>CM055960.1:98781391-99101391 GCA_029490685.1 Schizonepeta tenuifolia | reverse complement strand
CCCTTTCATACATATACAATTATCTCCGCCTGCTCCGCCTCTCTCCGTACGCCTCTATCTGTCTCCTTTCCACAATCGACCGCCGTCTCCGCCGCACTTATGCAAGGTAATTCTCTTCTTCTCTTCTGTGCATCTCTCATTCTCTCTCACGCATCTCTCTCTCACACGCCTCTCTCTCTCTCTCTCGCGCGCGCGCGGGCGATAGAAATATTTCCCAAAAAGACTTCGAATTTAAATGACCCGTATAAAGTTCGATTCTTTATCGTTTTCGGCATGCTTTTAATTTTCCTCCTTTAATTTCTTTTCCCCTGCTGAGGTTCGAGTAATGCGCTTCTGGGTTTTGGTGGGATTGAGGCAAATGATTTGCTAGTCCAGAAAAGTAGTGCTTGTGGATTAAGCTGAGTAATCGGTGTTTTGAAGAAGATAATTGTGTGATAGAATTTGCTAATGCGAATGAGATCCGAGTATCTGCTTTTGTGTGTGTGTGTGTATGTGATTGTATATATATACCATTTAATTCAAGCGTTTTGCCTATCTTTGAAGTATCCATTTGCAGTTGTAGAGTAGTGTTTAGATTCGAATGCTGCTTAAGGTTACTAGTAATCTAGCAGCTTTTTCTATGATTTTCAATTTTAAGCAAGAACTAGTATAGCCCCCGTGCCTTGCACGAAAATATTTATATTGAAAATATTATTAAATAAATAAATTGTTGAAACCACAACTACATTTTTCACTGGTGTTGGATTATATAAACAGAATTCACATTAAATATGAATTATAATAGGCTCCAAGATTAGGAGCTCAAATCTCGATTATTGAGCTCAATACTGTTGTTGAAATGGTAATAATCAGAATAGTATGTTAGTTCTCGTTAAAATACGACACACTTTTAGAGTGTTTAAACAATAGCTAAAAATTGGAGTATGCATTTGACGAATTTGTGGTCGATATTGTCAAGTTTTCCAATTTTCCGGCAAATTTATGGAAGGTGGGCTTAGTAAATTTCACAATGCAAGTAGTTCTGTTGATTCTGAACTTTCCCTGATTTTGATGTTTGATTTATAATTCTGATTTCTTTCAAATTTTGAAGATCGAATGAGTATATATTGATCAAGATAATGTTTTACGCTTTTGTTGGTGAAGGAGAAGTCATCTTCTCCGACAGTATCACAGTGGCATCAAAATGTTGATGAACTGGGCAAAACTTCTGATAAACGGGGGCAATAGTTTGGGCTCAAAGTTGGTATTTTTCCCTTGAATTTGGAGCTAAATTGTAGAATAATCGGTAGCTCCAAGGGTGAAATAGACAAAACAAATTATTATTTTATTTAATTTGAATATGTTGGCTATTAGAGTATGAGGATGAGGATTATGTTTATAAGTACCCAAACTACAACAACAAATTCGGCCACTGAAATACCGATCTCGATCCAAATTATTGAGATTCATTCCACAACCCAACACTATCCATAAATTACAATTGCACCCAGTATAAATACATTTTTCTGCAGCTATTGTGTCTAAACCCTAATTTGAAACACTGCAAAAAACCCTTACTCTTTCTCCCGTCTCTCATTCAACGGCCATCCGAACCACCCCACCTCCGATCACCCACTCCTTCATTTCTTACTTCATTTTTTAATTTTTTTCTATTTCTTTATTTCCTTGCTTCATTTATTTTTATTTATTTTTATTTTTTTCTATAGATTGATCTATAGAATCATTTATGCATCTTGAAGGTTTTGAAATACAACCATACGAAGCTTTACATATGTTCTCACTTCTCCGTCTAAGATATCTTTCACATATTCATTGAAAAGGAAAAGAGCCCTAACTCGCCGCCGTCGTCGTCACCGCCCTCCTCTGTGTCTCCCCCGGACAGCAAGCCCGCGACTGCCGCCCTTCAATTGCCCCGCCTTCCGCTCGTTGTAGATTGGTGAATAATTGTGCATTTTACCCGAAAACTGTTAATTTACAGTTATACAACAGTTAGCTCGTAAATAGATAACTTTAACGAAACTTGCGTGATGAATGTGCAGTTTTGATTCAATTGGATAGGCATATTTGCTTATTTTCTTCCTGTAATTGATGCATAGAAAATTACTGCCGCTCTTTTCTCTAATGATTTTTTGTATTTTGAAACCTCAAAAAATAACTTTTTTGGGTGATTGCAATAGAAATGTTGGACGAGAAGAAATTTGACGTGCAGTTGAATTTGTGGGCGCTTCGAGTTCCACGGGAGCATTGCAAGCTAGCAACTCGGATTCTAAATGGGTGTGATGAATAGCAACCTCTATGTTGTCTTAAATGAATGTTATCACATATTTTTGCGGCATTGATTAATTATTTATTTTTTTGTTTGTGAAGACACTTACTTGACAGACCACGCATCAAGCCTGTAACTGAGGATCCGTCGTCTGATAGGAGTCGTTATATGTTATTATCTGAGAAGATTAAAAATCCTGGTAACTTTTTGGGGGAAGTCTTATGGTTTCTGTAAAAGTTTTAAGATTGTTATTTGTATTCAAGTATTACTGAATGCTGATAGGTATTGTTATGTCAAATGTTGACAGATCTATCCGAAATTCCGGTTGGCAAAGTTGATGAACTGAAAAAGCTCTTTGAGATTGAAGTGGTTCCGTATTCAATGACACTTGGTTATTCATATTGGAGTACAGGTAGATCATCTACTCTATTTTTTTGTAGCAAATATATTAATTTTAAGTGGAAACCAGGATACCTTCTAGGAAAGGATTGTATGCTTTCGTTTCACATCTGTGCCTTATGCATCCAAATTTTGATATTCATTCAAATTTCGTTTCACATTCAGTTGCTCATTTTGTGCTTTATCTGTCCAATTTGTTTGTATAGGAGTATATATGCTATGAAGCTATGTGATAGAATAGTCTTCTATGACATTCTTTAAGAACTACATTTAGATGTGTTTATTTTCAGGTTGCTGATGCCTTAATTTGATTTATGGAATTCGTGGTTTTCAGTTTTATAATATTTATATGCATTGAATTTGGTTATATTTGTGGAGGTCGGGTTGCATACCCATCACTGAATTGCAGTTTGGACTTGTGCGGTTAATGAGATATGACTGAAATCTAATGGCACGCCAATTATCATTTCTTGATGTATACTTTTCCTCATAATTACAGATCATATATTGAAGCAGATTCTGCCACCCGGGCTCGAAGTACCTTCATCATTTGAGACCATTGTTAAGTATTTTATATTTTAGCCTTCTTGCTTTCAACTTTTCAGTTTTGCATCCTATGTTATTTAAGCCACTGGCATTATGTTCGATGGTTTTTGTTCTACATGTCTTCTATGTTGATTAATGTTTTTTTCATATAAAAGATTGACTAGTCAGGTCTCTGTTCATGTTTAAAATATTTTACTTGATTATTTTGCAGGTCATGTTGCCCACCTCAATATAACAGATGAGTTACTCCCATACAAGGATGTTATAGCAAAAGTTATCTATGATGTGTGTAAGATTTCTGATTATTTATGTTGCAAATGTTATTGTGGCTATTATAAAAAAAGTTAGTGCTGAGTGTCAAAACTTGGATCTTAAAAAAGATCAATAGTCAAAGTTGTGTAATTTGGATCCTTTTGTTTTAGTAAGGGTGGGTTACAAAATATTAGGATGTATATAATCGATAGTACTTGACGGAGTTTAACTTATAGTAGTATATAAAGAAGGAATCTTAAACTGAGACAATAGTTTGTAACCTATTGCTATGAAAAATCTTTTGGATTATCATTGAGATGCTAGTATTTTTTTTTAGATAATCTTGTTTTTTAAGTCTTGGAATTTGGACTATTTGCCTTCAAATGTCCCTTTATGTTCCATTTGCAGAAAAATTATCCACGTTTCAAGACCATAGTCAATAAAGTTGGAAGTATAAGTAATGAGTTTCGTGTGCCAAAATTTGAAGTACTGGCGGGAGATTCAGATATGGTTACTGAAGTGAAGCAGTATGGAGCAACCTTCAAGCTTGATTACAGTTTGGTCTATTGGAATTCTAGATTGGAACACGAGCATTTGAGGCTAATTTCAAAGTTTCAGGCTGGGGATATTGTGTGTGATATGTTTGCTGGTATTGGTCCATTTGCTATTCCAGCTGCACAAAAAGGATGCCGAGTGTATGCAAATGATTTAAATCCTGATAGTGTCCGTTTCCTGAAGATTAATGCGGAAACCAACAAGGTTTCTGATCTTGTACGTGCCTACAATTTGGATGCACGGGAATTTATTTCTTCACTTATGGAAGTACCATCAAGTGAAGATTGTCTGGAGTCTGATAAAGAAAAATTGAAGACTTCCGAGAAAGAGGACATGCCACATAACACACAGACAAATTTGGAAGACAGCTGTCTAACTGGTAACATGTTTTTCGGGATTTTTTTTTCTTTTATTTGGGTTTTTTTATGAGCTATTAAGTTGGTTCTTAAATTTCATAAAAGGTTCTGCGCAAGAAACTCCAGGTGAGAGTGTTGCTAATTTTGAAAGTAATGAACTGCTGAAAGCAAAGGAAGAAGGAAATATAGCCTCTGTAAAAAGACGCTGTGAAAGTTTGCTTGAAGGTACAGTAGGGTTTCGAAAAATTTGAACTGCTATAAGTCGGTGCCACTACTAATGTTTGAAAATAAGTCAAGTCAGTAGTAGTTGCCTCGCATCATTATAACTGCTAAATATATGGCTCTGCATTATCGCCTACAGATAGTGGAAACGGTAGCAGTGCTGGCAACTGTGTTCCTGAAAGGAAGAAACGAGGCTTGAATAAGCGTGTTATAGGATCTCAGCCGTTCAATGCGAAACCCTGGGAACACATTGATCATGTCATAATGAACCTACCTGCTTCTGCTTTACAGTTTCTCGGTAACTTCTCTTTTTTACCTTTCCAACTTTCTATGTCGATAGCTTAACTCATGTTCTCATGGTTACTGATGCTATATTGCACGTTATAGTTACTTCGTTTTATATTTACGAATTGAGCACTTGAATGTTATATTTCTGTAGATGCCTTTAGCGGTGTCATCAACAGAAAATACTGGAAAGGGTCTCTCCCATTGATCCACTGTTATTGCTTCATACGATCAAATGAGACGGAGGATTCAATAAAATCAGTAAGCTTTTTCATGTGCACAGCTTCTTTTCTCGATTCAGTTCATGCAGCTCTATTAGGCATTGCTTGTAAAATTTTAACTGCCGTTGCTCCTCAGGTGGCAGAGACTGCAGTTGGTGCTAGTATACTCGATCCAACGTTTCACAGGGTTAGAGACGTAGCGCCAAACAAGGTACAACCCGATGTTGGTGTTTCATGCTTGAAATCGAGATTCTGAACCATGGACTTCATTTACTGCAGGCAATGTTCTGTTTAAGCTTCAGGTTACCAGAGGAAGCGTGCATTCGTGGTGGTGTGACGGCCAACGACGGCATTCCTGCATTGTGACGGTGTACGGACTTCGCAACGACAATCAAACTTATTCACGACCAGAGTATCAGATGCAGCTTCACCTTTCCATGGGAAAACACTTGTGGGTCAAAACATTTAAGGCTAAACATTGTGTTATATAGCAGCTGCTGTTGTAGGCAATCCACAATTTTCATTTTTGCACATTGTTTCTTGGTGTTTTTGTTTGTTCAATGTAACATTATTTATAATATAGATTGTTCAAGATTAGGTGCATTCTCGTAAATAATACTCTCCGTCCCGTTCATAATGCAACGTATTCTTTTTTGGGGTGTCCCATTAATCTTGCAACGTTTCCTTTCATAGAAATAATTAGAAAATCACTTTATTTACTTTATTCAATTTAAAATCACTTTATATCACATCAACAACACTTTATTTATTTTAAAATATTTTATATCATTTTATTAATACACTAATCATTGTCTTTACTTTTAATACTTTTTTTCTTAATACTCGTGTCGAAAAGAAACGTTGTATTATGAACTGACGGAGGAAGTAGTAACGTTGAGCTTATCTAATTTTATTTTATTCAAAATTTGCGTTTTTAGCAAGTTTTATATTCTTTATTTCATTTTATTTTGTATTGCACTTTATAACACCAACGAAATTGTTAGCAGATGAAAAAAGAAATCCAAAAACCTGATTTTAGTAGTAGTAAAAATGTACAACTAAACAACATTTCTTTTTATGTAAAAAGATCATGAGATTCTAATTAGAGGTGTGTGAGCTCATGCATGCATGTGTGTAGGTCAAGACAAACCAAATGATTTGAAAATTACTAAGATTATTCAAAAGAGTAAATAATCCTTACAAATTAAGCTCTCTTTAGTGAACATGACTTTGCATATACTAGAGGAGTATATATATACTAACCTTAAATTTTATCTACTGAAAAATCTCAGGTTAATTTACCTAAGCTTAATTTGCTTTGATTAAGACTGAAAGTCACAGTGAGTATAGTCACACTTTCTAGACAATGATAAAAATTTCTTTGGGTGAAATTTCATCTTATATATCTTC
The DNA here is from genome assembly GCA_029490685.1 of Schizonepeta tenuifolia. Lineage (NCBI taxonomy): Eukaryota > Viridiplantae > Streptophyta > Magnoliopsida > Lamiales > Lamiaceae > Schizonepeta > Schizonepeta tenuifolia. Next base: position 99,094,879 of record CM055960.1, on the reverse strand, counting down.
CCTTTCCATAAGCTGGATTAATTCATCTAGATGGTTTTATTCATTATTTACTTAAACTGTTCTCTTAGACGAGCCACAGCGGGTGTCTCGTCGCCGGTCTCGAGACACCCCGGCCGATGAGACACCCCGATGCGGGAGGGCGGAGCTCGAGACCGTCTCGTCGCGACGAGACAGTCTCGAGATGGCGCGTGAAGGCCACGCGTTTCCGATTTTTTTTATTTTTTTTTTAACAGGCGCGTGCATTGCACGCGCCAAAAATAAAAAAAAAATAAAAAAAATGGCAGAAACGGTAAAAATTCAACGGGCAAAAATTCAAACGGCTATATAGCCGATTTTTTTTTTTTTTTTTTTTTTTTTTGCAATTCATCCCTATAAATACCAACCTCCATACCACAAATTATTCCACACCAAATTCATCTTCCTCCTCTTTTTCTCTCTAATTTTCGCTCAAATTTCTTGCAAAAAAAAAAAATGTCTTCGTCGTCCGACTCCTCAACCGGCTACTCTTCCCATGGCACCGACGACGAGGTTATGTCGATGGTGACCAACCTCCAAGCTGCTGCGGCTCGCTCATCGCCAAAAAGAAAAAAAAAGAAGGCGAAGAGGACGGTCGTAAACCGCGATCGGGAGGCGGCCCTGCAGCAGTTGATGGCCGACTATTTCAACGACAACCCGACGTACGGGCCAGTTTTTTTTCGCCGGCGTTTTCGGATGCACAAGCATCTGTTCTTGAGGATTTGCGAGGCGTTGGAGCAGAATGTGAGATATTTCCAGCATAGGCAAAACCGGCAAATGGGGCCTCACGTCGGTGCAAAAGTGCACAATGGCCATTCGCCAACTGGCCACCGGTGGAGCGCCAGATGTTTTCGACGAATATTTGAAGATCGGCGATAGCACCGGCCGTCTTTGCCTCCGGAAGTTCTGCCGAGGTACCATCGACCTATTCGGTGACGTGTATTTGAGGAGGCCAAATGCACAAGACACGACTCGGCTGCTGCAAATGCACGAGGAGAGGCACGGCTTTCCAGGGATGCTCGGTAGCCTGGACTGCATGCACTGGATATGGAGGAATTGCCCGAAGGCGTGGTCGGCTGCCTACACTCGAGGAGATATAGGCGCGCCTTCTTTGATTCTTGAGGCGGTGGCGTCTCAAAGCTTATGGATCTGGCACGCCTTCTTTGGAGTAGCCGGCTCCAACAACGATATCAACGTCCTCAATCAGTCTCCCATATTTTCGGACGTGCTTGAGGAACGTGCTCCGCCGTGCAAGTACACTGTGAACGGAAGGTCCTACGACGGCGGTTACTACTTAACCGATGGGATCTACCCGGAATGGGTTGCCCTGATCAAGGCTCCTCCGATTGCAGTTGATGACAAGGCGGCGCGCTTCAAGACGATGCAGGAAGCGGCGAGGAAAGATATCGAACGGGCCTTTGGTGTTCTTCAGGCCCATTGGGGAATTATCCGGAACCCGGCGCGGGGCTGGTACGTACCGCACCTCTGTAACATCATGTTTGCGTGCATTATTTTGCACAACATGATCATTGAAGATGAGAGAGGGGATGCCGAGAACTGGAGAGCAGACACAGAAACTAGTTCGAGTAGTAATGTTACTCATGTCCCCTACCCGCAATCATGGAAGAATTTCATCAAACGGGACGCCGCATTAAGAGATGTGAGGAGGCACCATCGGCTCACAAATGATTTGATCGAGCATCTTTGGAGCCGATTTGGAGCAGTTGACGAGTAGGATGTTTTTATTTTTTTTTATTTCAATTAATGTAATGTTTTTATTTGTTTTATTTCAATTAATGTATTGTACTAGTTATCTGTTTAAATTAATGAAAATTTCAACTTTTCTTATTAAAAATAATGCAAAATAGAAATTCAGAAAATCCTTAGAGACAGCCCTTAGAGACAGCCCCACTGCAGCTCACTGTCTCTATCTCCAAAAAATCCTTAGAGACACCCTTTAGAGACACTACCACTGCAGGTATACTTAGATTATTCAACTTAATTACTATGTTCAAACCATTCTATTCAAAGTTCATTTATTGGAATAATATAAGACAAATTTACATTTCTTTTACTATGGTCAATTCACTGGATTTTTCTACTTCAATTCTTGAATTATCCACACTTTGAAGAAGTATATATGGTACTTATTGTTTCATTATATATGTTCTATTCTACTCCCTCCAACAAATAAAATATCCCCTACTTTTTGGGTACGGTTATTGAGAGTAAGAGTAAAATGATATAAAATGGTAGGTCCCATCATTTTAGAATGGTTAAATATTTCTATTTATAGAAAGGGGACATTTGTCAATAAGACGGATGAAAAAGGAAAGTAGAACATTATCAACGGGCTGGAGGGAGTAATCAATTTAGTCACAAGATTTTATGTTCTAAATTGTGTTCCTACTACATTGCTATTTGCTACTACATGTGAAGTATATTTCCAAATTTTTATTATATAAGAATTAGACTGAATATTATGGATATTTTATTTTTCCTTATTTGGTTATCAATGCTTATAAAATTGACTCATAAGCTTGAGAATGAAACTGCCAAAATTTGACTGAGCAAAATGCATGAAATATTACATCCATTACTTTAATGGTGACAGTGAGACACCATTTTTTGAGAGTTTCAAACATTAGCTTATGTCATTATTTTATATACTACTATATATAGGAAATATTATACTCCCTCCGTCTACGAAATGGTTCTCACATTGTGGACGACGGATTTTAAGAATATGGTAGGTAGTAGTGGATAATAGTAGGCATTGTTGTGAGTGGAGTAAGGGTCCCACAATAAATGTGAATTAAGTAGCTAGTGAGAAATATAAAGTTAAATATAATCTACTTATGTGGGCCACTACTATAAATGGAAGTGACAACCGTTTGGTGGACGGGCTTAAATAACAAAATTGACAACCATTTTATGGACAGAGAGAGTATGATATACAAACAGATTCTGGATTATTTGATAATAGTTCAAAATTCTGGATTATTTTTCATGGAAAATTTCCATTCAATAAAATGCAATGTTTGAACCTTGAATCCTACTGGAAGAGAATCTAGGAAAATAATACATTTTGGGAAGAAAACATACATTTTTTTATAATTTCTCTTCAATTAGTTCAGAAGGCCAAACGCTGAGCCAGTCAAAGTGTGGATGTAACTTGAGTTTATTTATTGAAAACAAAAAGAAACAAACTATTGATTTGAATGTTTTGCTTTTGAATTAGATAGTAGTATAGGAAAAATTAAAGTTTTTCTGCTTGACATTTCATTCGAATTTCAAATTTCATATGAAATATTACAAAAAAATTGAATTTTTGGCAAAGTTTCAAGTATGGTATGAGAACAAAATTTCGGAACGAAAATCTAGAGTGTTTCATGGGAGTTACGAAGGATTGATGATCATAGTTATTTTAATTTTAAATGTGACTTTTTAATCCTCAATCTGGAGAATATTTTTTGTCGTGATTAAAAAAACATTACTCATATGTAGGAATAGCAATGAATCGGGTAACCAATAATTAAGCATTTCTCAAACTTAGACTTGCTAAAATTTCCTCCATCAAAACCCCTTCCAAATCCAATTAAAAAAAATTCAAATACCCGTCTGAAACTCGTTGGGTAATATCCGTTAAATATATGATAAAAACTCGAATACTAAAACGTAAACATTAATACTCATCAGTAGAAACAACAAAATTAAATTATAAATATAATTAAAACATAAGTATTAATAGAAAATTTGATTAAAATAAATCTCAAAACAAATACTTAATTAATTACCAATATTTATATGTGGATAATAAAAAAATATAAACTCTAAAATAATTAATATTTATACAAATATTTACAACTATATTATAAATTGTATACTATAATATTCTTTTTTTCTTTCACATATATAAATGGGGGTAGCGGCGGGTGCTTGTAGATAATTGTCCAAACTCGACCCAAACTCGTCACGGATTTGAATGTTTTCTCTTCAAACCCATTCCATAACTTAAGATGCCCATCTTGTTGCAAAACTCTGTCATTTTAAGGTCATAGGGTTTCAAACTCGTCCCATTAAGGTGTATTCACTTAGAGTGAAAATGAGGGATAATATTATTTTACCACCTTATATCTTGTTTGCTTTCATTAAGAAATATATACGGTTAGAAGGGATAAAACTTTGGACAACCCATTTTACTTTGCCCAGAGTATAATTTATATACCGAGAAATGGAGGTTTAATATTATCCCTCATTTTCTCCTTAGAGTTTATGTTTCCCAATTAGGGTATATTTTCATTTTCAAAACTTATATTACCATTTTTAATTCGTGTGGCTGGTCATAGTGTGTCCGAATATCATTACTCATAAATTTAATCAAGAAGTCTTAGGTCTCTGTTTCAAATAAATCATAGTATAGTATTTCTTTTCTCAAAAAAAGAATTATTATATTTTTGGTGAGATGAAAAAACTAAAAATTAGGAAGGCCCAATATCTAGTCAGTGCAAAATATTTTTGTTTTTTTCATGAGACGACATTACTGATTATTGTAATATTAATTCTGAATCATCGAAGTCTTTTTCTTTCCACAAACTTTTCGTTCATCCCAATATGATTTAGGTGGAGCTCGAACTTCCATAATATATTTCTCATATTAGTGTAAAAAAATATGTGGGCGCCGGCCAAATCATGCTTTTTTCCGAGAGACCCACTTTATTTTCAATATTATATTGGTTTGATTATGGCAATTAATTACTACTACTATTTTGTTTTTGACTTTGATTCGTTATTATTAGGATTTCAAGTTTTCGAGAAGTGCAAAACCATTGAATAAAGTTTACATAAAAAAAAAAGAAAAACTATGGATTCAATTTGCAGTTGGTCATAATCTTCTGTGTGTGAGTGTTTTTTTTAATACTAATATAGTAAAGTTTTGAGAAAAGACGAGTAGGTCACCGATAGGGTCGAGCCAAACTATTCGTGAGTTATTCAGAACTCAACTCGATAAAAGTTCGTTCGAATTTGTTTAGAGAAGCTCGTTTTTTAAACGAGCCGAGCTTGAGCACGACACTATTCGGCTCGTAAGCTCGTGAGCAAGCTCGTATAGTGATTAAGGCTGAAAATATAAATTATTATCTAGTCGTGTCTTGTATTTTTATACTCTAATCAGTAATAATTGTATGAATATTTAACAAACTTTATTTGTTATAAGAAACAAAACTTAAATATAGTTAATATAGTATGTTATTTCGAATAAAATGATTAATTTTGAATAAAAATAATGAATATTTCAAACATGAAACTAAATTTAAAAAGTTCTTTTGGGCTCGCTTAAGCTCGCGAGCCTCGAAATATTCGATAAACAAAGCTCGAGATTCGGCTCAATTATAAACGAACCGAGCTTGAGCACGATAGTATTCGGCTCGACTCGGTTCGAGTACACCCCTAGTTACCAAAGAAAATTTCAAAATTATATGTGTGAAATGGTCTGATAGTAGAGTGGTTAATGTATGTGACCAAAAGTTTCGAGTTTGAATTTACTATGGTTCGATTTTAAATTTAATCGTTAATTACTCGAATTAGCTCGAACCACTTTTGGCAGTATTACTAGCACGAGGAGAATTCATCATGCTTTAGTTAATCCTCAAATTAATTAGGATAATTTAATGCACTCTTGCTAATTATAGTGTCTTCTTTTTATTTGTTTATTTATTTATCTATTTATCAAACAAGGAGTAATAGTATATCCATTGGGAAGGAAACTATCAAGATACCAATAATTAAGCAAAATAGTGTAGCCATTGGCCTAATTAACTTTAAAATTTGACTACTCTGTAGAAAAGTAGAGTAATTTATTGTTCAATTATAATCATAAAACTAAAGTTTAACAAAATATGTCGTGTTCTATGGCTTGTACAAAGCTCCATTATTCACAATATCTGTATATCTCATATTTTGATATTGGATAATCTATCGTACAATTATACTTTACAATTATACTTTACATAATATCCGTAAATTTCATAATCCGATATTGGATAATCTATATTTTGGTGAACTTATTTCGAAAAATGCAATAGATTGATGGTCCACATCATCCATCTCGAAAAACTAACATCGGCATTAGGGCTATCTAAATGGGTAGCGGGTAATCGGGTAGTATTGTACCGACTCGAAATCCGACAGGTATTGGATACCCGTTACCCGCATGTTCGGGTAAAAGGGTCGGGATACGGGATGAGAATTTTAAAAATTTCGAATATCGGGTATACCTGATACCCGATCTGGGTACCTAAGTAAATCCGAATTTTTAATTTAATATATTATATTTATTTATATATATTATAAATCTATTATATCTATACAGTTAAACCCTAGTTTCTCTTTTATATATAATGTAGTTTCTCTAATACTATTAATATATGAAACTCTCTCGCGACTAAACACAAAATAGGGCATAAAAACTTTATTGTGGAATTAATTATGGTTTATGTTTTTTTATTAGGTTGCTTATGGAATTATGGTTTATGCTTATCGATTAATGGTGTTGGTTTTGTTTTAATATTAAGTTTCTGGTTGCATATATATTTTTTGTGATTGACGTATTGTTACGTCTTTTTATTAATTTTTTTATCAATTGATTGTTATGGTTATTGCAATTTGCGACGAGTTTGAACTAATGCTCGAGTAATTAGGGTACCTTAATACCCGATCAGAATACCCGCTCGGGTATTTGGGTTCCCAATTTTTGATATAGGATCGGGATAGAGTATCAAAATTTTGAAAAAGTTAGGATCGGGTACCCAATATTTTCGGATAGGATACCATATCCGTACCGTTTAGACAACCCTAATCGGCATCATAATTATCTATCTATTACTAAAGTATAACATGGACCGTTTGATTTGTTTGATAAGACTTGATTGATAAATTACAATATAATTATATGTTAAATTTAAATAATTAAACCGATAATAAAAAACATGAACAATATTTTCATCCATTAAATAAATAATATTTTATCGTACCAAATATAATTAAATTATTAATTGTTCATATAATCCTATCAATCTTTAACGTAAAAACTAAACGGCAGCTATAAATTTTTATGGAAGAAATGGCTCTAAAGTTTATAATAACAAATTTGTAGGATATAAGTCCGACAAGCCGACATTTTGCCCCAAAATTGGAGATGTGGGTGTGCACGTATTGACTTAATTTTATTTTTTATTTTCATTTTTAATAATTAAGGTATTCTGTAATTTTCCCTTCTTTTTTTTTTTTTATTGAAATGATACTATTCTGGATTTGCCTTTTTTTGAAAGGACATGTATTTTAGTCACGTTTTATGTATCTTTTTTTATTTTTATTTTTTTAGTCGCCGTCACGTTTTATTACATTCAACAGTATTTGTAACATCAAATCTCATCATGATTTTTCTATACCATTTATTCGCCTTCCATGCTTGTAGATTTTTTTATGGATTATTGATTTGATCCCATCATCCTGTTTTTATTGATACTGTCGAGAATGTCAATTTCTTGAGAGAGAAAATCAAGAGAGAGAGAGGACCGCTATAGATTGAGATAATTGGTGTGGGCCCAATGCTATTGTTAGTGGGGCCTGAATCCGGGTCAGCTAGAAAATGAAGGAATACCAAACAAAACTTTATTTTTTCACATTTTACCGTCAATGGTTTAAATTTTGTGACAATTGATCTAATGTCTAGCACAAAATATCAAACGGTTTAACATAATGTAGAAAATTGGGTTAGATTAATATGCTAACCATTCAAATTTAGTTACAGAATTATTTATAAATCAATGCAATACCACTCGTTGGCCTATGAGTGTTTGCCCATTTTTTAATTGCAAATTTCATTTAGAATATTTCATTGGGTTGCTCCTTTTTAAGGAAATTTAATATTAAACATGTATAGCCTTTTTTAAGGAAAACAGTAGGCAGTCTTCTATTTAAATATTTAATAATATTTTTATATTGTGAAGTGGGGCCTTAAGATAAGCATGAAGTTGGCACATAATTGGGTGAGAGTCATGAGCGTAGAAAATGAATCGTTGGTCACTTTCAATTTTATATTCTAGTCAACATCTTGAAATATTATATACCTATCATATTGAAATATTATTACATGAAAGTATGGGTGTACTACATGTACATACAAATAGCGGTAATCAAAGAAATCGCAACCGTAGAAATTGAACCGGAAATAAATCACAACAAGCGGCGGCTCGTTTCCAATTTCAAAAATGCGGAACCAGTTCAATTAATGTAGACCGGAAATAAACGAGAATAAGAAATAAACCAAGAACAATTTGGAACCGAGGAACTGAAACCGACGGTTCGAATTTGGAACTGAAACAAAAGATGTTGCCAATTCAGGTCTGATCCTCTCGCGATGGAACTGAAGACTGTGGGAATAGAAATGGAAAACGTTATACTCCTTTCGTTCATTAAATAGTTGCCACATTGTGGACGACACAGGTTTTAAGAAAATGGTACTTTCTCCGTTCACGAAATGATGTTCCATTTCGTGTTCGGCACGGAGTTTAAGAAAGCTAATAAAGTTGTTTTGAGTGGGTAAAAGTTAAAAAGTAGGGTATACGTTTACGAAATGATGCCCCGTTTCGTGTCCGACACGGAGATTAAGAAAACTGATAAAGTTGTTTTGAGTGGGTAAAAGCTAAAAAGTAGGGGTAGTGAGATAATGACAAAAAAACAGTATTAATGACAAAAAAAAAATGGTATTGACCAAAAAATAGTACTCCCTCCGTCCACGAAATGGTTGCCATATTGTGGACGACACGGGTTTTAAGAAAATGGTAGGTAGTGGTGAATTATAGTGAGTATTGTTGTGAGTGGAGTAAGGGTCCCACAATAAATGTGAGTGGAGTAGCAAAAAGTGGCAATCATTTTGTAGACAAACTTAAGTAGTAAAAGTGGCAACCATTTCGTGACGGATGTAGTGATAAAGTTGTTGGAATGACAAAAAAATAGAAATAAAGTTGATGTGAGGTGGGGTCATCAACGACAAGTGTTAGTGATTTTAATAAAGTAAGGAGGATATATTGATAAAAATAACGAAACATGGCATCATTTGGTGAACATAAATAATGTATGAAACAAGACATCATTTCGTGAACGGAGGGAGTAGGTAGTAGTGAATTATAGTAAGTATTGTTGTGAGTGGAGTAAGAGTACCACAATAAAATGTGAGTGAAGTAGCAAAAGTAGCAATTATTTCGTGGACAAACTTAAATATGACACAAAATTGACAATCATTTCGTGGACGGAGGGAGTATCAAATTATTTTTTTTGGGAATGAAAGACGTTATACTATTAAAGTTTAGAGAATCTTTTTCTGCTTAATTAATTTTTTGGAGTTTGAAATTAGGCAAATTCTTGTGTGAGACTCATCTCACGTTATTAGACTGGGTCGATCTAGGTTGACCCACTTAAACCGTTGACTTTTTTTTGAGAATTTTTTTTCGATTTTTTTTTTATTTTCAGATTTATTTTTTTTTTCTGTTTTTTATTTGCCGCTTCTTCTTTGGTCAAGATTCGGACGAAGGGACCGAAGCCCCGGAACGAACCAAAAAATCAAAATTCTTGTCCAAAAATTATTTTTATATTAATAACCGGAGCAAAAATGAAACCAAATAATCAAAGCCGAAAAAAAAGATTTGTAAAAAAGAAAAAAGAAAAGGCGCGTGCACACTATGTGCACTGCGCCTCGCGCGTCTCACGGTTGCACATGAGACTTACCCTTGAATTTATTCCAAGTCTGATTAATCAAGGATCTTATTTAATTTTTCAAAAACAAAAACAAAAATTCACTACATTATGTAAAAGCAATGTATGATTTGCAAGTGGCTGTACGTAAATGAACTTATAATTTTTGTTGTTCTCTATCACTTGAAATAGGGGAAAAGAATTCAAGACATAATACCGTAAACCCATTTGCTAGACCAGAGGAAATAGTAATATCTTATAATTATGAATTATAGTACTTTTCCTTTGATTAAGATTTATTTAGTCAATGGATAAGATCAAGTTTCTTTTCTTTGCAAAATTTTATCGGTTCGACTTTCGAGTCCACGTCGTTGTCTAATCTTTAAAGTATTTTACTTAGTCCAACTTAGATAAGTGTTTGAAATAAATTATTATCAAGTAACAACTATTTTATTTTATCCTAAAAAAAAACTATTTTATTTTGTTTTTTAACTATTTGTGAGCCGCTCGTTTTCTCGATCCAAATAGCAAATCAAATAATGAATCTTAGCTTTACATTGCAACAATGTTACTAGTCCCCCCCCAATGATGATATTATCTTTGTAACAATCTCTTACCATTATTTATGAATACAATTTGCATAGTTGAGTTAATTCAAATTTGATTTACATTATCATTCTACTAAATCTCTAGTGATGGTCTAGATCATATCTCAACTCTATAATTGAATCCATCTATTCAAATAATATTCATGTTATTTCGACTTACATTATACTTTTACTAAATCTTTAAATCATCCTCAAGAATTGAGACATTCCTTATGATCACCACATCGAGACATTTACTCACAATGAAATTATCTCAATGAAAAAGGTATTTCAATCGTTCACAATGAGTATTTCAATGATCGAACCCGTCTTAATTGAGAGAGACACACACCTCAAGCCCTCCATCTCGACAACAGGATATCTCAAAGTTAAACCAGTTCGAATCGACTATCGAGACACCCATTGTGGATGCTCTTAATAATGGTCAACATCATATCTTAACACTATAAATAAGTCGAGCTATTGAAATAGTATTCTTGTGCACTTTTTTGAGCTTGAGCTATATATCCAAAATAGATTAGCTCTCAAAAATATTAATATAAATAAAGTTTTGAATAGCTCGACCCACATTTATTTAATAAAATTTAAATCCAACCTCGACCACCACGGCACCACTACAAAAGATCACAATTATTTTGTTATTTGGGGTCCACTTGCTTTCATTCTTATATCAAGATCGTACATCAAATTTATCGGAAAGATAATCTCGGCACAAATTTCATTAATTTGATCAACTTGCTTTATTTCTCACTTCTTTATACTACACTATAATATCTACCTCATTATATAATTTATCAATGAAAAATTCAACTCACCAGTGACATATAAATATATAATAATAAAAACTACTAGTACTATGACACAAATAAAATAAAATAAAATAAAAAACTATTAAAATTAGTACTACAACACAAATAAAAAACATACTTTCACTATTAAAAATTAACAGGTAAAAGCAGCCTCCATAGAAAAACCTCAAATATGTATATGTACAGATTTACAAAATCTGCAATGTGGTCTTACCCCATATTTCCTTCAGCCCCCTAAAGACCCAAATAATTCGAAATCAACCACAACAAAATAGATATTTTAATCAACATTACCCTATTCGACCCGACCCGACCCGACCCGAAACCATATTTACAAGGCGGAGCACATTCAATGAGTCAGAAAAAAGCATATCTACAGCCGGAAAAGTTGAAGTTGAATCAAATAACGAGGCTGCCCGATTCGAACCGCCGATTATACCCGACCCGAAGCTTATTTCATTTAACGAGTTCGGAAACCCAACCAAAATCCGGAACACCACCCGCCGAGTCAACTCGCCCGACCCGATCCAACGAGTTCTCCTGACCGAGTTTCGAGTATATTTTCTCACGCAGCGCCCTCCCCGACTCGACTCGCTCCATCGCCGGTTCCTCTTCGGGGCCAGTTTCCCATATGTCGAACGCGTTGAGTCCGGACCGAGTCACGGCGCGGATCGGCGTAGTAGGGAGGCTGTTGAATCCGGGTCGGATCTTAACCGGGCTGGAGGGGGACCCGTACCCGAGCCCCCAAGACGGTGGGCTCATGCTCAAGCTCATCCCCATTCCCACGCCCAGCCCCATCTTCATCTTGTTAATCTGCATACCGCGCATCGACTCAGTGAGTTGACTCATCCGCACCGATCCGCTGGGAGATAGCGGCGGCGACGCCGTGAGCGGGGACGACGGCGGCGAGTACTGCGCGGATCTAGGAGAGAGCCCGATCGGCGCGAACGAGTCGCGCGGCGACTCCTCCGGGCTGCCGCCGGTGTACGGCAGGACCCTCAGCTGCTCCGGCGTGTGCGCGAAGAAGCAGACGCGGCGGCGGCAGTGCGTCCCGTCCTTGCACGGCTGCGTGCGGTAGCGCGCCGGGTGGAGCCAGCACTCGAAGACGCCGTGCGCGTACTCGCACGCGTCGCCCCTCCGGCACGCGCCGCGGCGGAAGTCAGGGCACGTGCTGCCGGAGTAGTGGTGCTTGCGCGGGTCCCTCCGCCGCGCCTTCTCGCCGGGGTGCGCGAAGGGGCACTCAGTCCAGTCGTGCGACCGCGCCCGCGCGCACCGCTTCACCTTGAACTCGAACATCCGGAAATTGTCGCACGAGTAAGCATCCACCGGGATATCGAAGTCGTCGTCGCCGCCGCCGTCCGCCGCCGCCACGACGTCGTCGTTGTTCGAAGGGAGGTAGCGCTGCAGCGCCGCCAGAGCGAGGTCGTAATGCGGCGCATCGGGCGGGCTGAGGCCGTGGGTAGCCGGAGATTGAATGTGAGCCGCCGGATCTTCGAGGTAATCCCAAGACGGGATTTGGACGGTCGGATTTGACCTAGGGGGATCGTTGATCATCATCATCATCATTTTATGGAAGAGGCTTGATATAGATATAGCTCAGTCTCTGCAGTGGCGCTGTCATGATCGCCATTGTTTTGCATGCCATGGTTCCAATATATACTAGTTGGTTAACCGTGGTTAAGGGTTGACCTAACCGTGGTTGGGTTAGGATATCTTCAGCAAATTGACAAATTGGCTTAGTTTGGTAGCTCCTGCTCCACTATAACCAGTAGGCTAACAAGTGGTTTCTTTTGGGGGAAATTAATTAATAAAAAAACAAAAAATAATAAATAAATTGGTAATTAGTGTCACCTTGAAGTTTACTTCAAACCCTAAAATATCTTTAGATGCTTGTTTTTGACTGGGAGTTACGGATTTTTAGGGGTCCATATATTTTTAGTAGGACCACTTAATCCAAACAATCCATAATTTCATCAACTCGATAACATGGATAATATAAATACATTTTCAAATAAGAATGCTATTTTATTTTATTTTTGTAAAATCATCAATGTACTCAAATTTGATGCAATGTGCTATTAATACATTATTATCTCATTATCTCTTTCCATACCACTCAATTTCAAAGTGACATTTTTTTTCTACCTTGTTTTAACTTTTTCTTAGATAACTTTTTTCGTAAATAACCTTGATAAAAAGTAAATCATTTTAAGCTAAATATGGAAAAACAATTATGACGAGATAATTCGCGATCTCTATTTCACTCCACACAGTAAATATGCATTTCACATTGTCGATTGTATATCTAGCAAATATTACATATGTTGTCATATACTTTAGTCACCACTCTTTTTTTTTATCATTTCTACCAATTGCGCAACATCTTAAAAAGCATAGACAAAACACTCACAATATTTCTAAATCATACATATGATACCAATTTCTTTTTTAAATATCCATACAAATTATCAATCGTAAAACCAGAAAAAGTCTATATTTTTGTCACATTTTTTTTATCATGTCTACCAATTGCGCAACATCCTACAAAGCATAGACAGAATCCTCACAATATTTTTTAAATGTCAATATATATTATTATCAATTGTAAATCACAAAATATGACTATTTGCATTAAAACCGGTTTCAATATTGGGTGAAAAATTTTACTCACTGTTTCCACGAGTAATATCATCATTACTCGCAGTCACGCCAAACAGCAAGTGCCAAGTTTATACCGCAAGGTAATTCCTGGGACCCACTGTAACCACGTCGGTTGAGAGGAGACCAATTACATCGAACTTTGACTTGTTAAATCGTCACAGTCCGTGATATTAGCTTTTATCGCAACCGGCAAAACTAATACTTGGCGCTTTCTAGGAGGAAAATAGGGAATCTCAGGACACGTAGGTGTCACTATGCCGTGCCACGTGGAATTTTTTGTCGCGATATGCCAAGGGCTGAAAATTGCCCATGTTGTAAATTTAAACAAAGGTTAACACGTTTTTTTCTAGGAATAATTGAATCGCAATACATTTTCGATTAATCAATAGCCGCATTTGTTATTTCGGTTCGGTTGTTGGTTAATTATATAAATTGAAAATAATTATAAAAAGTAGAAGCAAAGAATAAATCATAAATCTTCTAAACTTTTAAACATGAAATAAAATATAAGCCACAAAATATAAGTGTCAAATCCGACCACAAAACATGATACTAATATAGCGCAGAAGAATTAAACTAGGGTACGGGAGTATTTTTATTACTTGTAATAAATATTCGTAATAATATTATTATTAATATATAAATGAAAAAAATTCTGCTTATTATCGGTTTAACAGTAAGGTGACGGATCGATAACCGCTTTCCCACTATTTTTGCTATCGATAACCGAACCGATAATCGTTAAATGCGGTTAGCGATACACCGAACACCATCAGCTAACGGTGTAATTACTTATTAATCGACTAACCAAAATTGCTTTTCCACCCCTAAATAAAAAGTGTGAAATGGGGAGTATATAGTTTTACAACCCAACTTTTGTCCTAATTTTAAAAACTATATATATATATATATATATATATTTCTGAGTGAATTAGGGTGTGGCCGGTTTCACATTACGGTCAAACTATTTTCTTCAAGATAATTGATATTTTTTCTTCCTTCATAGTAATTGCAAGTAGTATTTGATATATATTTTTAAGGGTAATGATATTCGGCCACATTGTAGCCAGCCACAAGCGTAAAAAAAAGAAAGTTAACTGTAAAAATGGAAATAATCATATTTTCCTCTTAGGGTTTATGCTTCCCAATTAGAGTGTATTTCCATTTTCAAAACTTATATTACTATTTTTAACTTGTATGGTCGGCCACAGTGTGATTGAATATCATTACCATATTTTTAATTAAATTAAGTGAGATCATAAATGTCTCTTTCCGTTAGCATAGTTATCACTAGCTTGTTTCAAGATAATTGTAATATTTTATCTGACCGCACAATAAGTCCGTCTGCACCCAAATCTTTGTGCTTTAATTTTGATATATTAATACCAAATAAATATTTTTGTCCTTAAGTTTAGATGAAATTGACTCTATAGATACTAATAATGACAACGACGATTAGAAAATCTCTTGTCAGTTGTTACTGTCTATATTAGCTTAATCAAAGAAAATTGAGCCCCGTTGCGACTCAATTATCATATATAATAAAATGAAAACAATTTATGTGCTTAAGATTGAAATATTTAGCTCCAATCGATTTATTTATAACTCTATATATAGCAATGGCAATTACTAGTATTATACTCTCTTTGTCTCGTTTATAATGCAACGTTTCTTTTCGGCACGGGTATTAATAAAAAGAGTATTAAAAGTAAAGATTTTGATTAGTGTGTAATAAAGTGATATAAAATATTTTTAAAGTAAATAAAGTGTTGTTAATGTGATATAAAGTGATTTTAAAGTGAAGAAATTGATAATGATGTAATATAAAGTGATTTTCTAATTATTTCTATAAAAGAAAACGTTGCAAGATGAATGAGACATCCAAAAAAGAAATATGTTGCATTATGAACGGGACGGAGGGAGTATTCGATAGCAATTATTAGTACTATAATTTTACACTAATATACTTACCAGTACTCTCTAATCTCTACGTCTCGGAACAAGTAGTTTCTTTCTTTTCGATACGGATATTAAGGTAAAAGATTAAAAATTGTTAAAGCAAAATGATCCAAAACTTTTTGAAGAAACAAATATTTCATTATTTGGAAACAAATCAATTCTTATTGGATATTCCAATATGATAAATGAGCCACTTATTTCGAAACGAAAGGTTACAGTAGACATGTTCAAGTTGCGGGTGCACTATCACGTTAGGTATGTATTATACAAGGACATGTTCATCTACAAACAACCAAAGCAATTTATAATGCAATAAAGGAAGAATCAATTAATTCTCTACATAGAGGCCTTTGTCACCCCAACTACCAAACACAATAATAATAAATCATCTATATACCCTACTAATTTATTTATTTCCCGGTGTAGTTAAAAGTATTTGTACAAATTCATGCCCATCCATATAGATGCCGACGGTGTTTTTAACTCCAATGTAGTAATAATAATATTAATTTGTGTATTTACAGTACATTGCAATTTTTACTGAATAATAAATACCCATCTGCCTAATTATTGATGTTTGGCGAAAATATAAATTCGAATATTAACTATAGGTGGATAGGTTAGATAGAAGAAATTATAATAGGTTGAGCTATTATTTGTTATTAGAGCTTGATTAGTTTGAACTTGTTTGATTATTTGTATTTTTAAATATTCAATCATAAATTCATTTTTGTACGAACACACTCAAATTCTCAATTTAGGCCAATCTCTCCAAACTTCTCGGTATGTTTACACTTTACAATCATATTAACACATTTGATTTGTATTAATTAATTATGCTGACTGCAGCTTAGGGTTATTTTTTTTTTAATATTCAGATCAATTCATTGGTTTCATATTGAATTGAACTACTCATTCGATGTGTGACTAATCTCCAAATATTACTCAATTTTTATCGATTTATTGCAATCATTTCATTACGGTTTGATGGGATGAGTGCATGTACTCCTTCCGTCCAATTCATAATGTAACATTTTTTTCGGCACGAGTATTAAGAAGAAAAGCATTAAGAGTAAAAATGGTGATTAATGTAAAATGATATAAAGTATTTTTAAAGTAAATAAAATATTGTTGATGTGATATAAAATAATTTTAAAATAAATAAAACATTGCTGATATGATATGAAATGATTTTAAAGTGATTTTCTAATTATTTCTATAAAATGAAATGTTACAATATGAATTGAATTTTTCAAAAAGAAATATGTTACGAGATGAGAGAAGAAAGTATATTACAAGAAAATATTATATATATTATATAAGCTATATACTTTTGCCTTTACTTGATTCAATCAAAACTGAAATTTAATTGTAAATCAACTGATTCTAAAATCAGAAATTTAAAAGGAAAAGAAAAATTATGACTCGAGAGAGAGTCGACACCAAACTAAAGTTCCATGTGCAGGCGGATACGACAAAGTAGATTCTTATAAAAAAAAAAAAAAAGGACTGACACGTGGGCATCCGACGTGGCGAACCGTGGGCCCCGCGTGATGGGCGGGCACGATCACAGTCAGGCAAAATATCTAGGTGATTAAAATTTATGCAAATTATTATAATAGTGTCTGCAAAAATCGAAGAAAATCTGTACGGCCGAATACGCGGCACATGCGAGTCACGTGAGGCGTATCACCGCGGCACACGTGCCGGATGGCGTGTTGCCCTCTCGAAAGCAAAGAGTGAATAATGCGTGGCGTTTAGTTTTCGGATATGGATTAAGTTTGTCCTTGCGGTTTCAGATCCCATCCCTCGTGATTTTGACTCTCTCTCTCTCTCTCTCTCTCTCTCTCTCTCTTCAGTTTTGGGCTTAACTTTGCGTCTAATTTTCCACGTCGTCAAATCTTATCCACAATGTACGAAGCTCAACTACTTCCCCAATTTGGTGCTGTGTGGTTGCCTATTCACATGGAATGGAACAACATCTATGGCAAATAAATTTTCTTTTTAATTGCCTATCCATGGTTCCCACCTTTTGAACGTCATGAAATTCAAGAAAATGGTACTCCGTCCACAAAATAATTACTCCTTCCGTTCGCGAAAACAAGTTCCATTGTGTGTTGGGTACGGAGATTAAGAAAACTGATAAAGTTGTTGTGAGTGGAGTTAAGGTCCCATTTATTGAGAGTGGAAGAAGTGGATTGGAAGTTAAAATTATTGTGAGTGGAATATGGGTCTCACTTGTTGTGAGTGAAAAAGATAAAATAGAGTTAAAATTGTTATGAGTGGAATAAGGGTCCCACATATTGTGAGTAGAAAAAGTTAAATGAGAGTGGAAGTTGTTGTAGGTCCCACTTGATGTGAGTGTTAAAAGGTAAGTAGGACTTGTTTTGGTGAACAAAAAAAAGAGGGCAAATAGGACTTGTTTTCGTGACGGAGGGAGTACTATTTTTGCTATTTAAATTTATTCACGAAACAGTTGTCTTTTTGCTATTTCATTCACATTTATTGTGGGACTCTTATTCCACTCATAATAATACTCACTATAATTCATTACTACCTACCAGTTGCTTAAAATTCATATCGTCCATAATGTGGCAACCGTTTCGTGAATAGAAAGAGTAGGTAATAGTAGATAATAGTGAGTATTATTGTAAATAGCGTAAGGGTTACACAATAATATGAGTGAAGTAGTGAAAAATAAGGTTAAATATAATGTATTACTCCCTCCGTACTTTTCATTAATCTCATTGGGACGTATCATTCCATTAAGTCCATTTCCTAAATGGAAATACACCATATATAAATACCCCACTATAACTCATGAATTACTATATGTGCCACTAAAAAGTAGTAACTAACTTCATTCTATCTCCTACTTGATGAGACAAAAATACCCTAAAAAAATTTGCTTTATCCTTACAACTTTATTATAAACAACTCATTTTCTTAACATACGTGCCCGACCAAATGATCTTAATTAAAAGATATAGAGGGAGTATAGTTTGATGTGTTAAGCCTTAGAGTATGTTTGGTTGAGCTTAAAAGATACTTGAAACCGCTCATAAGCTCCTAAATTCCTAGTACTGAACAACTTATAAATTATTTTAAATAGATTATAAGTTCAGCCTAACACCCTCTAAGTAGTTAGTTTATATTTGTATTTGTAGCACAATGAAGAAAAAATAGAATTTGACCAATTATATAAAATACTACTCCATTCATATCATTTTAATAAGCCGAAACGGCACGGATATTAAAAAAACGAGTTGTTTGATAAAGTTAAAAATATAGTATAAAAGTAACATTTTAGGATATAGTCAACTTAAGGAGGAGATATAAGACAATTAATAGCTTTACAGTGACATATGTTATAATTTACTACCGTAAGTTACAGTGAAATTTTTATTATACGTTGTATTTTCATTTTAAAAAATAAGTTTAACGAAATAATACATCCAAATAAGTAATTAACTACACAATTTGCAAATGATGTTTTACCGTGGCCGACTAAGAAAGTACATTGTCTCATAGTATTCAATCACTAGTGCTATAATTACAAACAAGTGGTAAAAAAATTCAATCCATTACAAAAAAACTATTAATGTGAAAATTAAATGCACCGAAAATTGTGGAAAAAGATAGGTTCAATTTATTTGGACTTATAAAGTGACATTTAACACCCAAGGCCCAAGGCAGAGGGGTAAAATATTGTACTACTTTCAACAAGCTTGATGACTTGTCTAAATTTTTTGTTGTTTTGCTTTAAGGAACTCGAAAGAAATTCGAATAAATGATAATAGATTATATCTGTGATTAGAGAAGTTTCGAGTTCAATATCTAATGCTTCATTTTCTCTAAGTAAAAAGGGATATTGTAATTTTAGTTTCTTATATTTTCAATTCTATTCGGAATTGGGAATATGTACGAATGTTGATTTTTTTTATTTTATTTAGCTCAATGAATGTTGAATTTTCATTTACACTCGAATTTGTTATTTGCAGCTCCATTCTTGGAGGCCGAATTATTGCATCTCTCTTTTCAGTTGGTATCATTGAAAGAGAATTTCGAATATAAATTAAATCAAGTTAAAACATAGGAAACGAAAGTGTAATTTCGAAATAAAAGAGCAGCCAAATTTACAATAAATAGAATTAGAATGAAAAAAAAAAGTAGAAATATGGAATCAATCACCAGCCAAGTAAAGTTCCATAAAATAATGTACTTAAAATAATGTTACACTTTTTTTTTTTTTTTTAACAACATTGCAAGAAAAATTTAAATACCGCGTGATGGAGAACTCGAACTCGTGACCTTTGGCCTGAGCATTAACTTCACTACCACTAGGCTAACACACACACAATAATGTTACACTTGATTTAATCATAGTAGTCTACAAGTACATAACTATTCCATTTTCAATGTAAACGTGTTTTTTTTTTTAAAAGCGTGCTGTAACGTGTTTAAAAATTGATTTTATCGAAATCTGTATTTTAAAAGAAGAGCAAGTCAACGAAAATAGTTAAATTTTTACCCATGAAATTTGAAGATAAAAAAATAGTAACAGTAACCGAATATACCAGAAGCTTAGAAAACATGATGTGTTGTCCTAATATTTTATTCCATCTGTCATATTCAATACGCCCCAGCTCATTTCGATATGAAAATTAAAAAAAGAATATTATATATAAAAAAATGTTAATAAAATACTTTATTAGTCAATAAAATATTTTTAGTTAATAAATTGCTGATAAAATACAATATTAGATTAAATTATACTTTAATTCTTTCTATAAAAGAAAATAGGTCAAATTGTTTGGGACGTCCGAAAATTGAAAATAAACCGTGTTTAATAGGATTGAGGGAGTATTTTTTGTTGGACTCATAAGTATTGTAGT
Organism: Schizonepeta tenuifolia; assembly: GCA_029490685.1. NCBI lineage: Eukaryota > Viridiplantae > Streptophyta > Magnoliopsida > Lamiales > Lamiaceae > Schizonepeta > Schizonepeta tenuifolia. The sequence goes on along the minus strand of CM055960.1, from coordinate 99,074,179 downwards.
CGTTTGTTCAAGTCAGTAGCTATTTGATTAGACTTTTGGCACCCAAATTTTGCTATTGTTTAATTAGGATTTCTCTGTATTAAAATATTATTTAATTGATAAGAAATATATCAATAAAATTATCGTGCATTGAACATTCTATTCAATGGGATTCTTCACCAAATTCAAAAGAAAAACTTAGGAGTCGCATTTCATCAGACAAAAACCACTAATTTTGCTCACAAAGTAAAACGAAGAAAATGTACAGATTATAATGCAAAACAAATGGAATTCACATATACACACAAATATGTAAATATGTTTCAAGAATTTGCGGATATAACCTGCATAAACTAATGTTACACAAAAACAACAAACAAAATGGCTGAGAATAATTGAATCCCAGCAAGAAGTAATCCTCAGAGGAAACAAACAATCACACTGAATCATACTGCATTCTCTCTTCTTGAATAGACCTAAAGATTCTTGCAGCAGATTCCGACGCAGATATACCGTTGCGAGGCACGACCTTGATCACCCGAGGAGCGAGCACGGCCACAGGAACCCGAGGGCTCGACTTGGAGGTATCGATAGCAGGAGCCGACGTATGGACAAACGGAAGCACGTTTCTTTCTTCCATGCTGCTCGCCCTACTACCCGGCTGTCTCTCACTCGGGCTGCTTTCACTGCTGCCTTGCACTTCAATCTCCTCAGCTGCATGTCGGTTCAGCCTGTCAATGGCCCGACTGTTCTGATTTGGCACGGTGGAGGCAGATTCCCGACCCGAGAAATGACCGGGTGCGTATAGGGGATTCATTTGCTCCATTGGTGAACCAGAAAAGGCGGCTGTGCTCATGATTGGCATGCCGTAAGGAGGGAAGTAGCCGTGAGGTCCGTACGGGGGAAACGGGTATTGAGGCATTGGAGTCGGGATTCCATATACCGGAGGTAAGAAGCTACCCGTCATAGGATTTGGTCCGGGAGGGCCAGAGCCACCACCGCTTTGGCCGGAAAATCCCGGTGCTGGATACGGCTTGTATACTAATCCTTCGGAAGGAGACATCACCGGAATCAACCATTGCTGCCCGTGCCCCTCCGGAGGATTGAAGAAAGATGTTCGAGCATTGTTATGGTCGCTGCCCATGACGGGTGGTGGTGGAGCGTTGCCAGCAGACGGCCTGCAGCTAGAAGGTGGAACCGTGTTTTGAGATGCAGAAAACGGCGTTTTCTCGAGAGTGTTTTCAGCGGAGCGTTCTTTCTTGTGACTCGGGCTATCTGAGTTGCCTTTCACCGTGGAAGCATTCGAAGCTGTATTTACAGCAGAATCAAGAGGCCGTTTCTTTCCGGGTGACAGTTTTGTAGGTTTTTCGATGAAACCCGAGTCCTCGAGCAAAAGATGTGGCCATGCAGCAATCATTTTCTGAACCTGATTTAGAATAGTGAGACTTTAATAAATACATAAGCACTCATTTAAATTTACATATAAATCATTGCAAACATGTATTCTTACCTTTATTAATCTATGCAACTCAAAAACTTGAACTGCAAAAACTCTTTGCTGACTGTAAATAGGATAAAATTAAGTCAGTAAAATGCAAGGAAAAGGTAATGAAGCTTATAGCATCAAAAACCAGTACCACAACTAAAATATCATCATTCAAGTCCCGTTCAAAATCGCGAAAGTTGATCACCGACAAGAAAAATACAATGTAGTACCAAAGAAATGTAATGTAAGAACTTACAAAGAAAACGAGTCGGGAGGGGGCCATTCGCAATAAATGTAACTATAGAACCAAACGTGACATGAAAGACTCTTGTTCGTGTGAAAGTTATGGTGATGCAAAAAAAAACAATCTTACCTCAACATTTATGAACTATTTATGCATGAGATAATCTAATACTTGGTAGGTGAGTGTCACAAAGCCATGGCCCAGAATTTCGCAAAAGAAATCGAGAGAAGAAGAGTAGCTATTTTTCAAGATTCAATAGAAATATTTTCGGACACTTGTTATTCTGACAACATTAGTCCAGAGCTTTCCCCGTCTTGATGTCAAACCAGCAATGCATCTGCAGTTAGTCATCTAAACTCCTCCAGCAATATATAGAATAATAAGAGAAAAATATTCCAAAAGTGGAAAAAAAAATATCGATACTTGAACCGACAAGGAAGAATGGACCATGGCTGATGGACTCACCTCGAATCAAATGAGTATACTCTCACATGAACCCACCATGCTATACAAAATGTCATGCGCTCTCTGAATATTATGAATTAATATTCTGCACCAGTAAAGCCACCCACCATTTAAACATGCATACAAAACAACTAAAATCGAAGAAAAACATCCTCGGTGCCACATGTCTCCAACAATTAAATAATACTAAAACCAACATCAATTAAATCAGGCAACTTTGACCCACAGGGCGTCCCACTTCGTAGGATTCTACACCGACGTCGTGCATCCTTTTGCAATTTGCACAATCATGGAGCCAATCTCGATTGATGTTCTTAAATACCGAACATCTTAATACTTACCTTTCCTTCGAAGCCATTTGTTGAAGCAGAAATGAAAAATGATGGGATGAAAACACAAAATATTTCAAACAAAAACGAGATAACTTCCAGAAGATAATATCCTAATGAGCCTTTCTTTCTAAGATTCCAGATCAATTTATCATAACTTGCTGGATTTTAGGTAAATAAAACAAACATGGCTAAGTAAATCAAAATTCAGTTGCTTATTAGCCTCATGTGATCAACTTTCTGATAGCCGTCGTAAACTAAAGCAAAGTAACATAGTGAGCATGGTAACTTACTTCATGATAGCTCTTCTCGCTTTCCAGAAATGTTTCTGGCCGATTATACCTACAATATTGTCAGGTGTAATATCCAGAGCAGATTCTGTATCCAAAATGGATGATTCAGAAACACTATCGTTCCTCTCCAAGCTCCGTGTTTCCAGAGGCCTACAAGACTCATCTTCACGGGAAGATATATCTTCACGAGAAGACTCATCTTCACGAGACCCCATGTCATTACTAAGATCATGGATGATATTTGGATCTTCTAAGGGCGAACCTTTCTCTGACTCAGATGAATTTATTTTCGCTAAATGTCGTGACTCAGCACAGAGCTCTGTCTGACCGCTATCGACAGTCCTTAATCTGTGAACACTATCAGTAAGGTTAGGTCCCCGTTCGTGACTAATCGAGGAACCAGTTTGCTTCTGGCCAGCCACTGACTCATTTGAATTCTCTCCTTTCTTGCTTCCCTCTTCTTGTCCGATACTATGTTCGAACATACCCGTATCATTGGCCTTTTGGAATTTCATTGAAGGATGCAAATAAGGAGGATTGGAAGGTGAAAACTTCTCCGGGCTTACGCCCTTACTATATTTATCAAATTCCGCAGGTTCGGGCTGGACGAAAATAGGAACGGTATAGTCATCTTCATCCATTTTATTTCTTTGCTCCACTTGTGCTCGTGGAGTGCTCAATTCAGAATATTGACTGTATTGCATCTCAGACGGATGTATCGGATGCAGCTGCCGAGCAAAAAACATACCCCTGTCATTTCCACCACCCTGCGTGTACAAGTTGGTTGAAGCAATCAGTAACGAGATGGGATTAGAACTTCAAAACTTGGAACTTTCAATAATTAAACTAGCAAGCATTACGAAGAATTCATAATTGACACCCTCCACAGAAATAAGACATCAAATTCGGTCCTATTAAATCTGAAAGCTATCCAATACTCTAAACCTACTCTTTCAAGAGTAACTAATAACATTGAGGCTTCCTTTATATAGTCTTGCCCTCGACCCTACACCTTTCAAGCACCACAACCTTCACTACGAACCAGCAACAAATATAAACATCAGTATCAAGTGTTTGTGTTGTGCATTTTCAACAAAATGTCGACAGAAGCTGAACTCAGTCCAATGGAAATCAATTATACAAGAAAAACCAACCAGCAAAGAGGTGTGGCAAGTGCTGCAACGCCCTACGGTTGTTTAACATATCAATGCAAGAGATATCAACCAACATCAACATTCACAACCTTTCGAGACTTGATGCAAAATTACTCGATATTAGATCTTATCAGGTGAAACAAATTCAAGAAATGGAGCTCAAAAGCTCATTACCAAAACATTTAAGTTCTACCTGGCTCGACGGAGACACCAAACCGGCAGTGTTACTACTCAGATTACGGGTCAACGCGGCATGATTGAATCTCTGTGAAGGGATGCTAAGCTGCTCATACAAGGCCATCTTATTCCTTGGGGGTGCTCTTGGCCCCCCCTTCTCAGTATCATTTACATGAAGCCTAGGAAACATGGGCCCCATAATCTTCTCCCCAACAACCCCTCTCTTCATTCTCTCTCTCTCTCTCTCTCTCTCTCTCTCTCTCTCTCTAAGTCTTGAAATCTCCAACACTAAAACACTTAAATCACCTGAAATTCACATGCACCAGCTAAAAAGGATCAATCTTTCTGCACAAACAAATGGAAATTTTCTTGAAATTGCTCTATTTAACAAAACCCAGTACCAAAAATCAAAAAATTTAAAAACCAAGTGTGCAGATATCAATTAACACCACCCAAAAACAAATAATCACAAATTAATTCCTAATTTCTTTTCTTGAACATAGAACAATAAAGCAGAACAACACACGGAAAAGTCAAATCCATAAAAACTAAAGCCCAGAAAGAAGAATACCTTATCAGCAGCAGAACTCGATGCAGTGCAACAAAGGGAAGAGCAAAAAAAAATAAAAATTAAAACAGGAAATAATCGGAAAAATTAGCTAAATCAAATCCGATTTGGGGAATTGAAGATGTGGAGAGAAAAAGAGCAAAAGTGCAATTTTTGTGGACCCCCAAATTTGGGATAGACCAAAGAGAACCTAGATGTATCTATAGATAGTGTAAATATTAAAATCACTAATTTTTAGGACATTATTGGATTATTGTCCGAAGAGGGAAGACTTTCGGATTAGGTTGAGATTACCCTAATTTTGACATTATCATTTCTTTTGTTAGGAAAATAGTTGCTACCCCCGTGATAAGTGTCGTTCGATTTTTTTTGTAAATTCCATTTTTCATTTCCAATATTTTTTTTTTCTTTTGCACTCTTACTCATTTTCAATTTCTTAAAACATACTCTCTCCATCCCGTTTAACATGTCTTGTTTTAATTTCGGCACGAAGATTAAAAAAAAAGATTAGATGTAAATTGTGTGTTTAGTATAGTGAATATAGTAATATAAAATATTTTTTAATTGATAAAGTGATATAAAATATTTTTGAAGTGACATAAAGTGATATAAAGTGATTTTGAAGTGATATAAAATGAATAAAGTGATTTCTTAATTATTTCTTTAAAAGGAAATGAGACATGTTGAACGGGACGCTCAAAAAAGAAAGTAAGACATATTGAACGGGACAGAAAAAGTATGTTATTTCATCCGGACTACACTTATCGTGGATGGAGGAAATATTATTTAGTTTATATTGTAGAAACCCGCGAATCCTATATTTAATGCGCACTGGTTTCATAATATTTTATTTTTATGAGCAAATTTTGTAAGTATCACTCACATTCTGTCCGCACCAATATTTTTTTTTTTCAAATTTTGGTTAATATTAATTTTAATATAGCAGAGATCCATATTGGAAATTATTAAATCTATAGTACACATAAATCGGAATTCGATTTGTTTTTTCCTTTGATATCCAAGTGAATGAATCATAAGAACCATTTGAGCTTATTATTAATGTTTTTTGCAGAATTAATGATCTCAATATTAATTTTTAAAGTTACTAAAATATAATAATAATGCTAAGTGCTACAATGTGGAGAAAGGCATTACCTAATTAAAAATAATCTTTTATTAGGTGGATTGATTTGTTATTGACGGTCCCGCACATTTTTGTGAATAATAAAATCTACTAAAATTTGCATAAATTGAATTGTGGCCGTTGATTGGTCGTACATGAGTTGGGGAAATCTGATAAAGTGGAACAAATCTTGTAAAGATAAGGCGATGATGCATCATGCTATGTGCATACATAGGTATGTTGTTTCCAACTATTTATGTATGTGTATGTTTGTGTGGGTTGCAAAATTCTTTTTTTTTTTTTTTATATCGTAGGAACCCGCAGCCGCTACCTTCGGTGCGCACTAAATAAATCCCCGTCCCTTGTACAGTAGCCTGCAAACCACACAGGGTAGGTAAACCATTGCAAAATTCTTCTCTATTTTTCGGATGGAATTATAATTGGTTGCCATCGGTATTCGAAATGTGCATGAAATAAATTATGTTAGCGTAGGTAACCGTTTGCAATTACATACTCCCTCCGTCTCTTTATTTTTGTCCTATTTTCCTTTTCGGACTATCCCATTATTCTTGTCTTGTTTCCTTTTTTAGAAATAATTAGGAGATGATTAATTTGTTAAACAATCTACTTTACACCTTTCATCATACTTTTCATCTCATTTTCTGTGTCATTCACTATTTACCTTCTCTCTCTACTAACTTTATTTCACTTTATTTCAATATTCACTCTCTCTACCCACTTTATTTTATTTTACCACTTTATTTCACTATTTACTCTCTCTCTCTACTCACTAATTTACTTTAAAAACTCCACTAAACATACTTTATATTCTTAATTATTTTCTCCTTAAACCCCGTGCCTAAAAGAAACAAGACAAACCTGATGGGACGGAGGGAGTACGAGATACATAAACTGTATAAGAAAAACTCGTGTGTAGACTTATGTGTGAGGAAATATTGTACAACAATAATAAAAAAATAATTTTATTTGAAGTCCTAATTTATTCATCCCGATTGTATTTAACATCTGAGAGGGTGTTGTACATCTTTGTAAAAAAATTCCATCCATTTATTTTCATTGTATTTTGTGTCATCTAATATGCGATGTGGATGATTGACTCGCGAGGAAGTTTTTTTGTAATATTATTTTTATTGCAATAATTGAATGAGCATATTATTTTTGAAAGCTAAATAAATTTTCATTTCTTATCAAGTATATGGTACATAAAGAAGATCCTACAAAATAAAGGAAGTTCGTCCCAAACAAGCGAATGAGGAAAAATTTTAAAGTTCGAAAATCAATCAGTGTCAGTGGCGGATCCAACTAAGTACATGGGGTACAACTGTACCAAAAAAAATAAATTAATAGTATCACATATATATTGATTATTTGTCTTCAATTTTGATTTGAACCCCCAATAAATAAAAATAAATAATAATAGAAACTAACTAAGCCCTATAACTAAGTCCAATAAATAAGCCCATTGCAGTTTATATACAACTAAAACATATTGAATTGACCATACATGTAGTAAAGTTGCAAGTTCAATGAAAACATAAAGAAAAACCTTACGCTATGCAATTCCAAATTAGAGATTTTAATTATGTATTTTCGAATATAAATTATAATGAATGAACAATTATTTATAGAGCACACAACAGGACCTTAACCCTAGTGAAATTATGAAAACATGTGGGCACAAAAATATGTACGACGGCAAAAAATTCGGGCCAGGGGCTCCGCCCCAAACCCCGTAAAAAAAAGCTCCCCTCTAATAAATCGCACCTCCAAATAAAAATTTTTGGATACGTTACTGATCAGTGTTCCAACATATTGACTCTTGATGAACGAAAATGAACATATGAATGAGCAGATTTATGTATGTGTGAATTAGTTTATGTATATTTGATCGCACAAATACAATTCGACATCACATATCAAATGAATTTTTATTGGAAAAAAATGGATCGGTTAAAAACTATAAATACTTTAAGAAAGTAACATCTTTAACGTTAATTATTGATTTTATCACGTAAAAATTTATAGTACTATTTATTATAAAATGCAATAGCTAAACTAAAAAATTAAATTTTATTAACTCCGAAATTCATTTCTAGAAGGTGAAAAGTAAAGAGAAGTACTTGGGTGCATAAGTCTCCACCCATTTGCACACAATCCGACCCACCCCGACCAACCACGCGCCATTCTGACTGGGCGCGTGAGATCTACGCACCGCGCGTGGGTCTCACGCGCCCGTTTTTTTTTTTTTTTTTTTTTTTTTAAATTTTCAGATTATTTTCTCCAGCTCCGTCTTCGGCTCCGATTTTACGGTTCTGCCTTCGCTCCAATTACTAAAATAAGGATAATCAGTGAGCAACAATTTTGATTTTTTCAGCTCGCTCCGAGGCCTTCGGCTCCCCTCGCTCGAATCTTGACCATAGAAGAAGCGGCAAACAATTGAAAAAAAACTGAAAAAAAAAAATGGTTAAAGGGGAGTTGACCGGGTCAAATCCAAGTCAAACGGGTCGGATCGGGGCGGATCGAGTCGGGTGGGTGGGTGTTGCACGGTCGAACAGTTCCATCCAAGTTTTTGTCAAAAGTAAAAACGTTACTAGAAATAAAGTCGCTACGGGTTATCCACGCGCGTCTGCCAACATAACTTGGGAACTCGCTTAGAGAGAGAAACTCGGTAGCAGCTCACTGACTCCACAGCAAAGAACACGCACAAATCACGCAGTAAGAGTGAGGAAGCCGCAGATTCCAGCTTATCGAAGGAAAAAATGGTGAACCACATGTTGATGATCTGCGCTGATCTCGAGAATCTCACCGATCTTCAGCCTCAAGGCGGTTGCGACGATCCTAACTTCGCATACCTTTTTAAGGTATTAATTTTCCCTTCTAAATTTCGATTTTAATTTAGTCGAATTTCTTTGTTGTTGTTTGGAAGCTGAAGTTCGCTTGAATTCGTTACTTGTTTCGCGTTTCATATGAGCGATTTTTTGGTTTATTGGTGCTCGATTGGGGGAGATAACGGTGATTGAATTTTTGTTTTGTATGTTGAAATTCAGCATATTATGGATCATTCAGCTCCTAATTTGAAATTAACGTTCCATTATAGCACAAGTGTGTTTAGATTATGATGTTTGTTGTTTACATAATTACATGTTTCTGTATGGCTGTTTCGAGTTGTATTGAACCAGTCTAAATCATTTGCTTCTATTGCAATTCAGTTGAACTCAAATTTATGGGGTTTATAGTTTGTTTAAGATATTTTCCGGTTGGTATTATTATTTTATAGCCTTTCTCGTTTTCTAGGTTCTTATTTCTCTCTCTCTCTAGAACATTTGGTTGTTGATGAATCTTGAAGTACCTTCATTCATCTGTTCTTTTTTTGGTGACAATACACATTGTTTTTACATCTCAAGTTTAGCCTAGGGAATGGTAGTATTTAGAATTTGTATGGATCGAGTTCAATTGTGGTTTCCTTGTCTAATTGTTGTGTGGTCGTCTGGTTTTAAGATTTTCGGTGTTCATTCATTGGATTGTATTTCTTCAGCTGCAATGTGGGAATTGTGGAGAGGTAACTCAGAGAGAGACGTGTCTTAGCTTGAGCGAGACAACTCCTTCTGCAAAAGGCAAGAGTGATGTTCATCTTTCACAGAAGGTTGGATTTCATCTTCTCCTCTAGAATATGTATCAACTTGTTGTGTCGTTTCAGAATTTTATACTTTTGAGCTGCTAGGGCTTTCTACTTCTGTTCTCATACAATGCACAGTTAGCTGACTATGTTTGTGTTGTATTCTCATCTGAATTTGTGAACCAAATCGGATATCAATCATTTTTCTTAATATATGGGTTGCACATATATCCATTAGAAGTTTATCTTTTCGTCTGTACCTTCTTCTCTGTATCATCATTTCTTGTCAGCGTAGTTAAGTTGTATTCAGATCAATCACTCTGTTTCTCAGCTACTATTAAGATAGTTGATATTTATCTCATAATCCCCTCTTCTTTCAGTGTAAGTTTTGTTCGAGGGATGGAACTATAAATATGATTACTGGCCGAGGCCGTCCTCTTACTCAGACAGACGCTGAGACTGGAACTTATGCTCCCCTAATGTTGTTTGAGTGCCGAGGTTATGAGCCTGTGGATTTTGTGTTTGCCGATGGGTGGAAAGCCGAATCTGTAAGTCTTACATTACTTTTCTTTCTTTGGATTGAACTAGTGACATTTTTTCTCTGCATGTTTAATCTGCTATTGGTTATGATGGTTATCCTCAAACTTTACGTATATCAGAACTCATTATCTGCATGAAAGTCTTTTTTAGTTAACAATTGAATGAGGTTCTTGCAATCTGTTTACTCATAGTATAATAATTTGATGTTCTGGGACGGGGGCTTTTTAGCTGATAATACATGGCTATTGTATTTCTTATCTTCAATTTTTTTTTTTCCTTCCTTCATGAGCCTGTTTCAGTTAATCTCTAGTTCTGAGCTTTGATGATCCCTCTGTATGTATCAAAAGTTATATTGGTAACCATTTTATTGGTTTATCTGATCAAATTTATTGCTGCAAAATGCTGCAGTGACTTAAGGCCTGTTGTTTAATAAGTAAAATAAATAAAAGCAAACAATATTCTACACTCGCCTTAACCCAAATCCTTCAACCCGACAACGTGCTTGTATTCGGTTGTGATTCAGCGTACAAAATGAGGTGAAATTAAGAATAATATGTTAATCACTATCATGTATCTGTGCTGAATTAGTTTGGGCTCCGTTTCGCTGTTGGCTGTTTCTCTCTTGTGCTCCTGTGATTCACTATTGTGATCATTACAGCATAGTAACTATTCTATCTTATGTAATTCCATTGGCCTTTTTGTAGACGGAAGGAACTAAGTTTACTGAGATTGATCTGTCGGGAGGAGATTACGCTGATTATGATGAGAAGGGAGCATGTCCGGTGATGATCTCCAACGTCCGTGCTAAATTCGAAGTGGTCAAGTAGGTCTAGAACATTATTCTCTCCTACATAAAGAAGGGGATATCACAGCTAAGTGCTTCTTCTCTCACCTTGATGTAAATCAACTCTTGCGAAACTACTGATAGATCTCTAACTTAAAACTTGCATTTTACTTGCTTTTTGTTTGAGATCTGCATACTTGCTACTTGATGTCATATCCAAGCTAATCCATATCACTGTTGGAATATATACTCCGTCCACCTCCGTCTCTAAATAAGTGTCGTATTCTGAAATAAAACTCGTCTCTTAATAATAGTTTCATTTCAGAATCGTATAGAAAATGATGTCAAAAACTTCTCATTTTAGCCGTATCGGCAATGCACATCCTTTAATTGCTCGGTGTGCCTACTTATCGGTATACAATTTTTGACTTCACGAAACACTTATTCAGGGACGAAGAGAGTATGTACATACATATATAAAAAAGAAAAAATAAAAATTATGTCAACCTATGCTTCTGATAGGTTTGGCGCGAGTAGTCAAATTACTATGCATATTTTTTAGGCAAGTTTTATTGAGACTAATTTTAGCATCCCTATGGCTCTTAGCTACTTAAGATCTCTCTCTCTCTCTCTCTCTCTCTCTCTCTCTCTCTCTCTCTCTTGACTTTTTAACTCTAGGGTGATGACACAATTCAAATAGTATATGCATTATTTATTGTGAGAGTTGTATAGACATGTCATGTATTTAAACAATTGTTAGGTAAAGGATAAATTTAAATAAAATTAATATTTCGATGTCAAGTTCAATTCGTGCCGACGTGCAAATGTAAAAATATCTACTTATACATTCATGGAAAAGGATTTCTGATCCGAATAATGGCCTTTACATAAAAAACAATTTTCAGACTATTTGAATTATAGTGATGATGATGTATAATAACAATATCAAGTAGTAACAATTTAGATTGTACACATCTCAAAACAAAACTGACGTGTCTTTAAGGGGTCATTCAAGCGGTGCAACTTTATAAGCAGTGATGTAAAAAATTATTAAATAAATAAAAGTGATGTACTTATTAATTACTATGTAGTATGAATTTTTTTCTTTTTCGTCAGTTTAACGATATTTTCAAACCTTTTGATCCCGCAATGTGTGAAATGAAATTAAATTTATCACGTCAACGGACATAAATATGGTTAGCAATTTATTATCAATTGAATAGGACTAGCTTAGACTTCACGGTAAATGTCTCTAGAATTCAATATTTCAATGGCTAGTCTTTCTAGTCAAGATAAATACTTCTATTACGACGTTTTTACGTCTATAATTAGAGATTCGAATTGGAAAAAAAAATATTTCGAAATTTACTATTTTTATTATAGGATGTGATAGTTTTTTGAGTGTGATGGACTATTGCACATGAACAAAATTTATCGAATTTACTTGTCGTATAAGATACTATAATTATTAATATAAAGCCATAAGTCATGCATCAATAATTTACATGTCAAACAAATTTAAGGCAAAACCGTTCGTCATTTACTATGTGACAAATTTCCTCGATCACGACATACAAAAATCCATTAATTTACACTCTTGATTTTATCTCCATAATCTCGTGGATAGGCTGTCAATTTACACACCAACATTTATTACAAATAACAAGCAACAAACAATTAAACTCCAACCTAAGGTCATATCAAATGCTCGAATTTGAGGCTTTTTAATTTGCGATATTAATCACGTCACTGTTCAATCAGCTAACATTAAATTTGTTTTATTTTTTTTTTTCGAAAACAAACTTAATGTTTATTGATTGAAAATCAGCCTCAGATTCGAGTCTTTGATATGACCTTAAATTCGAGTTTAATAAATATAACACAAAGTTTTAAATTAAATATTTGAAATAAAAAAAAATCAACTAAAAAAATAGCCCAGCTCACCAAATCCCCCAACCTTAATTTTTTTCACTATTCTAAGCATGTGATTCAGATTTACAGACATTCTTAAACAAAAAATTCATCACATGACGCACCATTTCACATTCCCCAATTCCCTTGAATCACATTTTCGTTTGTTTTTTCCATTAGATTTCACCACACCATTATTGTGACTTCTCTCTCTCTTCCTTCACATATTTAATCAGTTCGCTGAAATTTTGGAGTTGTTTTATTTCTGGGAGTTAATTTCGGTTGGGTTTGTTTTGAGGTTTTTTCAAGTAATCTTTCGTTAAACTGTAGGTTTTTGGCTTTTTTTCGTCATTTTTAACAGAATTTAACGCTACACACGGCGTTATTTTCTGCAAGCAAGAATCAAACTGATAAATCCAGAAGATTCTTAATCGAGCTCTTGGGATATTTTTTCCGTATTTTTCAGCAAAATAGTAGTTGATCCTATGATCTCTCTCTCTCTCTCTCCGAGTAAATGATCGAGGAATTAATTCGTAGTTGGAAGTCCTGACGGTTTCTTGCGATTTCAACTCAATTTGCTACGACTTCCTATTTTTGGCTATTTTGAGTTGAAAATCTCGAGGAGTTAGCCTCTTCTCTTTCATTTGTTTGCCGTGAATGAAGAAATAATCATGGGGTTTAGTATTTTTTTCTTTTCATGAAAGATAACTGCAATCGGTTTGCGGTGATGAAATATTGATTACGGATATCATATTTGATTGTGATTCTAGAATTAAGATTTTGGATTGTTGCTTTCGGGGAGGAAGTTTGGATTTTTGCGGATTATTAATGAGAATTTGAGGAGGGTTTTCATGTTGGAAGAGGTGGAAAATATTTGAGGTTAGACTTTTCTTCGATTTTAGATGCAATTGAAGGTTGTACATATGGAAGAAGGCAAAGATCTTATTGCAGGGAGCAGGGTTGGTCAAACTAGGGTTTTACCCCATAGGCTGCTTCAGCTGCTTGTACTTTTTCTGGTTTTGTGTTTCACTTTCTCTGTTGTTAGCATCTACATGATTAGATACTTTGGAATTAATAATGTAGTAACTTCTATGAAGCCTATATTAGTGCCCTGCAATCAGGAACGTGTCGATTTAGATCATTGGATTAAGCCCCCTTCTGATTTAATGCACAAGATGAGTGATGAGGAGTTGTTTTGGAGGGCTACATTCGTGCCCCGTGTGAACAAGTATCCGTTTGAGAGGGTCCCGAAGGTTGCGTTTATGTTCTTGACTAAGGGGCCGTTGCCATTGGCGCCTCTTTGGGAGAGGTTTTTCAAGGGGCACGAAGGGTTGTATTCGATTTACATTCATTCGTTGCCTACATTTGAGGCTAGTTTCCCATCGGAGTCTGTGTTTTACAAGAGACAGATACCAAGTCAGGTGTGTGCTGTGTCGCGTTGCTTAGGTTGTTTTCGGGTTATTTAAGTTGTTGAGGTTGAGTTTGTGTTAATTAATATATTGGTATTGATTTTCCATGTGATTATATGATAATGTTGGATGTATTTGAATAATGGTGTTGTAGTCTTCTGATATGGTTCGTTCTTCTTCGTTGTGTAACCTCGTTTTGAGTGGCATTATGAGGCAGCTAGTGTATTTATGGTCTCTGTTGAACTCGATGGATATATATGCATATTATGTTTCTTTGGCTATCTAGGAAAGTTGATCCGACTTGCTAATCTTATGAAGTTTGCTCGATTTGAAATCAGAGTTTGTAATCGAGTATGGAAAAGGTGTATCTTGTCTTTTATCGACATAATTGTAGGATTAATAAAGAAACTCTTGTAACTGTGCTTGTCAGTCTATTGTTGACACATGGACGTTAGTCAATCTGTCGTAAGTTGGAAGTCATCTTCGTTTTTGTCACCATTTGAATTTGTGTTTTAGCGTTCCATTTGTTGCTCTGGAAAAAATTGCTATGCTTGGACTTGTAGTTGTATATGGACACAAACGTGTTAATTATTGTTGTGCTCGAGGACTGCTGGGTTGGGCTATGTGGCTGTTCGAAAATAGTAAAGATGGTTTATCATAACAATAATTGATGGATAAGATATAGTCGAAATCTAGGATAACCATTCTCGACTGAATCTAAGATAGTCGAGCTCTGGGATATTTGATGGTGCTATCTTGGATTGATTAGGCTGATAATAACCATAAACTATGTCATTTCTGTATGATTGGGAGCTCAATTAAGGCAAAATGAATACATCTTTTCGATAATTCAGTTTTGAAATTAGTGTCGTATAGACCTCATTATTGTCCTCATTTTAGCGCTATTTGTTACTGAAAATCTAGGTGAATGCTTTCTTGAAACAGGTCTCTGAATGGGGAAGGATGAGTATGTGCGACGCAGAGAGGAGACTCCTGGCGAACGCCCTGCTTGACATCTCCAACGAGCGCTTCATCTTGCTATCCGAGTCGTGCATTCCCCTCTACAACTTCTCCACCATCTACAACTATGTGACGGGGTCCAAGTACAGCTTCATGGGCGCTTTCGACGACCCGGGGCCGTACGGGAGAGGGCGCTACAACAACAACATGCTACCGGAGGTTAACATCTCCGACTGGCGCAAGGGGTCTCAGTGGTTCGAAGTCAACAGAAAACTCGCCGTCTACATCGTGCAAGACACGAAGTTCTACCCGAAATTCTCCGAGTTTTGCAGGCCGGCATGTTACGTGGACGAGCATTACTTCCCAACCATGCTGACCATAGAAGCGGCCGATCGCTTAGCCAACCGGAGCTTGACGTGGGTCGATTGGTCGAGGGGCGGAGCGCATCCGGCCACGTTTGGAGGCTCCGACGTGACTGAGGAGTTCTTCAAGAGGATATTTGAAGGTCGAAGCTGCTCATACAATGGTCAGCCTTCCTCTGTTTGTTTTCTTTTTGCAAGAAAATTCTCTCCTAGTGCTTTGCAAGCTCTGTTTCTTGTAGCCCCAAAATATTTAGGTTATTAGTTCAATAATTTTGATTGGAAATTAAGGTGAGGAAAATTTTTCATATGTATAGAGGAAAAATTTAATAGGATCAGAGATTTGTATGGGAAATTTGGAGGCATGTTTGTAGCCTATACTTTGTTAGAATAAAATTGATGTATACCACAAGTTTTGTTCTGTTTTAGTCCAAGATTTTTTATCCATTTTTACCATGTTCTCTTCTTTCTAGTGAAATTCAACTTTATGTCACACCATGCTTATCGTTTTGTCAATAATCCCATACTTTTATTTTGAAAATTTGGTACCCAACATTTTATGTGGAAATACATAATTTAATATTTTTCCACGTAAGATTTCAGGTGCCAAAGTACTATTATGAATTTCATATGTATATAATCACAAAATCTCGCATGCGACCTGCCGCCTATATACGACCGCGCGTGTGGCGCGTGGGCCGCACGCGCCTCACCCACGCGCTATTATTTTATTTTATTTTTTCTTTTTTATTTTCCGATTTTTTTTTTTTTATTTTCCGATTTTTCCAGTTTTCCAGTTTTCATTTTTTTTTTGTTTGCCTCTTCGTTTTTTTGTTTGCCGTTTCATTTTTTTGTTTGCCGCTTCTTCTTTGGTCAAGATTCGAGCTAGGGGAGCCGAAGGCTTCGGAGCGAGCCGAAAAAGTCTAAAATGTTGCCCGCCGATTATCCTTATATTTGTAATCGGAGCGAAGGCGGAGCCGTAAAATCGGAGCCGAAGGTGGAGACGAAAAAAAAAACTGAAATTAAAAAAAAAAAAAAAAAAACTGAAAAAAACTGAAAAAAAAAAAAAATTGACCGGTCAACGGATCAAACCCGAATTGACCGGGTCGACCCGGCCCGGATCCGGTCGCATGGATCCGGTTTCACTTGACCCGGTTGCACAGGAGACCCCCCGTATATAATCAACAAGTACAAAATCTCATATGTTATAAACACAATCTTCACTATCAATTTCGCAAAAACTACTCCATCCATCCTGCTCATTTTGTTCCCTTATTGTTGGACATGAAGATTAAGAATAAGAGTAAAAAGATAGGAATTGATTAGGTCCCATCCATTTTTGATGAATTTTAAAGAATAAATTCTTTCCTTATTTGGTGTATGACAAATTGAGTAAGACATCTATTTAATGGAATTAAAACAAAATGAGCAGGATAGCGGGAGTACTAATTTACCTCAATCCACAAGACCAAACTTAGGTCAACATATAAACGTTGGCGGGGAGTAAAATTAAATTCATTTAGTGTGGTTTATAATTATTAGTATATCGTGGAAATAATGCAAAAATTATTATTTCTGTGCACTAGCCTATAAACCAGAGAAGCTCAACATATAAATGTTGGTGAGATTCGAGCCTGAAACTTTTATAATCTTAGTATATTGGATTCTTGGAATTCAATCGGTGAATTTATGATATTACAACTATAAAATTATACACAATGTGTATACAGAATAGATAGATAATGTAGATTTATTACAACATTCTCAATTTAAATATTATGTCATCCTTGAAACGACTGAATTATATGTAGAACTGAAACGACTAAGAATTCGAATATGGTGGAGAATTGAGATTTATTTTCAAATAATTAAACCCACCTACTATATCTATATGTAGTTGCGAAATTTGTAATAATATTATTTTTTGAAAGAAAGAAGTAATTTCATGAATTACTTCAAATCTTCAGAAAAAATATTAAAAAGCACAAAGGCCAAGAATCATGCTACAACAGGTGGTTTCAAGCTTTCTAGCTAATCAATCGGCCAAGCTTATGGGCCACCTTATTTGCTTCCCTACGAGTATGATTAAATAGATACTCGTTAAAGTTCGATACATTGGCGAAATATCTGCGTATAAAATACTATCGGCTTCATTCATTTCTCAATCACTGACGCCACTAAGCAATAGGGAGGGGCTTAAGCCCCATGTCAAAAAAAAAACAATTTTTTATTGTATAAAATTTTCAAATTATCGACATTTTATGTGAGAATTCACGATATAAGCCCCCGTTCCCGTATCGAAACACATGAAATATTTAAAATTTAAAAGAAAAAAAATTTTTAGCCCTGCTCATAAATTTTTTCTAGCTTCGCCACTGGATACTGTCATAATAGAGTTCGTATAAATCACCAACGAAATACCATCTTTCACGCATTGACAAATGTCATGAATCAGCACCTCCAATTCTTGGTAATAATATTCACGAAGCTTGAAATACTTGCAATTGCGACAAATCTTCTATTACAAAATTCGAGAGATAATTTTCTTAAATTTACTAGTACTACTATTAATTAGCCGTTGCACATGTTTTAGCTACACAAATGATTAGTAGCCAGCCAATACGCTGTCGTATCAGGTAGCTGTCTCTACATTTGCCAGTCTGTAAATTCGGGCAGCTGCCCGTAACACCTATCACCTGCCCAAAACTCCCACACCGACCACCCTCTCTCTCTCTCTCTCTCTCTCTCTCTCTCTATCTATAAAAGCCCTGCATATGTGATCCTACCTCACTACTTTAACCTCCGCCACTCACGTCAAGACATTCTTCAATCTTCACTACTACTCTCTCTCTCTCTCACACACACACACACACACACAATTGAAGCTGCAATGGCGGTGTCTCAGACGAGAGTTTTGGTGGCTGCAATGGCGATCGCGACAGCCTTCGCACTCATCGGCAGCTCAGCCGCGCAGGAGTCGCCTGCCCCCGCGCCGGCGTCGTCAGCCGGAGTGTCGTCTCCGTCGTTCGCCATCGGCTGCGCCGTCGCGGTAGCTTCGTTCGTCTTCGGCTCGGCGCTCAGGATCTGAATTTTCAGCTGAGTTGCTTGACGCGTAGGGGTGGAATGTATGTATCTTCGTTATTTTTTTAGGGATTTGTGATGTTGATTTGTGTTGTGTTTGGGAATTGCTTTGGAACTGAATGTTGTTGTTAGGATTTAATATTTGTTCTGGAAATATTTGAAATTCTTTTGCGTTTCTTAAAATTCACTACACATTTTTATGTGTTAATTTTTTGTATTTCATTATTTGTTACATTTCCTCCTTTGTAAGTATTTATTTTGCTTTAATTCATTGAAATTCTCGGATATTCACCTTTTTGGTTCAGCTAATTTTTTCGTTTTATTCCGTTTTTTTTTAACAAGTAAATAATTATAAAAATCTGAAGTTCTGAACATACCACACATTTTGTACCAAAAAAATGAAATTTTTATAGCTAACTAAACAAATCTTTAAATCATTCTTTCTACATTTTTACAAAATTTGCCTTCCAACTACTAGTTTTACGTGAAGCTGAAACATGTCATAAATTAGTTTTCGTCATTTACAGAAAAAAAAAAAAAAAAAAACTAAATTGAACTCTATTAATTTTATAGACCGATGAATTTCTTTTAAGCCCAATCGCTATTCATGTTTTTAAGGCCCAAAAATTTAACATGCAACGATCCTTTGTTTTGAACTTTTGATTTGTTGCATGATTTCACCCAATAATCAGTTGTTGAAAACAAATCATTTTACCAAAAATCCTTACATTACATGAATACCAATGGTATTAGCTACCTATATTTCAAATTTGAATCTCATCAATACTTCATCTCTCAAAATTGCAATATTAGATTTATCTAGTACAACTTGAATTTCATGTGTGGCATTTATCGGCCAAACACGTTTTTAATTTTTCTAGTGAGTGACTCATTTCATTTGGGCACGTAAAGGATAAAATTTGGTTAAACTGATATAAGCCATAACTTTTGAAGGGATAATTATTGTTTCATTATTCATATAGAAAACGAGACCACTTGTTCCAGGACGAAGAGAATTCCCACTAATGCAAGTTATATAGTAACGAAATTTACTTAATACGGATATCAATAGCGACTTTGAGTTATCCCATTATCTCGAGAAAAATGTTCCTACCATGTCTCCCCCAAATCTATCATATGAGGGAAACACTCCCATGCAGCAAGTTGCATCTGAAATGCGACCGGGTCGGGTCGATCTGTTGACCCGTTTTTTTTTTTTTTTTTTTCGTCTCCGCCTTTGGCTCCGATTTTACGGTTCTGCCTTCGCTCCGATTAATAATATAAAGATAATCGGCGGACAACATTTTGGACTTTTCCGACTCGCTCCGAGGCCTTCGGCTCTCTCGCTCGAATTTTGACAAAAAAAAAAGTAGCAAATAAAAAAACGAAGAGAAACAAAAAAAGGTGGAAAAAAGTAGAATTAAAAAAAAATTACAATAAAAGCTGAAAAAAAAAACAGAAAACTGGAAAACGGAAAAAAAAATCGGAAAAAAATAAAAAAAAATTAAATAGGCGCGTGCACCCCATGCACGATCGCATGGGGTGTGACACGTCGCATTTGAGTTCTTGTGATCATATGATATGAATTTTCATTATTCCGTTATATACAAATAATAATGATAGGGTTCTTAAATCGTTGTATGGCGTCTCGTAATTTTACATCGATTTCTTCCACCTTAAAGTTTGCTTGGTGAAATATCATGTGACTACATTCATAAAGAGAAGGCACATGGTTTGGTTTTAATAATCGTCATTTCTTGACCAATTTTTCTAATTTTATTAGATGGAATAAAAAATTATAATGAAAAGAAATTGACTCTTAAAGACTTGAACAACTGCTGATGCATTAATAAGCAAATATGTAAATCTCATTTATATTGAACCGCAAGAGTTTCATGGAGAAACTTTTTCACAATCTCAATTCTCAGAGCTCAACTTCTACTCGGAATCTGACTCCACGTTTCCCATCGCCTTCAACCCTCTAGGTCTCTAAAAAAAAATCAAAACATACAATTAACAAACTAGAGAGAGAGAGAGAGAGAGAGAGAGAGAGAGAGAGAGAGAGAGAGAGAGAGAGAGAGAGAGAGAGCACCTTCTTAGAAACCTTCTTCTCTCTGACTTCGTATCGTTCCAAGGTCAAATCGCATAACCATGCACCTGGACTAACCAACTGCAAATACACAAGAAAAAAAAAATTAGTCAGAAAATCATAAGCATAATTTGTAGTAATTTCTTAGTTTATGAATGAATAGTTTCAAACCAAAATATTATTGATTGATCCATCATTATTGGGCCTTAGGTAAATAATAGAGTCCAACAAAACAAAAAATCCAACCATATACAGCTGAAAGCAAATTTGGAAAAGAATGTGCTGTCCATGTCATGAATAAGAAAAAACAAACCCCACCAAAACCATTATTGCAACAGCTACCCTAATTAATAATCACCCTCCACATTTTTCAATTTAAAATTTGTTAATCCATAAAATATCAAGTTGTGGTGGGTTGCTGGTATTATATTATAAGCAACTTAAAAAGAATAGCAAAAAAGTAATGGACCAAATAGCAATTTTCACATCAATTCATCTCTTAACAGTAGAAAAGAACAGCAAACTGCAAGTTGCAAATAACTACAAATTTTCTGCACCCTTCTCCAGTAGTTGAATGAGTGAAAATTCAAGTTGATTTTGTTGGACAGTAGTATATTAAAATACCCTTCTCATTTTTTCCTTATTAGAAATAAGGAAATAACCAAAAAAGTCTTGTAAGCTAAGAATGAAATCCCTTAGTTTTCTATGCTTGTTTTTCAATTGCAAGCCACAAAACAGTAATCCATCATGACAAGAAATCAAGAATATATAATACTTAAAGTATGGAATAATTCTTCACCTAACACAAGAGACATATCTTGTTCACGATAATACCAATTTCATGCTTGAGAATCAAAACCAAGATTCAAGTATTCAACAAGAAGGATTAATAAATGAAGGATAGGCTTACGTTGAGTGTGCGCTGGATAAACTTCGCCCGTTTCTTGGGTCTTTGAGGGAGCTTGGACCCTTTGATTGCCATGAAATCTTCTTCTTTCTCCTTATTTGTCAAGGCAATCACAAACTTTGGCGGCCACACCGCCATGATGGTGTCGCCACCGGAGGACGAACCACCCTTTTTCTCGTCGTGGCCCGATGACCCAGAACCACCACCTCCACCACCGTGCTGATAGTGGTTGTCGTTGTGATGACTAGTATTGTTGATGTTGTTCTTGTTGCTATGGTGGAGGGTACTATTATTATTGCCGATGGTACCACCACCACCTCTCTTCTCTCCTCTATCTGGGGATGTCAATCCCCTTACACCGTTGCTATGCCCTCTCATACCAAGCAAACTATCTGAATTCCTGAAGATTGAATAAATTCAAAAGTAATCAGAAAAAATAAATATTAGTAGTACAACGTATACAAACTCAACTACTTCTATGAGTATTGATGAAATAGACAACCCAAAAGAAAGAATTATACCAATTAAAAAAATATTAAATTTAAATAAAAACAGTAAAAAATAAAAAGGTTTTAAAAGGGCATGGACGAAATTACAGAAATAGCCTTGTGGGGTGGTGCTTTTGGATCAGAGAATGGGCGATCGATATTTCTTTAGGAAAAATTGGGGGAGTTGTGTTTTTAAGAGAGGGTGTGGTTCTGATTTTGGTCAGCCTTTTTGTGTAATTAAGAGAGTCGTGAAATCTGGGGGCAGTGTGTGTGTAGTGTGTGAAAATACAGAGGTAGAGAGAGAGGGGAGGTGGGAGAAAGACACCAAATATGGAGAAAAAAATGCATAAAAGGGTGTGAGGTGGGGGTATTTGGATGAATCTGAGCCGTTGGATTGAATTAGTTAGCGCAATTCTTGATGGTTTACGTGGCCTAATCTTGAAATATTATACAAAATGTGGGCGTGGATCTAGCAATTTCATGGAAAATAACAGTTCATTGCCAAAGGAGTGGAATCGAGGACAAATGGTGGCCCACTTTCTTTTTGATTTCCTAATCTTGAATTTATTATTAGAAGCACATGTATTGAAGCAAAGGGTAATAAACGAGTAAAGTGATAATACTAACAAGTTTTGAAAAGATAATTATTTACATATTAAAAAACCAACAAACATACTTATATTGGGACAATCAATAAAAAATACGAATCAAAATTACTATTTATATCGAAGGATACCGAACTACTTTTCATTATCTAAATGCATTTAAAATATTATTTTGTACAAGAAATCAAGAATTATTGCATGAAAAGGGGGCAAGAATTCGGTGAAGAATAACGATTATTGCCTGCAGAGAATTTATAGACCCCATCCTCTCCAGAAAAAAAAAAAAAAAAAAAGACCCCACCTATATAATGGAATTCAAGAATAATTTGCTTTTCTCCACAATTTATTAGAAAAAACAATAGACTATCCCTTTCCAAAAAAAAAAAAAAAATTATCCACGAAATCAAATAAGCAACATACAAATCAAAGTTAAATAAACAAATATTTTATGGGAATTAATTTAGCATACCTCAAAATTCGAGGAGCCGGAGAGGCCGGGCGTTGACGGAGGTTCAAATATCCGTTACCGCCGCCGTTACTTTTACCAGCATTATAACTGTTCGGCTGATTCGGATTCGGATCATCTCTCTTACTGAGATCCGACCTGACGACCCGACGATCGATACGGGTAGCGGCCCGCTGGAGCTGACCCGACCCGGAAGAATTGTTATTGGTGTGGTCCTTGGACTTCATGCAGCGTAGCCTTTTCCTGTTGCCCCACTGCAACACGAAGTCAGACGACGTCGTAGCGGCTGACTTGGACTCAGATCTCAACAACAAGCCGTCTCTATTGGTGGAGTCGGAAATGTTCCTCTCCATCTCGCTCTTCTTTACGCCTGTGGACCGATCAAATCACATTTTGCTTCTCGTTATCAACGGAAATTAAGGCCAATTTTGGTGTGAAGAAAAGGAAAGATAAGATTTTTATATAAAAAAAATCACAGAAATTCATATTGCGGGAGCTTTTTTAAATTTTTAGCCAATTGCAGGTAAAGTAAAGGATAAGGTGGAATATTGCGAAATTAGTCATGGCTGCAGGTTTTGTAAATTGGGGAAATTTGGGAGAAACGGTCATATACCGGAACTCTGCCAAAAACTGACCAGATGAGAGGATATTGACGGAGTGGGAAAGAAAATAGATAATTAGCATTTTTGGGGAAGGGAAACAAGTGGAGAAGGAATTGAATGCGTGGTTTTACTATTTATCGAATGAAGAGATGTAGAGATTTGATTTTCTGGAAACGTAGATATCAAGATATAGTAAATAGTACTGTGGTTTATAGCTCTTTTTTGGGTTAATTTGCTCGTTTTGGTGATGAAAAATTGTTGAAATATGAGATTCGAAAAGATGAAAAAACATCGCTAGAAATTTAGGTCGGTCAACTGGAGTGATGAATGACGCTAAAAACTTCATTTCAGCTAAGGAGCTTTCAGATGAAAGAAATTTCTTAGAAAATTTTGTGGGAGATTTCGCAAAAGATGAATCGAAATTTGGGCAAATTTTGAAACAGAGCTCTTGAATCAAACAAGAAGAAACTTTGGACAGATTGGAGAAAGATGAAGCTGAAACGATGAAGATAGATATTCACGTTCCCAACACACACACACACACACACACACACACACAGAGAGAGAGAGAGAGAGAGAGAGAGAGAGAGAGAGAGAGAGAGAGAGAGGAGGAGAAGAAGAAACACCATTCATTACCTGCAAAACTCTAATTATTTTCCACTGCGCCTACAATCTCTGCCGAGAAAATCTGATAAAATTCAGTGAAACCGGAAACCTCCAAATCTGCAAAAATAGTCACCAATTAAATATTCGTCACACACAAACACAATGCAAATTATACAGCAATTTTCTGATCTTCACTCAAACAAATACCTTGGTTGGGTCTCCCAATTACGATGTTAACCGACTGATTAATCTCTCAGAAAAACGTCAGAGGAGACGAATTGGTATCACATACGCCTCAAAAACAAGCAAAATCACAGTAATTCCAGCTGATTTGCTCCCAAAGGCGCTGAAAACAGCGCTTTTAGCAGAGAAACGAGAAGAAATCTGAGGTTTCTGCGATCAATTCCGATCTCTTCATCCACGAAACCGATCTCAAACCCCTCGCAAATTTACCTGTTAAGCAAAAGCTAACACAGTATTACACAAAACAGCCGAATGAATACAAACAGAAATGACAAAGATAATGATAATTCATACCTCCACACACAAATATCCTTCCGATAATCCAATCAGACTGCATCCAAACTTTCGCAAAATTTTCAGCACAATCGAGCTTCAATTTCTTCCAAAAAATAATCCGATAATGCGCCTGCAAGTTCAGAAACGGTCAACGAAAATCCAGAAACCAATTACACGTGATATTTCTTCAATTAAACTCGCGGAAATGAAGAAATTCTCAGTATTTTAGATCTTTTCATTATTAAAAGTTCACCGCATTACCACTCACCGGGTAACACAGCTGAGAATTCTCTACTTTTCCAATGAATTTCTCCAAATTTATGAGAGAGAAACTAGAGAGAGAGAGGGTGAGAGAGGAGCTGGTTTTCCTACTCTTCTTGTGAAGAAAGAACAGAAGAATACGAAATACTCTCTTTTCCTTTCGAGCCTTTAGTTTTATATACACCCCCATTCCCCATTTTCAATCTGAGCCGTTGAAGTATATTAACGGTGTAGATCGCTCGCCGTTTCGGCTGTTAGAAGACGCCGTTAAAGTATATTAACGGTGTAGCTATGGCCCACATCAGCACTGAATGAAGACCGACGACGTTAAATGATCTAACGGAATATGTCACGCCGTTTCTTGGCTATTTATGTAGTAGTTTTTTATTTGGAATAGATTAATCGTGGAGCCTTCTCGCTAACCGGTGCTCTGGCACTTAGCATGTGATTAAGTTAACCATGGTTAAATAATCTACTATGGTTAGGTTTGTTTGTTTATTTATTTATGAGGAATTCTTCTTAATTTTTTAAAGAGTATTGATATTTGGACAACAGTTGTTCGGACAACGGTTGCATATTCGTAATTAAATATTCTTTTAATTTTTTTAATAATTAATATAATTAGTGTTTTGTCTATAACAACCTTTTTCCACTTAATTGTATGCTAATTTCTAACATTAATTAAAATAAATTAATATCATGAACAAATTTTTAATTCAAAATATTAATTAAATTTAAAGATTAACATATAATTAGGTGGGAAGGGTATTATAAACAAAACACTAATTATATTAATTATTAAAAAAATTAAAAGACTATTTAATTACGAATATTACCCCGTTGTCCAGACAACTGTTGTTCAAATGTCTTTATTCTTTTTTATAAATGATAGTTATAAGTAGATGATTCGAGTATTTAAAATTGTTGAAATTTATTCTAGTACTATGCAACTGATTTATGTTGATTAATATACGTGATTTTTTTTTAAGGAAATACAAATCATGTTTATTAATAATAGACGCATGACAAAAAGAGAAGATCCCCCATAACAGACGGAGGTTCATCCCAAATATACGAACTATGATACTTAGAAATGCTAACAAGTTTGTGAGCCACAAAATTAGCTTCTTTCCTAACATAACTTTAAAAAAATATGCTTGATTCTAGCTCCAGTCTGCAAGCTTCGACAACCCCCAACTCCGAGGAGTCTCTAGATCGAGAGTTAAAGCATAGACAACAATTTTGCAATCTCATTCAATTACAACACGGTTCAGGCCTCGACTTTTTATCCATGAAAGAGCCTCAAACATCAGCATAGCTTCTCCCTCTTCTACACGTAAACATCCTGGAACATGAAGAACTTTCGCAGCACCATGAGCAGCTCGAATAACTATACCAATGCCTGTAGCATTTAGATCTGTAAAAAACGTTGCATCAACCACACACTTAAACCAACCCGATTGCAAATTGTGTCAACCTGTGCACACCGTCCGACAACATCTCCAATCCGCATATGAGCTTCTTGCACTTGTAACCACTCTGTGTGCTATCAATGGCCAGCCAATAAGAATGATGAGAAAGGAAGGCAAGTTGTTCTCCCGTACGGCTAAGTTTCGATCTTTCCATATTTGCCAAGGGTGATGATAAAAAACATGTAATTTTACTAGGGAAACAAAAGGTAAATTAGAAGTCAGAAATATAACATAATTTTGAATTGATACGAAAAATATGCTTGAAGATACATGGAGAAGGGGAGCAGTGGAGTTCGAACTCGAGACCGCATTGCATATAAACTGAAGTCTAGGGTTGAGTTTCTACAGTCCGAATACATAACTGAGTTATTAGGGTTGGCCCGACAGGCTTGCAACCCGGTCAGGGGTGGCCCGAAAAGAATTAGGGTCGACCTGAACGACCTGAATTAATTCACGTTCTTTCTGTCTTTCTCTTACCCAGTCCTAAACATATAAATAATTGAAGCAAGTGATCAAGTTGAAGCTGCTCCAAGGGTTATTCAAGTAGAAGAATGTCATTCAATTGTTTAGTTTTGTGAGACAATGAATTAATATTGAATATTATTGTAATTGTTGATGTCGTGTAGTGTTCTTACACTTGATTTGTTGGATGTTATTTTTGGATTTAATCTGTCGGACCACTTATATGCTTGTTATGTTATTTTCAATTTTTTTATTGTATTTTTCGCGACAAATATAGAATAGTTAATAAACATGTTAATTTTTATTAATAAAGTGTGTGACCCGATGGGCCAACCCGCAACCGCCGAAGGGTTAGGGTTAGGGTTGAGTTTTTTTAACTCGAAAAAATCCAACTCGAACTAACCCGACAACCAGATAAGGTTGACCCGAAACCGAAAGGGTTGGCCCGATTGATATCCCTATTGAAGCCGCACCGCTTAGATGTCCCCTTGGAGACAGTCCACTATTACTTCCGTTCTTCTAGAATAAGGTATTATTACTGATAATATGGGCTTGAGTTAATTAATGGAATGTTACAAAATAAAGAGGCATATCTTTAGATTTAATGGAATATATTATTCTTTTAATAAAAAAAGAAGCTTGTTATAATCACTTGAGATCATATCCCACTTTCTTCAATTGCCACTTTCAAATATTTAGAAAAATTGAAAGTGACGATCATCGTAATATAAATCGGTTTTAAAGTCAGACTATAAACCGCAATTTACTTTTTTAATTCTGGAACACTCACTACTTCTTGGTCAGTGTCCAGCTAAATAAAGAACCATCATCTATATTCATATGCATATGAAAATATTACTCCTTTTTTTCCTTTTAATTTTTTTAAAATTCGTAGAAACTCGTAACCACTATCTTTGGTGCACACTGGGTAAATGTAAGATAATGCACAATCTATAATTCCATCAAAGTGGCTTTAATTTCTCTTGAAACATAAATATTGAAGTTTCTCCATCTCAAGAGATGCCCACAAATTTGAAATTTCAACACATTTAACCAATATGAACAAGAATTACTAGACTTTATATTCCTGGGCAGCACTATGTACAACAAAGCCACCAATATTATCAACATATATAATTAATATATATAAATTATATATAATCATGATCATCTTCATATCTACAAACTGAAATCTTCCATAGAAGAGCATTCGAGCTCGAGTCGCCAACGACGAATCAAGCGCTGAAGCCCCTGTGGAGAGAGCTCCAAGAATTGGAAGGGAAGGTGGTGCAGGCTTGGGCAGAGGCTTCAGCCATCTGCTCGCTTTTCACACCGGCATTGCAGATGTTAGCAAAAGATCGCATATGCTTCATCCCGTACTGGGATAGCGCTCCACAGCGCGTCTCAAATGTTCTAACCTGTCGTTGCAGATAGGAAAATTTATTTAATCAAACGAGGGAACGAAGAGACAGAGACTATATATGTATGAATTTGATGTGTTACCAATGATTTGATGCAGCTCCAGTCTTCGACGAGAGGCTTGCCAGTAGGTTGAATGGAGTTCATGACTTCGTCGCTCTTCTCAATTCCAAAGAGAAGTTTGCCTATCAGTTTGACGCTGCTGTCAATGTGTGCGCGATGTGCCATAGCTTCAGCGAGCTGGCTCTGAGCTTCAGCTTTCCGATCAGAGCCTTCAGCAGCCTTGCGGAACTGTAAGTAGGGATAAAAAAAATTATTTTCGACTCATCAAAATACGATATAATCTGTGTAGAAAACATAGAGCGTTGATTCTCATTTGACCTTGATTTTGTTACACATACCTTATGCCAGAAATGCAGAAGATCAGCATCACGCTGGTTAACAGCTTTTGAAGATGGCCACAGAGAATTGTCCTCTGTATAAGTAAAATTATCGTTGGCGGGGTTCGTACCCATATACAGAAAAAGAGTCTCCGCATTTATCTTCACATCGCCATATTGCATAACGTGGGAACCATAATAACCATTATCATTTGCAGTTCGCTTCTTGACCTGAGAAGGCAAGAAAAAGGGAAATATATTTATTCACAAACTGAATATCAGCTAATATGTGTGATATTAAAGGAATCATCATTAAGCAACGGAAAAGCTGAGCAAAAGTTTCATGGTATCTTACCAGTTCGTATTGCTGCTTCAAAGTTTCAGTCCGAAGATTGTGTATGTCACTGTCGATAATGCCACAAAATCAGTATTCGTCAAGGTAAAAATCAGACCAGAAAATTTTTGTTCCAAAATTAGCTAGACAACCACCCCACAAACTCTCAGTATAATCCTTCACCATTTTCATGTTCTTTTCCTAGATGTTATTTGGTAAGCCAGTTTTATGAGTGATAGCAAGAAAAAGTTCAACAAGCTACCAATTGACAGCAAAATCAAGCACGTAAGACAAAAAATTACTAATTTGCATGCAAGAAGACTATATTTGAATAATGACTTCAAAAAATTTGAAAATATATGACATACCTATCCTCCATCCAGGCAATACTATAGAGGTCACCCAAGCAGGTCTCGTATTCGGGGGGAGGACTGGGGTACTCTCCTGGGCAATAGGTTCCCCAACTACTCTCTACAGCGTTTGATGCAGTTGTTGCATATATATTCAAGCCTTCGGGAAGAAGGCCTTCAAATATGCTTCCAGCTTCACATGCTTCAAGATAAAATACCTATTGCATATATGGAGATATTTAGTTTTTTTTTCTTTTTAGAGAAGAAGAATGATTGCACAGAAAATGAAGTCCGGAATTAAATACCAGACTCTTATATGTCCCAGAAGCATGCTTCTTTTTCAAGGCGTCGTTTAGGTCGTTAGCATATATATACGGACCGGCAGGCGTCCCTGAGCATATATAACAACATGAAGAATAAATCAGTCCAATGAATACGGGGTAAAGAAATAAGAATGCATAAGATGTATTCCTTTACATTATCTATTTACAGGTAAAATGAAATAATTTGAATAAGAGCAATCAAAGAAATGTAGTCTAGAAATAATTTCTACTAACCAAGCACTCCAGGACCACCATGGTCTGTATAATAAATGAAGATATGATCGTTTGGACCGCTGTCGACAACCTTCCCACTACCTCCAGTCACAGCAGTTTTGTTGCCGAGAATTACCGCATAGAAGTTTTTGGCAGTTACATCTTTTCCAACATAATCCTGCCCCAGTTAACTCTGTAAGGACAAAGGAAACATGGCGTTTCTACAAGAAACTGGAACACTTAGAACGACACAAACCTTTGGAACTCCCTCGTAAACATCCGAACCATGAGGGCTGTTGATGATGACACCAGGACGAGGGTTTTCTACGTTATTGGCAATGTCATCATACATAAAAACTATGATGTTTTCATCCTTCAGACCACCCTTCTTCAAGATTTGATACGCATGGCATACATCAGCCTAGTACAAAACAAAAGGGCCATGTATCAGCTTCACTGATCCGATTCAGAGAAGAATCGCAAAGATCTCATCATTCACAGAGCACCATGATTTGCAAGTGGGATCAATATAAGCTAATAACAGATAGCTTGCTTACTTATATGTAATTTTGCAAATTCACATCTTCCTCAATCATGCGTGGATATTTTGCTTTATAACGAACAACATGTGCTTATGTTCATGCCAAGTTCTCTACTCATCTTTATCAGTGCCAATATTAGTGTCATTTAGTCACGAGTCAATATATTAATCATCGTAGTTGGCTACACGTCTACACACTTGCATGCACAGTCACACAGAGGAAAGATCAATGTATTGATTGTTCCCTGCAACTTATTCATTAAGGTCAATTGCAATTCATTAAAGGTAAAACCCAAAATTGCAAAAGGAATGAAAGCCGGGCCTTCCACTTCTAAGATAAGGCCAAAATCAAGGATATATAAATATGAATACCAAGAAAAGAAGAATATGTAAAATTTTCAACTAGCCAAGATCAGCTGTGCATCAGCAATATCAATTATTGGGGTTGTCACACAGTGACCCACTTGCATTATTTGATAAAAACAAATTAAGTGGTACTAGTGTATGGTTTTTAGTCTTTGTGGGCCCCACTATCCCTCATTGCAGGAGCAGACAACTACTAGCTGGAATATAAATATCTCTTAAAACTTCCTTCAATTATATCTCTTCAGCCAAAGTAAAGGTTGTCCCTGCGATTCTTATCTATAACAAAAGCATGTCTTCAAAAGTTCATTTCAATAAATTACAACCACAATGAAAGTATGAAACGCAATATTCTCATCCCTTCCACTTCTTCTCACTGATAATATTTACTATGTAAAGCAAGCTGTAAAAAGGGAGATATTTTGACTTTTATATTGAGAGACAGTTCAAATTAGAAATCAAATTGTAGAAAAAAATTTGTATAAACAAAAAGTCAACACTAGACATGGAGTATAGAAGTTTCACTGATTAAGTTTCCATTAAGAAAACTTGGTTAAAACATGACAAAAATCCAAAAATACCGCAAAAATAAGAATGGGGAAAAAAAAAATCAATGACTCAATCTACGATGATTCAGTAACCATGAGCTGATAAACACACACAGACACACACAATTAAGATCTAAACTATACATACAATGATACGAATATAGAAAAGGAACAACTGTACAAAGCAGCAACAACACTAGCTTAATGATCGATTTTGACTTCTATTGATCAGAAACCAAACCAGTAACAAAATTGGATTCCAATAACAAAAACAACACTATTTCATTCGTCACTAGATTTTAACAGTAGCCAAAAATACAAAATCAGAGGATCACACCAAAAAACAAAAAGAAAAAAACTAAAAATTACTGTAACAAATAACAATAAACAGATAAATAAAATATTCAAAAAATAAACAGAAATCTGATCGGCGATCACCTGGTGCCGGTAATTCCAGTAGCCGGAGGATCCTGCGAACAGGACGGCCCATCTGGTTCCGACGGAGTCATCGTCAGCTCCGGCGTCACTGTCCGCGGTGGCGGCGCTGCTGAAGAAGCGGCGAGCTTCGGTCGGCAGCTTGAGGAAATCATGGCGGCCGTCGGCAACGGTCAGGATCGAGATTGCGACGAGGAGTAGTACACCGGCGGCGTAGCGAATCATTATCCTATCGTCGCCGGAGCTGAAGCAATGAAATTAGTGTTGATGTTGGAGTGGTTAGGAGAATCTCAACTGCGCGTATATAAAGAAGGAAAATGTAGTTACGTACTTACGTGTGATTTAGCCACTTAATGGGCTAATGGCCTTTTTATTTTTATATTTTTTAATTCGTACGAACCTACCGCCGCTATTTTTTGTATGCACCATGTAAATTCAGATCGGATTTTCTATTACATTCAGTTTTGCATCTCTTATTATATTAATAAAATAACGACACGTGGTGTGATTATGGGTTTAAAATTTAGGGAATATATTTTCCTTATATATACCCTAAATCTTGAACCCTTAATCATGCCACATGTCGTTCCCTTATTAATATAGTAGGAGATGTAATATGGAAAGACAAAAGAGGATCTCATTTGGTGTAAACTCTTGTTCTTGTAGTTGCTTGTAAACTACACAAGACAAGTAAATCATATTTTCAAGTATAGGTATAACACACTCGACCTATAAATACTATTCTGATTGTATGTTTCACATACTATTGCAAAGAGGTTGATCTCATATTCGTAATATATTGGAGTAAGATTATTATATTATTCATATATTTACGGAAAAAATGTACAAAAATACATGAATTTTATATAATGTTTCATTTTGCACATGGTTTTTAAAGTTTTCTCGTAAACCAACTTTCAAATTTATTCATTTTTTTCCTTAATATAAAAATTTTCGATCAAATGTCCTATATTGTTGAATAAGAATTCTATGGATCAAGATGAGAAAGATGACATAATGTAAATGTGAATAATTTTCCTTCATTTCGTCATAAAATTGTCACAGGTTCCACGAATTTACATGTGAGGAAAATTTGGAAGAATATACTTTAGGTATGAAACGATGTGGTATAGAAATTCTAAAAATTATCTCGTTAAATTTGCCTGACATAGGAGGTCATCATATCTTCGGCTGCCACATAAGCACAATTAGTAAGATTCAATCTTGTTTGGAATCAACTTTTTAAAATTGGGAAAGCGATTGTCATAATTGAAATCAATATGGATTAAAAAGTGGAGAAATTCAAGCTGGGTGGAAATATTCAAGTTGAGATGTTCATAGCAAATCGATTTTCAGATTTCGAAAATTATTATTCGGAAGATTTTAGTTTTATTGTCTTCATATTACTATTAAAAATGTTTCTTTGCAGTTCATCTTATATGTAGTGTAGCTTAATTGATGTTAACAAAAATACAAAAGAGCAAAAACTCAAAATACCCCTTCTCAAACACAAAAGATAAATTATAGCCCTTTTTTTAAAAAAAATTCAAAATACCCTTTTGAGTTTGTTTAGGACTTTTATGCCCTTCATGTATACAAGAAGATTGCATTTAATTTGTATCATACACGAAGATTAATTTCTTGTATGAATTTCTGGCGAAATTTCCGGCGACATTATCAGGCTAAAAAAAATCCGGTGAAATGTTTCCGGCGACAATTTCCGGCTAATTTTTCCGGCGAAAATTTGAATCATACACGAAGCCTAACTTCATGTATGGTGCATACATGAAATTATCTCCGTGTATGTATCATACATGAAAAATTATCTTCATGTATGATACAAATTTGATTTTTTTGGAGGCAAAATTTTCGTGTATGATGCATACATGAAAGTCAGTCTTCGTGTATGTATCATACATGAAAACTTATCTTCATGTATGTTACAAATTTGAACTTTTTGGAGGCAAAATTTTTCGTGTATGATGCATACACGAATTATGCTTCTTGTATGATCCATACATGAATGTTAGTCTTCGTGTATGATGCATACATGAAGTTAGGCTTCATGTATGATTCGAATGTTTGCCGGAAAAATTCGTCGGAAAATTTTCGCCTGAGAAATTCGCCGGAAAATTTCGCCGGAAGTTCATACATGAAATTAGTCTTCTTGTATGATTCAAATGAAAGTTAGCCTTCTTGTATACTCATTAAGGGTATATTAGACTTTTTACAACTCAAAGTGGTATTTAGCAACTTTTAAACTTAAGGTGGTATTTTACAACTTTTGTTTAAAAAAAGGGGTATTTCACCACATTCCTCGATACAAAATGGGGTTGGTATTAAACTATATTATTCGAATTGTGGCCCCTTGAGGCAATTTAAGAACATTAATTTTATTTTATAGTATTACTTTTAAATAAACTGAAACTTTGAGCTATTCTCTTAATAAATTTCGATGGCATCTTATATTTTTCTAAGAGCAAAATAATGTTCACTTCTTTTGTCCATATATTTAATCAAGAAAAATAGCCTTTTTTTCTCAACTCTCTTAGCTCTTATTTCAAAAATAAAAATAAAAATATTCTCATTAATTTTCTAGATCAAGATTGCTCTTTACTAGTATACTTAGCAGTGGCCGGGAATGTCAAATAAAACTTTGATTTTTATAAAGGTAGACCGACATGATCGAATATTAAAGAGAATTTTGCTAATCAAACTTTTTTGTTATAATAAATCATTTAAATAAATTCGACTTCAATACTATTTTCTTCATAATTAATGGTGTCGTTTAAGTCACGGAAGCAAGAGAAGTCCATGAATATGATTATGATTTTAGTATAGTGTAATTGAGCACGAATTCTTTTTTATCTACGGACCTTGTGGGATTTTAGGCTGGCCGCAACGCCGTCCCTAAGGACGGTCTCGAAGGGGCCTCGAGACGGCGCGGCATCGAGGCGGGTGCGTTGCAAGCCAATGTGATTCGAGATCGGCTCGAAGCCAGCGCGTGTATTTTCGAATAAAAAAAAAGAAAAATGGGGGCGCGTGTTTTACACGCGCTCAACAGTTAAAAACTTAAATTTTCGAACGTTTATCCTCAACGGCTAAATGCCGATTTTGTTTTTTTGTTTTTATTCTTTTCCTCAACTATAAATACAACCTTTCATCCCTCATTCATCTCACAAACAAAAATACAACATCTTTCTCTCTCAAATTCAACTCTCAAAAAATGTCTTCATCGAGTTTTTCATCTTCGTCGGTCGAATATGTCGAAACCGGCACCGACGACGAGGTATTGGAGATGATGGCGGACGTGGATCGACACATCCGTGCACACTTAGCGGCGTAGAAAAAGAAGAATAAGAGGGCGAGGTCGTTCGTCGACCGCGACCGTGAAGCGGCGTGTGCGGTCCTACACGCCGACAACCCCACCTACGGCGAGCACTTTTTCCGACGCCGTTTTCGGATGCATAAGCATCTGTTCTTGCGCATCTGCAAGACGTTAGAGGACAACGTCCACTACTTCACGGATCGACAAGATGCACTTGACCGATGGGGGCTGACATCGGTGCAAAAATGCACGATGGCGGTGTGACAACTGGCGACCGGAGGTGCTGCGGATGTGTTCGACGAGTACCTGAAGATCGGAGATAGCACGGGTCGGTTTGCCTCAAAAAATTTTGCTGAGCAATGATCGACCTCTTTGGTGAGCGATAATTGAGGAAGCCAACCGCTGCCAACACCGCACGTCTGCTCCAAATGCACGAGGCGCGTCATAGGTTTACGGGGATGCTCGGGAGTCTGGATTGCATGCACTGGGCTTGGAGGAACTGCCCAAAAGGGTGGGCGAATGCTTAAACGCGCGACGATCAAGGCGTGCCTACCTTAATTTTGGAGGCGGCGGCGTTGTATGATTTGTGGATTTGGCATGCCTTTTTTGGGTGTGCCGGCTCCAACAACGACATCAACATCCTCAATCAGTCGCCCTTGTTCACCGACGTGCTGGAGGATTGAGCTCCGTTGTGCAACTTCACCGTCATGGGAAACCGATAGGACAGGGGATATTACTTGACAGACGAGATCTACCCTTCTTGGCCAACACTGATCAAAGCGCCAAAGGTTGATACTGACCCAAAGGCGGCGAGGTTCAAGAAGATATAAGAGTCGGCCCGAAAGGACATAGAGCGGGCCTTTGGAGTGCTCCAAACCCGATGGGGAATAATCCGGGCTCCGGGTCGGTGCTGGTACACGAGGCATCTCCGAGATATCATGTTCGCGTGCATTATTTTGCACAACATGATCATCGAAGACGAGCGGGAGGATGTGGAGAAGTGGAGAGACGACTCCAATTCTCCGTTCACTAGCGGGATATCCCGAAGGGCCACACCGATCGCGTTTCAGGAATATCTCGCTCGGGAAGCTGACCTCAGATATCAACGAAAGCACCATCAGCTTACCAATGATCTCACCGAGCACCTTTGGCGCAAATTTGGAGCTCTACCAGAGTAATATTTTTATTTATGCGGATGTAATATTTTATTTTATTTTTATTAATGTATTTTTTATTTCAATTACTGTAATATTTTATTTTATTTGAATTACTGTAATGTTTTATGTTATTTTTATTAATGAAATTTTATGAATTAATTTAATGAAAATGAGGAATTGTTTAATATTAAAGATAAAGGCATCTTGGAGACAGCTGCGTTGCAGGGATAGGGGTCTCTAGTGGATTTTTGGTGCTAGAAACTAGTGGTCTCTAAGAGTTGCAAATAGCCTTAGGCAAGTGTATTATTTCAAAAAACTATTGTATATTTATGTTTAATCCCCTGTGTTGGAATATATAATCAACTTTAACTATTAATTGTTCAATAGTAGAACGAATAAATGGGGGGTTTTTCTTTTAACGGAGGACGAATAAATAGCTAAAATTAGATTGAAAGTAAACCAAAAAGGAAAATAAATAATACTGAAATAGAGCCATGAACACCTATCAAAGTTATATAATTGAAGCATTTTTTTTTCAAAGTATAGTTTAAAATAGATCGAGCTTGTGTATATACACATAGGGATTTGGCTCGTAATAAAAGTAGTTATCGTGGATGTAAAAATTGCAAATTAATCTCAATTGTTGATCATGGTATAATTTATGATTATTAATAAATAAAGCATGAAATAGTACGTGAAAAACATAATTTTATATAAGCTTCATCTTTTTACAAAAAAGCATGAATCGAGAAAAACACTATTAGACAACATATTTATTTTAAAACAATGGGTAGTGCTATTTGGACACATTGTGACCAGCCACACTAGCTAAAATGGTAATAAAAAAGAAAACATATCCTAATTGGAGAATGTAAACCCTAAGAGACAACGTGATTATTTGTAATTTTGTAATTAACTTTCATTTCTTTATGCATGACCAGCTACAATGTATCCGATATAGAATTGTAAAAGAATATAATTATATATTGATGAGCCTTGATAGTGGTCAAGGTGTAACACCCGGATTTGAATATGTGGTTAATGACATTTTATGTTATAACCTATGTGACATCCATTTTGACTAGTTATAACACTTTATTGTGTATTAATCCCTCCATGTTGATCTAGCCTATAAATAGTATATCATTTGCATTGTTTTGAGATGGAAAAATTTTGCATATCTTCCTCCACGAAATTTGCATAACATATTGGTCAAGCTCAGTTCTCGATTCTCGTTAAGTTCGCTGGAGCTCGTCGAACTTGTGGTGCTACATCCGTCGAGACGAAGCCGTTTTACCTTTGGGGAAGGACTGCCAAACCTAGAGCACTACCATGACGTTTTCCTTGTTGTGGGCAGAGATTCTATCTCAACCCGGCTATCATATGAAGTTTGATTATTTGTTTTGTTCCATATTATTATCATTCCTTGTAATTTCTAATTTTTCTATTCTCTAGTTCATCTTATGTTTTGTTGTAAAGTTTGTGAACGAGTACGCCGGTTTCTAACATATAATGATCAAAGCATGATATGTAGTTTGTACGAAATGATCATTTTTATATTAACTAATCCCAATATATATTATTTTTGTGGATTTAACTTGCCATATACCAATCTTCCTTTTATTTTCTTCTTATAATATGAATTGGGTATTTCTGTCACATATACATTTTGACAATATAAAGATTCGAAATTAAGAATATTCATTGGGTGCCACCAACAAAAATAATAACGCCCCATTTTATTTGAATAGCTTTAGTGGTCCTTTTCTAGCAGTTGATTATTACAAAATGTATAATGTGGAGACGTCATATTCAATTAAAATTATTAAAATAAATAATCGCCATTTTTCTTCATTCGAATATTGATTATTACTAGAAATTCCTCTTCTGTACTTGGTCTAAATTCAAGTGAAGCTTCATTACATGATTTACATCGCACACGTCTAACTTCGATTAGAAATATCTATTATTTTTTATACAAGATTTATTTTAATAAGTTTAGTACAATAAGTCAAAACTTGCAACTGCTTTATAATGACGTTTGCTGCCTAAACGAAGGGTTTGATAAAATTGTGTGGTTGAGTGAGAATATGGAAAATAAATAGAAAATGAATCTTCATTTATAAAATATTTAGAATCTTTTGCATTCTTGCCCACTCTAAGACAAACGTATACAATAAGTTCAAAAAAATTACATCAATCACATGATTATGTCACATTCTATCATTATTAATTTGCTACATATAAAATTGATATGCCCAATCCATCATCCACTTGTTGCTTCAATAGATGGAATCCCCTCTTCATGATTTGGACAATTTTGGTTAAACAAAAATTTGGGTGCAACATTTGCACCGTGCAACAACACCCACCAGCCCATCTGATCCGACTCGATTTGACCCATTTGACTCGGGTTTGTCAACCCCCCTTTGACCATTTTATTTTTTTTGCTTTTTTTGCTGCTTTTTTTTTTGTCAAGATTCGAGCGAGGGGAGCCGAAGGCCTCGAAGCGAGCCGAAAAAATTCAAATTATTGCCCGCCGATTATCCTTATTTTAGTAATCGGAGCGAAGGCGAGCCGTAAAATCGAAGACTTCGGCTCCGCCGGGGAAAAAAATCAGGGAAAAAAAAACTGGGCGTGTGAGACCCACGCGCGGCGTGTGGATCTCACGCGCAAGTCGGGGCAGGCGCGTGGGCAGGTCTTGTTATGCACCATACATACTTATGCACCCAAGTGCAACTCTGATGGATATATTGTATTCGTATAATGGTGAAGGACTCATACAATATTATTGGTACACTATGAGTTTTGTATTTTATTATTTTAGAGTTCGATATTTCAAAACTATGGTTTTAATGCGAATTCGTACAATGATTTACACAAAATATCGATAATTTGATTATTCCATAAGAATAAAAATGTTGGGTTGATGGGAACCTCTCCTAGTTCTTCATAGATCAACCAATATATACATATAATTGTTCATATACACGCTAACTAGAAATCATTTTAACTAACACACAAATAAATAAAATAATACTTTACAAAAACCAAACTTTGTTAAAAATGTATATTACTTCCTAGATCATTTTAGTGTGGGAATATTTTATTCCTTTCACATATATTTTCACCAATACAATATGCTATACTTCGTAATTTGCAAATTTCTCACGTCTCATAGGGTTACATTATTAAGAACAACAAAATATGAAGATTTGGCGGATATAATAATGATTCCAAAATAAAAACATTTAATTAATTTAGTGTAAGTTCGTAAACAATTTCTAATTATGCTTTCAAAATAATTATGAAATTGGTGTCCAAATACAAAAGCTATCAAAATTTCTAAATTTTCACCGAGATCATATATTCCAGCTAAATCAGAATATTGCGTGGCTCCAAAAGAAGACACGATGAGTTTCAATTTTGTCAGGTAGTTTCGATTTTGCCGTCTCGAGTAAAATTTTATAAATATTAGTAGTTCGTATATTTTGAGGGTGTTTGAATGAAGTTATAAGCTCTTAAATTCTAAATAGTGAACAACTTATAAGAGTAAAGAATTTTATAAGCTCAACAAATATCCTCTTAATCTAAAAAAAGTAGTTTGTACTCCTTTCGTTTCGAAATAAGTGGCTCGTTGTCTATATTGGTGTGTTTCATAACTAGTGGCTCATTTTCAAATAAGGAAATAATTAACCTTCAAAAGTTGTGGGCCATGCCACTTTAACCAATTTTTACCCTTCATCTTAATATTCGTACTGAAATAAAATGAGCCACTTATTAAGGGACGGAGAGAGTATTTAATCATAATTCCAATTATGAAAATAATCTAAATTTAATTATTTACAAATTTACACTTCCAAAAAGAAATTCAAATATATATATGGGTTAATATCATGAAAATACACGAATTTTGAGTCAACTTTTATTTTTCCCACGAACTTTCAATTTTATGTGACAATACACGAACTTTGAGTCAATTTTCAATTTTCCCACGAACTTTCAATTTTTTGTGACAATAAACGAACTTTGTGTCAACTTTCATTATTCCCACGAACTTCAACTTTGGTCCAACTTTGAGTCAGCTTATGTAGCAATCGAGAGTGTGGTCTTTTCGTCCAACGACTAAATTAATTGATATCTTCTTTTAATTTCATACACCATCATTTAATCTCTAATTAACTGACCTATTTAATTGTCCTGCTAGAATTTTCGGTGATATAAATTCTCCTATTTATCCAATCAAGACATTTTGGGATGGAAAACACATTAGCGTATAAATTTTTCTTTTAGCAAGACGATTAATGGCAAATTTAAAAAATTAAAAAGAAACATGGAGAAATTTTGAAGAAGATGACACTCTTGTCTTTATAGGAAAAATATGGAGAAATTTTTGTCCT
Organism: Schizonepeta tenuifolia; assembly: GCA_029490685.1. Lineage (NCBI taxonomy): Eukaryota > Viridiplantae > Streptophyta > Magnoliopsida > Lamiales > Lamiaceae > Schizonepeta > Schizonepeta tenuifolia. Next base: position 99,033,412 of record CM055960.1, on the reverse strand, counting down.
ATATATCACCCTAATCTCTAGCACAATAATATATTAAGTTTGTTAATTTTAGGATTAAACAATGGGGTATGAAATTTAAAAATATGGTAGTTTAATTTAGCCGATTGAAGAAAAGACTTACGCTCCATCGCCCCAATTTTGGCGAAAAATGACATGGAGAAAATTGAAATTGGACCAAAGTTTAAGTTTGTGAGAAACTGAGAATAATGAAAATCGACTTAAAGTTTGTGTATTATCACAAAAAGTTGAAAGTTTGTGAAAAGATTGAAAGTTAACTCAAAATTTGTGTATTATCACAAAAAAATTGAAATTCATGGGAAAAATGAAAGTTGAATCAAAGTTTGGGTATTTTTATTTAAATTAACCCTATATATATCCATAACTAATTCTATTTGATTTTTTTTCACAAAAAAGACGATAAGAATTCCCCTCTATTGGGTATATGGTAAGCCCAATAATATTTAAAATAACTTAGATATTTCAAGCCCAATAATGCGGCCCATATTGAGCCCACAAACAGCATACATATATAAAATTTTGCTTGCCATTTTTTTTACCATAGTTTTTGTTTAAGCTCTCTGCTACTGGCGAAGTCGCGCGCAGTTTCTGTAATTGAAGGTAGGCTTACATCATTTTCCTATTCTTAAATTTGTGTTTAATCCTCGATTTAAATTCTTTTTTCCATTATATTTTTTGCGTAGTATTGCTTAGGGTTATTTTGGCTGAAATTTTTGCAAGTTGCGTATAGTGTTTGTGTGTGTGTAGCGATTTTTATGATAATCGGTTTAGGACAGTTGATTGCGTTTCTGTTATTTATGCATAATTTGTTAGGGTCTCTGGTGAATTCTAGGTGTATGAGTTTCATTTGTTTATGTAGTTGTCGGTTTAGAGTTATTGAGTGTATATTGGTTATTTATGCTTAAATCGGTTTGGTTGTTTCAGCTGTGTTGTGGCAGGGAATGTCATTTAGTGTGTAGATAGCGTCGATTACGCGATGGGAGCATTTGATTAGCTTTTTGTTTAGCTTTGATTTGATAGCATTGTGTTTGTGGTGGCATTTTTGGCGATTTATTTTCCATTAATTTGCTGGGATTTGTTGATTCCTATATGGTTTTAGAGTGGTGCTTTCTATGAATTTGTTACGGAAAAGATATTTGTGAGGACGAGTTAGCGGAATTGTAAGACATCTCTTAAATGTTATTGTTGGTTAGTGATGGACTGGTGGTAATGGTATTCATGGAATTATGCTAAAGTAGTCCATTATAGTCTTAATAACTTCCCGATACATAGTTATGTACTGTCTGTAAGTTTCCTTAAGTTGAAAATGTTTGAAGTACCTCAAAATGCATGATCGGCATGTGGACAAATAAACTATCGGAAAATATACTCTGTATCCATTATGTAAATGCTAATGCCTAGTTTGTTTTGCCTATTTTTGGAAAAAATAATCTTGTAGATTTCAGTTGGTTACTATAAACTTTATTGCATATCAAGTTGTCAACCGTGACCGTGAGCTTGAGTTTTACCCAGCTAGTTGGGCCCTAATAAGATATTATACTTCTTCATTTAAGTTTGTTTGAGGAGAATGTTTGACCTGGTAATGTACTGCAGCGGCCTTTGATTACATGGAAGGACAGGAAAGCTTGCTGGACACTCTTTTTGACGAAGAAAATCTTGAGGATGGTCAAGATGTTGAGATGCTTGATGTAGAAGAGGGCGAGTTAATTGAACAGATTTCATCGACTAGAGTAGGAGAAAGTTCTAATGTTGATGATATTCAAGAAAATCAAGAATCTGGCAGGCCGGGTTCAAGACAAAAGAAGAAGAGGAAGAAAAACAAGCGAAAGAGGGGTGGCAGTGTAGGTCCCAACGTGACTAATATCAACAGGTCTGTATATACTCTTAAAGTTGTGCTCGTTTATTTGTAATTTATAATATATCCATATTTTGTTCTGAACTTGTAAACTGATTCATCAAGTAGTTTTCCCTTTACTTCCGGTTTATATGGGATGATCACATTTAGAGGCGGGCTTTCTTGCTTCAGTCTAACAAATTGCTTGTGAGATGCTAATTGATTTTCCCTGCTATTGCATAGTCTTTGATTGTGTTATATCTTGCATGTTGCCTAGTTATTTATCTAATAGGTTTATCTGCTACAGCTTCATACTGTTTGCTGTTGCTTTTATAAAAGTGTAGTTTTCCCTTTGATGTATATTAACATTTATTTTCACATTTTTGGTAAATCATTTCTTTTTATGAAACCTTCCTTAGGTTTGTTCTGGATGCATGCAAGCGTTTACGAGAGAGAAAATCTTATCTTATGTACACTGCTGTTGGTTGTCTTGGAGTGGCAGCTTTGAGCGATCTTATCAAAGAGGTAAGTGACCTTCTAGTTTCTACAGACATTGTTGGTAGATAGCAGTTTAACCTTTTGCTATTTCACTATTGACCAAATAATTGCTGTTTTTATACGTTTGCTGTAGCAATGGGAAGTTCCGAGTTTTATCTATGGCACTACATATGTATGTGTGTGTGTGTGTGTGTTTAGCTTGATTTTTTATGTTTTATTTGTTTTTTGTTAGGTCGTTTCGAAGTAGTTCATTAGGTAAGTTATTGAGGTAGTTTTGGATTGTTTGAGGTATTTGCACCCCCAGTCTCTCATCCAAGGCTTTCAGTATACAATCGGAAAGAAATAGGTAGGAATGTGACCCATCAATGCTTCGTCTTTTGTGGTTTTGTCATATTCATTTTTATTAATTCCATGATATGTGAATTCAGTGAAGTGCATCAAAATTTCCAGAGCGAGATGATGGTCATAAGTGATTTCTTCAAATATCATCACTATTTGGATGGTGAATGTTGGTATGTGTTTGATGTAGTTGGGAATAAGTGCTTGCTAAGTTTCTAGAGTCATTCTTTTATTCTGGCATCACACTCCTAATATCCTTTTTCGCTACCATCAGGATTGTTTGCTTAAATTGTTGGATAATCCTATCTTGACTAAAGTTACCCTGGCGGACCTTATGCCTTGTGACATAATGTGTTACTTGATATTCAGAGTTTTGTAGACCACCAACAATCCTTGGGTTTTAGGTAAACATGGAAAATTCAGGTGGTAATTGTGATCAAAGGTGAGACTCTGGTTGACTGTCTTACTCCTCTACATGCTTAAGGACAACTTAATCTGATCCTCGATGTTGTCATCACTTAACTGCAGATTCTTCAGGCTGTAGAAGTTCTTCCTATCATGCACATGAAACCTTGATAGGATAGCTTAATCTGGATTACTGAAGACTCATTTGGAACCAGTGTAGCTTCTTTTTGGTTTGATTGATTATATCAACTATTTTAAGTTTGATGGGTGACAGAAGAGTTGTTTTATAAAATGAAAAGTTGATGGAATGGGCTGTGATATCGAATAAGAGTATATATAGGCTATCACTCTAACTTTAGAATGACATGTCTGAATTATTGACTTATAGTAGTAAGGTGAAAATTATGTGTTGTTAGGATCATAACAGGTCTGCAAATTTTATAAATTGAAAATCTTAGAAACTAATGTTATTTTGCATATACTATTTGGATTAGACTTGTCATTGTTACCTTGTCAGATGTTTTAACATTTTAGCATGACTTGTCAGTTTCCTTTAGCCAGATTCACTCTCATGAGTCATGACAATTAATGCCAAAAATGAACTTGCAGGTTGATGCAATCCTAGCTTGTGGAGGTCAGAAGACTTCCGATGGCAACCGATTTCGGAATGGTGGTGGTATATTATGGAATATCATTAAAGCACGTGATCCAAATGCTTACAAAGAGATAATGAAAAAGGGAAGAGAGTTTGAGGTATGTTTGGCTTCTACATCACATGGTTATGAATGGAGTTGTGTTTTCTTTGTGTCACAGACTCACAGTTATAATCTGAAGATTGGTGCAAACTGATTTTTAGGGTTAATTACATATTCTATCTTGAACTTTAGCACCTTTTCTAGAAAAAAATGAACAGATCTTCGAAAACTTGTTCGGATTTAATAAATATATCAGTGATTAGGGTGCAAGAAAATTGACAAGTTGGCTCATCAGATTCATCTGTGTTATTTGAATGCAAATTTAAAAAACATGGTGAAAAATATTATTACCACCTCATGACAAAATGTTGTTTTGTAATTTTGAATGATCAAGAAATTGTCATTGCTTTTCGTATATGCTTCTGTCACCTACATTTTGCATTATACCAAAAGAGATATGTATAATTTTGTGAAACGGGTCTACATGTACGTTTGCTTAGAGGTGCTATTAGCTGAGAACTATGTGGTCTGATAGTCTAACAATCCTTACGATTCATGGAAGCAGTTGGCAATTTTGTATCTCACTTTAAGAACATTGCAATTTGGTTTACTACAATTGACCTTCTAAATTCTCTGTTTACGAACTTGCAGAAACAATTCAAGCAGCAGAAGCAAGAACCGTTGATGCCAGCAGAAGCAAGAAGTGCTGAAACTTGTTCTAGGAAGATGCCTCTTGATCCCAGTAAGGTTAATAGCAATCCTCCAAATGATTTGGAGCTCTCAATTGATCATAGTAAGCATGAAATTCCGAATGCTGGAGAGAAACGTGCATCTGTTCATGAACGTATACGAATGCCAGTTATATACGATGATGATCTGCTTGGTCGAGATGATTCCAAAGATAAATTAGCGTGACTCAAATGAAAAGAGGACATTCTATTTTTGGCCTTGGATTTAGACGTTGGAATCGTTGCCTATACATATACTTCTATGTAGTGTTGCAAACTGGCAATTTTGTCGATTAATTTTAAGTCTTGTCCGCTTTCGCCTCGTTTACCTGTTCTCCCCCTTTTGGCAGTGAGATCATGTACAAAATTTTGTTACTTATAACACAGGTTTAACTTATCAGTTATCAGAGAAGATGAAATTCCATTATTCTTTGTCAAGTCAACTATTTGTTAGGAATTAAGCATAGAATAATTTACCATTCGAATTTGGGGTGCTTCCAAGCTCGAGATTTCACTAGTTTGATTTTTGAATACGATTAGAATTTGTCCCAAAACTGATTAAAACACCCTTGATGAAAAATTGACCAAATCAGGTAGTTGAGCTCGTCGTGATCGTGCGTTGTGTGACAAGATAGATATAATTGATAGGATTGATAGGTTTATACGAGTGATTAATAATCCAACCAAATTTGAAATGATAAGTTATGATTGTTGTAATGGAAAGTAATAATTGACATGAACAAAAGTAATGTTTCAAAAATATTACTTTTCTTAATGACAATGTTTATTTTTGTTCACGAGAACGTGTACTTTTAGTTATTTTGTCAACTAATTATTGATATGAAGAAATGTAATTACGTTTCTTCACGCCATTGTTTATTTTTGTTTGTGTAAACATGAACTTTTAGTAAATCATTAAAGTAACTATTGTCGTTGACAAAAGTAATTATTATCGTTAAGAAAGGTAATATTTCACAATCATTACTTTTTTTTACGACAATGTTTATTTATGTTCCCGAGAATGTGTACCTTTAGTAAATCATTAAAGTAACTATCGTCGTTGAGAAAAGTAATTACTATCGTTAAGAAATATAAAGTTTCACAGTCATTACTTTTTTTCACGTCAATGTTTATTTTTATTCACGACAAATTCTACTTTTTAGTTATTTGATCAAATAATTATTGTCGTAATTAAAAGTTATCATTGACATAAATAAAGGTTTTTTTTTCACTAAATGTAATTTTTCAAAAATATCATTCATATTGAAAATTAAAAATAAATCCTAATTACACATCAACTCATATTTTTTAATTAAGTGGCACCAAAAAGCTTGTGAGTGTCATCATACTTCTAATTACCAAAAACAAGTTAATAAAAAATAGAGAAGCAGCAAAACACTACGGTATACATAGATGGTCTTGAATGTAAGAGAGAATTAACCCTTATAAACAGAACCATTCTGGGGAGAAGAGTGGTACTTAACTCTTGAGTGATTGAACAACCATTTACTCCGAAATAAATCAAGAAGAGGAAATAGTCGATGTCGTTGGAGGAGTACAACAAGTTTGTGGAAACGAACACATGGTGAAAATGTTTCGAATAAATACTCTTTTCCTAATAGATGAGTGAGATCAACACACAGTTATGAACTACTTAGTGTTTCCTCCTCCGTGGTCAATCACAGTTTTGAAAGCTGCATTTTCCCTCACAGCCGTTGGAGATTGTTTTTTCTTATTATTTTCATGATCAACATCTATGCACTTCAGTCGGATGACTTGATCCCTTGGCGCTTGAAATACTCTCTGAATCCGTACACACTAACGTCGTAATTGAACTGGCAAAAGGGAACCACAGATATCATAAATATTTTTTTCAGAGCAGAGAAAAAATCTGCGTGTGTCAAATCATTTTGTGACCTATACAATCCCATCTTCATAAAAGATCTTCCAAGCCTTTCAGCACATATAGAAAAATTAGAGTCCTCTTATTCTTAGGTTGTGTTTGCTTTTCATCCCTCCATTTAGAGGCAAATGGAGGTATAAACAAAAATCTCACCCTTTGAATCCTTCCTTCTATCTTAAATTTCTCCTCTCCATTCCTCCTTTTTCACTCATTTGAAAATGAGGTAAATGAAGTGATAATATTTCCCCTCCTTGTGAGTGAAAAAGAGGAATGGAGAAGAGGAATTTAAGAAAGAAGAAAGGATTTAAATGGTGAGATATTTGCTAATACCTCCATTTACCTCTAAATGGAGGGATAAAAGGCAAACGCAACCTAAGAATAAAAGATTCTACTATCCTTGCAACAAAAAGTAGGTCAATTTCATATGGTCGGGGAGGAGGAGTCTAATATTCATCGTTCACTAACAAATAGCACTAACATAGCCATTAACTGGTCTTATAACACCGAAAAAACCTTTTGAAGCATAACGCTAATTAACAAACTGTATTCTAATAGATTCAAACAAAAAAAAGGCCTTGTGAATCCAAAGTGTTCAACTTTCATAAATTTTGTTTAGTAATATTGCAGCAAGAAAAAATTATGATAAGTCGGCATGTAAACATGTAAAAATGCAACTTACTGGTAAAACTTTCACCGAGTACTTTTGGATATTTGGATCAACAACAGCCTTTACCTGATTAGCAGCCTGCATGAAATACAAGTAGCTCATTACATTCAACGACACCAGTAAGTACACGAGGACATCTTATCTCAAAAAAAAAGAAAGAAAGAAAAGAAAAGTACACGAGGACATCATCACATATATCAAAACTTCCTGCCACTCTTTCAAATGAGAAAAAACCTTGCACAACTTCTCTAAAGCATATAAAGTTGAACATAAATGGTAAAAGATGAGGAATCAGCTACTCAAATAATGAATAGAAAGGCAATTAAGATGCCATTTATGTACAGAGAATCAAAAGAAGCGGTTGTGGGGGGAAAAAAAGAAAATTATCTCTTTATATGGCACTAAGTCAATAATAAAGACTTGTTTTGCCATAGAAGCCTAGTTAGTCTGGGAGAACAGCATTGTTTCTGGTGGATGTCTTACTTGGTGTCCTACCCAATTCTTTCAACATAAAGAAAACCGGTTATAGTTTTTTAAAGTTATTGATTATTGATGTAGGAGTAAGAGGGCGTGGCGAATAATATAAGATTTCTCGCTAAGTATAAATGACAAGATGAATTGTGGATATTTCTTATAGCATAAAAACTACAATTCCCTTGGTAAGAAGCACCTATGTATCTTAAGTAATATGTATAAATTCCAAATTTCAACATGATTTGCGATGGCAGCAAACAACTTCCATCCCGAACAACTACAGATTTTTCCTTATTGATCTCACTTAATTATGTCAGAAAAGGTTTTAGAGCTTCTTAGTAAAAACTATAGCCATGGTTTTTGTTCAAGAGCATGCACAAATTAAATACAATATGAGAAATGAATGACCACACTCACTTGTTCTGGGCTGTGAAAAATTTCAATAAAGGGATATTCCGTCTTCTGTCGAGTTATGCAGAATCCAGGATACTTTGGGCACTCAACCTGAGAAGCCAGCCCAAAAATATAGAAAACCAAGTAATAGGATCAAAGAAATAGTCAAATACTCCGCCAGTTACTTTTGTTATGGAATATTTGTGAATAAGCAAAACTGCACTGACAGACATCTCATGTACAATAAAAGCACTCTTCTAGATAAGATGAAGAGCATCGGCTACTCACACGCATAAATTTGACATGAGGATGGAACTCGGCTGCAGCTTCTTCCAATATGCTGTCAAGGCGTTTTGTGAGGTTACATCTGCAGCAGTCAAAAACTTTAATCATGAATTAGTGCATCATTTATATAAATAAATATGAGGGAAGAGAGTTAACAAATTACTTTATCGTAAATGCAACAACCACAGGGTGACCCTGGTGAAGAAGCTGCACAAATTCACGCTCTGAAGTGAAATGAACCACTCTTGACGGTCCTAGATCCTTTGGGTAGCCAGTATAGTACCTTTTAGTTTATACAGAAAAGCAAGAACATTAACAATGCGAATTACCAACCAACTAAGCAGAATAGATATAAGAAAATTGTCGGAACTAATGCTTCAGTTGCATCTCCTCCACCATTCAAAAACTCAGACATACACTCTTAACCAAAAGAAAATATCCCAAATATGCAATAATGATGAAGGTGAGAACTGAGGATAATTCATGTACTTAAGCAAGAGAAATAGCACTATCCACATTAGCATAGCTGAGTGATCTCAGAGGAGCAAATTATGAAACTTTCGAAGAACCTCATGTGTCAAGAGCAAATGATACACAGAATTATACTGTACCAAGAAACCACCCTACAAGCAAAATGATCCGCTATATTTAATAGCCTAACTATGACTAAATAATATATTAAACAGATGCCCCTTGGCAATACTAGATTCATTTCTATGTAAATAAATTGTGGACAAAGCAATTTTACATGGCTAATGCAATTGCAAGTAGGTATATTTGGAGTGTGTTTATTGCTTACTTGCATGTTGCACGAAGATTAAGCATCATCTTGTTCAGCAACGATGACTCCTCCATTCTGCAAAACTTCATAAAAGAATAACAAAATAGCAAAACACTGTGAATCAAGTTGTTTAAATACATTATTTTGGAAACAATTACTTCACAAAGTGGAAATTTCGAAAATCATTTTTCATAAGGGCGGAGTTAGAGGAAATTGTTGTGATATTCGAATTGCAAGAGTTAGGAGCAGCACAAGCAGTATTCGATTCCGTTTCAAAGTTTCACAACTTTCACAAAAATATGTAGCAATTCACAATTTCACACGTCACTGATCACAATTCACCAAATACTGTAATTCAAAGTTTCACAACAATTCAAAGTTTTGTCACTATTCTCGGGTGCAGTGCATAGAGAATTACAAAATTGAAGAGTACTAAAACAAACTAAATAGCAAGCCTTTGCCAAAAGGAACATACATTAGGGAAATGAGGAGACTGTTCAACCCTTCCTTTCAACCATAGGGACGAAGTGGCGGCCGGCGACGAGTTACACAGAGGCTGTCGGAGTGCGAAGAGGGGAGAAGAGAAGCAAGAGAAGATGAACAGCAGGGCTGCGACGGGGTGGTGCCGGCGAGGAAGTGGGCGGCAGAAGATGAGAGAGAGAGCGAGGGAGGGGGGCTGTTGGAGTAGGGATTTCAGAAATTAAGTATAAATATTAACAATATTTTAATTATTAATTATTTTAATCGGGTAATTTCGGGTACGGGTATCGGGTCGGGTATGCTCGGTACCCGGAAATCTGACTAATATACACCCTAGTTCCGATCGGCCCCGCCAAAATCTGAGTAATCGGGTACCTTTTACCCGCCCGAGTTTCAGGTCGGATCCGGGTACACCCAATACCCGTATTCCGGATTTGCAGTCATATAAATTATCACTCAATCGGTGGATAACGGATCAAATCATTCAAATCAAACATGTGATTAGGTCAGATTATTTTATCAAACAAGCCTTGTTAAGCAAACCAAACGACGTTGAGCAATTTCTAGTGAATTTCACCACATGTAGGTAGGTGGAGAGAATTTTGGGATTTGAGTAGACAAAATCCAAAAAAGGGTTTTGGTTTTAGGCAAACAACAAATATCCATGCAAGAACATGATGATATCTTTTATTTCACCAAGATTGTATACAATCTTCAAGAAACCGAATTCTTGAAATTCCAAAGTTTATCTATCACAATCTAGTCTCATTTACTATATTCTACTAAGGAAGAGACAAATAACAGTGCAATCATCTCTCTTTGAGTTAGGAAACTTGTGTTTCCATGAAGCAATGGCTGCATCCACCACTGCTTTTGCTGCTCCCTCTTCACTTTTTGCTTCTACCACCATTGACACCACTTCCTCATTGCTCAACACATCCCACACCTACACAAATAGAAATAAAAATATAAATAAACGAGCCAAATTGAGCTACTCGAATCTCGACTCGATATTACTGACTTACCCCATCACTTGCCACCACTAGAAACTCGTCTTCCTGAGTTATACGGTGGTGGGAGACGTCGGGTATGCAAATAATCCCGTTGTTTTTCAGTACGAAATCTCCGAAAGCACGAGACATGGCTAGGCCTGGTGAATCATCATAAGGCAGCCACACTCTCTGAATATGTGGCTCTTCTTTTAGTGCAAGAACTCTGCCGTTGCACTTCCTTATTCTCTCTGCTTCAGCTGTTTTTTGCCAAGAAATTAGTGACATCAGCAACTGTGTGTCTGTGTTTTTATCTGTTTAAACAAACTGTTTTGCATAGTATGTGTAGTGTGTGTAGTATCATTAAAAGGGAAGTTTGCCAAGATAAACAAATGTTTTATTTCAACCTCAATCTGTATAAACAAACTGTTTTTGGCATAGTATGTGCAGTGTGTGTAATATAGTTATGAAAGGGATTCTTCTTCTTACATGGAACTCCAGGCTTGAGATCAGTGGTTAATTGAACGGCCACGATTTCGCCCTTACTTCTCGTGGCTAGAACCGCTCTCGAGTCTCCAAGATTTGCAATGGTCAGATCTTCGCCCTGTCGATAGAAGTTGTTAAAAAAGTTTATTACCCTAAGAAAATAAACTTTTTATTAATATTTTTATGCTACCACATCTGGTCTGGTACGAGCTTTTTTTCAACCGTTAGAATTTGTACATGTGTTAACGGTTGAAAAAAAGCTCATACCAGACCAAATGGAGTAGAGCTCCATCAGCGTTGATTTTGTACATGTTGACACGTGTACAAATTCCAACGGTTGATGGAGAGCTCGTATCAGACTACATGGAGTAGCATCGAAGTTCCCGTTACCTGTCTAATGACGACGGTGGCAGTGGTCCCACTGGAAGAGCAGTCCAAAGTGTCAAGATATTGGATCTCTTTGTCTACTGCTTTGAATGAAGTGATGCAAGCATCTTTCCATCTTTGGAAGTTCTTGCTTTGATCATTTCCTAATCTTGCTATGGAATTTCTCTGGTTGAGTAGCAATGAAGGCAGCCTATTTCTCACAATCTTGCTCACTTTCTCTCCATTCTTCCCATGCCCATCAAAAACAGCACAGAAGGCTCCTTCTTCGACTCCGTAGCCCTGCAAAAATCGACGAATTTTAGCTTTTCGATTCAAGATTTGGAGCAATGATTGGATTTGTATATAAAAACTTGTTTTGAGTATGTTTGGATGTTAACTTAATGTGGAGGAGTCATGTAATTTAAATACAATCTAAATGTATAGATTAGTGTTTATTGTATTCAAATAGTTGTTACTATAAGAAGGCATGCATTATTTTGAAATAGCAATAAATTTAAGAGGGATTTCTTGAATGTGATCATAACTTTAAAGAAACAAAAAAAGTGGGAAATTAAAATATTAGATACCTGAAAAAGAATAGCAGAATCTTGGTTTAATCCTTTATTTCCTCCATGAGAATATGTTGAACCAATTATTTGTGAATTATTGCCATGAATTCCAGTATAATATACTGCATTTTCATGGCCATAAGAATCATCATGTACAACTGGAGATGAAATTGATCCACAGTTTCCCATCTCTCTCTCTCTCTCTCTCTCTCTCTCTCTCTAGAGTGTGTATTGTGTGTGCTAATAGAATCCAAGAGGAAGACATAGTACCCATATATAGGGAGAAGTGGACCATGGAATATGCAGAGGGTGGAAAATTTATATTTCTTGAAAGAGAATTAGAGGCTCATGAAGAGTTGAAAAACAACCTGAATCAATAATTGAGATGTTTTTTATTTGTTGGACTATTATTAGTATTATTTTATGCTACCCCAAGATTCATTTCAAAGGGCATCTTGCTTATGTGTATTTTTGTAGGATTGAATTAGTATGCAGCAACTAGGATAAGCAATCTATTGGGGGTGGGGTGTTGACTTCCCAACATTTTACACATTCATTTGTAAATTTAGAAGAATATGTTTGAAATTTGGTTACTTGTTAGTTTTGATGTCACAATAGTATACTACTAATTAAATATTTATTACAACGGTATACAATACTTTCATTAAACTAGTATTTTTTACCCGACCAAACACAATTTGTCGAATGTAATTTTTAAATTGTGTGATTCTTGTAAGAGCAACATGAAAAAGAAAAGGAATATTCAAGGAAAGGAAAAAAAAATATAAAACTATTTGATTGATAATTGTGATAAGGTTGATAATCGACTCCTATTTTGTTTTTTGTATTTAACGTATTGGTGTATTCAAATGTTTGTTCTAAGTCTAACTACTAAAAGCAATGTTTATAGATTTTTTTTTTGTTTTTTGTTTTTTGTTTTTTGTTTTTGGTCTTAACCCCCAAAACAGAAATATTTACCATTAGAAAATAAATAAATTCGAGCGCTTTCAAATGACCATTTTTACACTTGCGATCCAATATGTGATACTTTTCTTGTTTAGTGGTTAATTAATTCAAAATGCATAGTTAATTCGTCTGGATGAAAAAAACATTGATATAATCAAATCCACGAGCTAATGGAATTTGCATATATCTGAATTAACTGAGTGTTGGATATCAATTGATGATAGGCTATTAGCATATTATCTGTGTAAAAATGATATTATTATTATTATTTGATTTGTCAAAAAATGTTGTCAAATTGAAATTTGATAACCAATATAAAATGTACATGGTTCCGCTTGACCTGCGGCACCTCAACGTTTGGAAGAAACAGATCATAGTTTCCGGATCTTATAAGTCGATGACTTGATATGTGTGTGTGTGTGTGTGTGTGTGTGTGAGAGAGAGAGAGAGAGAGAGAGAGAGAGAGAGAGAGAGAGAGAGAGAGAGAGAGAGAGAGATGACAAGTTATCTCTTATTTCACAGCTCTTCATCCCCAACAAAATAAACAAGAGTTTAACAGTAGGATTATAAAATTTCAATTTGCCGTACACCAATCAACTCTCTCTCTCTCTCTCTCTCTCTCTCAACTATGAAAATGACAGCCTCAATTAAAATTAATTAACCGTGTTTAGGTGGTAGCTTTTATACTAATATATAAACAAACTAACACTTAAAAATCCAAAAGGATTATCAACCCAATAATATTAATAAATAACAGACTTTACATTATTATGAAAGGGCAATCATGCTGACATAATTAATTTTTTTAGATCTTTGGGTTTTGGTTCGTTATATACGTATGCTTAACTCTGTTATATTCAATAAACTATATAGATTTAATTTACATTACAATTTCTTCTACAAAAAAAGTCTTATACAGTTAATTCTAAATTTTACCTAGCAAGTCAAATTCATTAGGACAAATAATAATTTACATGCTGAAATTGTAATGGTCAATAAATTTTAACCAACTCTGCCTACAATAGGTGGCACTTCAAAATCATTGGACTGCTAAGTAACAAACCTAATTATAAAATTAGAGTAACCTAAATTATACTCCTTATTTGATAAAAGTATGATAAGGCAGTGGTCATCACAATCTGTATATTTATTTTTCAAACTTTGACAATGCTGCATCTTATGTTTATCACAACAATTCCATCTCATTTTGTGGATCAGATCATCTATTCATCAGATAACAAACAGAATAAAATAAAAGAACTCCATTATTGAGAATATTCATAATGCTGGCCATGTCTGACTTTGAGCAAGATAATAAACTAAGAACAAGGAAGATTCTGCTCTGGCTTCTCTATTAAGTATTATCAATCGTGTTATACGTGCTATTACATAACCTCGGTGGGCGACAGGTGTATTATGATACGAATGATTACAATTCATTCTTATCTTAATACACATGTCGATCAGTCGAGGTTATGTAGTAGCATATCTAACACGATCATGTAATAGAGGAGCCGAAACCAAAAAGGGTCATGCTAGATTAATTAGCATCTTAATAGATCAAGAATCTGAATCTAATACTACATCAAATACTTCATTCAGAGCTGCATCATAATATTCGACACTATCCATGACAAGACGAGACATAGTAGGACGACATTCAGACAGATTATAAGAATTTTGGTGCAGAAACTTACAGGCTAGTTGACAGCAAAAAAGAGTTACCTTAAATTCTTGACTAGGTACAGTTCCAAGTTACTAGCCGGAGACAACAATAGCGTTGTCATCCCCTTGTGATGCGTCGGCTGCAGGAGACTTCTTTACGAGAGACTTAGGCAGGTCCAGCTCTTCCTGAACGCAACGTTGCTGAGGATGGCATAACAGCTGACACATGTTCCGGAAAAGTGCACGAGTCAGTCCCTGACCACTCTCAAATATGTAGCCCTCGAACTCACTGACTCGTTCGAGGGCATCAACCAGTGTATCGTACACTACTTGTGGACAATTGTCGGGTCCCGGTTTGTCGTGGAGGTACATCACGTCCAAGGTGAAGAGCTTCAGGGTTGATGGCAACTGATAGATTGGCGGCATGGATGACCTACAGTAGATAAAGATCTGAAACGAGAACACCAGAAGATTGGGCATAAGCATCGAGGCAATAGGCATAAAAGCAAGAAAGAATGAAAAATTAATGATAATGATACAATAAAATCATAAAGACCATGGAGATGATTCGCAGGTCTATTACGGATCCTCCACCAAAATCGATAGTTTAGTGGATATCGAGAGAAAATACCCGAGAAACACAGATAACACATCTGGCAACCGCAAAGGAAACCGAAAGGGGACCAAATTTTATTACTTTTTCCCAAAAGATTGAATATATCAGGAGTCCAGACTAAACCACACTTGAAACTCGTCAGAAATTACTGAAAATGGCGACTCCATTTAAGAAAAATCGTTCGAAAAGACTGGCAGGCAGTCTCATTCAATTGTTTAATTGCTTGCTCACTCTGCATAATGGGTTATATATATTACATACACTCATACATAGCCCACAACAAGAATAACCGGGTGCGCGCGGGTGATTGGATTGCTCAATGACATAAACATATGAAGATTATGTGAGGTTATGATGGAGACTGACCACACGGAAAATCCGATTTTGTGCACGAGATTTCTTTGCTTCATGAGTTGCTACTTTAAATAGCTGAGTGAGATCAGCATTATTGGAGGATGTATCCACCGACAGACTTCGTAAAGCTGAAAGTGCTGCATCAACTTCACTGCTGAACTCTTTCCGGAGCTTCACAATGAAACACCAGGAGAAAATCAGGCAAATATGGTCACATAAGAATAGCATCAATAACATAATGACTGGGGGAAACAAGAGATAAATATCCCTTCCCCGAAGGAGCGAACTTCTGATGGCATTAACCGGCCTTTATAGCTGTTGTACATAAAACTAATACTCAAAGCTGAGATGAAAATTGAAATCGTGAAATACCCAATAACGAAGATGCCATTTTGAATTAGCATAATCGTTAAAAACCTACATGTAAAAGAAGTATCTTAATTGATCAAATTCAGAATACAAAGCCTCGAGTCATTTCAATTCAAGACTGATCCTCTTCTCTTATTCCAACATTAAAACCGAACTAACATTTTCTTTTAACCAATGCATCTTGCAGCAAAATTTACCTTCCATCAAGACAAAATACAAAAGGTTTACAGGCAAAGTAAATGTGCAGCAAAACTCTCAACTTTTGTAAAACCGATAACAGCATGCTGACTACTCTCTAACATAAATGGATCAGAACCTCTACAATCTTCAAACATTGAAAAAAGTTGCATAAATAAAATTTTCTGCATAGTATTGAAGTCCACCAAGAACCAAAAGGTTGGCAAACTAATACCTAAATGTGGCAATACACTAATCAATGAGACGACCATGTTACTTAGACAGAAAATCACACCATCATATGACAAAATTTGCACAGCCCTATATGTGGCGACTTAGAATGCATCTCAAAATATGGAATTATATTTATATCCCACCTAATACACAATATAATTGTATAAAGGTCTTTTACACTCGGTAAACAAGTCGAAAACAAATACATATGTTAGGCATATAAGGTAGGGAGCTCTAACTTAACCCAAAACCATGGTCAAAGGTAAAGGGTTGACTCCCAATTATATACTAGTCTTGGCAACAGATAACAAACACATACTCCCTTCGTCCCCGAATAAACCGTCAAAACTCGTATACCAAGGAAGGGGGCAAACTTACACTCTCTACCCCTAATTATTACGTGAATAACCGAACAACTAAATAATTGCATCAAGGACAAGGGCAATGTCGAAATTTTGACATTAATTTTCTACAGAATTCTAAAATATGACACTCATTTTGGGACTGAGGGAGTAAACATTTTCAATCTTAAAACCTCCCAGCTCAAAGTAATGAAAGCTTTTTCGAAATTCATACAATTCTCATCTCTCAACATATCGAAATAATTTAGCTACCGAAGCAAATGTGAACTCTCACCAACTAATTCCAAGAGTAAAAGCTGCAGCTTCCATCAACTAACATCCGATGGTGAAAAAAATCCAGCAAAAAAAAAAGAAAAAAAAATCAAGCTATCAAATTACAATCTAATAGCAAACAAAACCAATTTAACTAATTATCCCTAAAATCCACTCCAACACAGTAATTATTTACTGAAAACAAACAAAAAGCAGGAAAATGGTACCCAATAGGTGGATTTGGAGAGGGCAGAGAATGCGAAACGGTGATCGGGATTAATGCTGAGCTTAGAGTGGACGAATAGCATAATCGCCTGCTTTATAGAATCCAATCTGGTGTAGGGCCGACCGTTGGGCCCGTTCACCTTCATCTCCGCCATCGTTTCCGGGCCGACATCAATGCAGAATAGTATGTCCTCGCCTGAGAATCGGACTGCCGGCAAAGTGTATCCGCCGCCGCCGCCGGCGGCCGGCTGTGGGTTTGGGCTCCGGACCTCTGCGACTTCCATTTTTCGCTGGGGTTTCTGCTTCAATTTGGGCTATCGTTTAATTTGGTGTGTGTATTTTTATTTGGGCCGTCGCATTTAATAGGATTTGTTTTCTATTTTCTTAATAATAATTGGACTAAATATGTCACATATCTTAGTGGAGTATACAATTGTATTATGTGGATTTTATTATTATAAATAAATTTGGCAATTAAAATAGACAGATCTACACTAACAAAAATGATAATAATATCGTAGATATATGAGATATTAAAATTAGGGTTTTTTTTAGCTATAGTAACACAAATTTATTGGCTACCAAAACACTTTATTGGCTTTACATACACTTTATTGAGTAAAAATATACTTATTACTTTTATACCTAATTCCCTTCTTATTAGACTCTGTATTGAAAAAACAAACCATGTTGAATCGGGCATATGGAATGCATAATTTTATACTCCTTCTGTCCACTAAATGGTTGCCACTTTTGCTATTTAAGTTTGTCCACGAAATAGTTGTCACTTTTGCTACTTCACTCACAACAATATTCACTATTATCCATTACTATCTATCATTTTATTAAAATCCGTATCGTCCACAATGTGACAACCTTTCATAGACGGGGGAGAATGATTTTGCAAATTTGTTCCGTCCATTTTGTTTTCTCCATCTTGTCACATGTTGATTGTCGTGTTTATTAACAAGTGGACCAAAATTTGATTTTGTATATATTGTGTTGTTATATGTTTATCAAAATGATGCCCTTGTAGTAAAGTTGTTGATAGATTTGAGTTTTCAGTCCTAATAATTTTAATATATGAATATAAAATAACGCTTTGTGAAAGATTTATGACCTTGTAGTATATTCAGAGCATCACATTTTCAATCCTAGTAGACAGTTTGAATTTACAAAAATTATATAATGTTATTAATTTATTTAGATCTTTTACCAACAAATTGCTCTCAAGTCCATTTTTAACTTAAATATATTTGTAATTTTTAATAGAATAAAGATATCCGGCCACACTGTGGCCGGCCATAAGCGTAAAAAAAGGAAAGTTGACTATAAAAATGGAAATAATCACATTTTCCCTTTAGGGTTTATTCTTCTCAATTAGGGTATATTTCCATTTTAAAAACCTATATTACCATTTTTAACTCGTGTGGCCGAATATCATTACCCTTTTTAATATATTATAATAATATTTGTGAAACGTTTATATTATTTTGTTGAAAATTAGTATATATTTACAATGGTAATATTTTTTTTTTCTTAACATAAAAGAGAGAATAATGGGAGGGAGCACCACTGCCATTTCTTGCTGCTAAGGCAAATCAAAAACTTTGGTTCTCTCTCTCTCTCTCAAAAAAAAAAAAAAAAAAAAAAAGAAGAACTTTGGTTGTGCCATTTGTTGTTGACTGACATAAATCTTTCAAACACTTTCCATTTGATTTGGGCCGCATCAGTTATATTAGCTTTCTTTTGTAATTTTTGCATAATCTGTTGACCGACAAAGATAAAGAGAAGTCTAAAAAATATTATAGAAATTGGTACATAACTTGTTCAGAAAGAAGAAGAGGTGATTGAACACTTTGTTTGACTAAGAGGGTGTTTGACTAAGCTTCTAAACTCTTTAAAACAGCTTAAAAGTTGCTCATTACTAAGAAATTAGGAGCTTAGAAGGTGTTTTAAGGAGCTTTTAAGCCCTGCCAAACACCCTTTAAATTTTGTGTCTATTTACTCTATAATTAAGTACAAGAAGAATTGGTGTTGATGGTTATTATTCATGCACATATTTTCAATAGAAATACATGCAATACTATGATGTATTAGTCTATATTCCACTAAATAAACTAGGATCAAATAAAAATAGGAAGGTACCAGATATTCTCGCTCATGAATAGAGACTCAGTAAGAGGCCCTATAATTGTATTATGTTATGGCATATTACTTTTAAGCATTATTTATCTTAAGCTTTTGTAGCAGATTATTATTCTAATGCAATTCAAGTTTTAAATTTTTGAAATTATCTCTTACATATTTAATTCACAAAATTTTTAGTGTGTCGACTTTTTTATGTCAGTTAGTATAACATTGTCCATTTTGAATACCGAGAACTATTACATTAAACTTTAATATCTGAGGCAAAATATTTAATATTATTATAGCTTTCGAACATGCATAAAAACAAATAGTGATCATTTTATCATGTATTTCTTTCATTGGTGCTGATGGTTATTAATTACTCCCTCCGTCCATTAATTCTGTACCTACTTGCCCCATTTTATCTGTCCATTAATTCTGTACCCATTTGTATAAAAGTACTCATTTACCCTTACCAATTAATGTTATTTTCTACTCTTTGCCACTTGGACCTACACCTTTATTCCACTAACTACCACTTTATCACTACATTTTTCACTATGGGCCCACCACTAACAACTTTTATTCCACTAACTACTACTTTATCACTACCCCTCAAAAACAACATTATCCCACCAACTCCACTTTATCAGCTTTTCTTAAGCTCCGTGCCAACACCAAATGGGTACAAAATTAATGGACGGAGGGAGTATTATTCATGCACAAATTTTCAATAGAACACATGCAATATTGTGATGTACTAGTCTATATTCTTTTAAACAAACTACGACCAAATAAAATTAGGAAATGTACCAAATATTTTCGCTCATGAACAGAGACCCAGTAAGAGGCCCGATAATTATATCATGTTATGTCATATTACTTTTTAGCATCATTCATCTTTAAGCATTGCTTAGAACATCTTCATATTTTGGACTACAATGCATATTTTGCTATTTATCTTTGAGGCCTGTTAAAATGTAAAAAATAAAAAGTGTTATAGCTGTAGTTACGCTTTTGTAAAGTGTATAAATAGCGTAGTTTTCCTTGTATTTTTGTACCAATTCAATGTCGTCAATACATATATATCTTTTCCACTAAGAGGGTGTTTGGCTGAGCTTTTAAGCTCATTAAAACAGCTTATAAGTTGTTCATTATTAAGGATTTAGGAGCTTACAAGCTGTTTTAAGGAGCTTTTAAGTTTAGCCAAACACCCCCTAAATCTCTCCAATCCAGATCGCTCTTTGTGGCATCTTTCCAGAGTGCGGCCACCAGAGAGTGCAACAATATCGTGATCGCCCTAAACCCATCTGTTTGGTAAAGAGTTGAAAAACTCATTTTACAGTAGAGCAGAAACGAATAGAAGAAATGAAGAGTGGTAAAGAGTTGAAAAACTCATTTTACAGTAGAGCAGAAACGAATAGAAGAAAGGAAGAGAAGGAGAGAGAGAAATTTAGGGGAAAAGATATTTGTATTGACTACATTGAATTGGTACAAAAATACAAGGAAAACTACCCTATTTATACACTTTACAAAAGCGTAACTATAGCTATAACACTTTTTTTTTTTTTTTTTTTTTTACATTTTAACACTCCCATCAAGATGTGTGCAAAATAATTGCAAACATCTTGAAACAACAACAAAAACAAAACTAGCTATTACAACTCCAAACAAGCAACAGAAAGAAACAAGTGCACATTTGCTAACTATGGGAGATATCTTCTCAAAATGAAAATGCTAAAAGAAACATCAAGTGTTATTGAGGACAAGCACAAATCACACATCCAAAAGAGTTCTTGACCGAAGCACGCCAATCACCACGACAAAAGCTCCAATTCCTTGTATGTACACCAGCTGCACATTTTTGAACAACCACACAGACTACAAACTCTAAACATCATCAATCCTAAAAAAACTAATTGATCCAATGAAACGGAACAAAAAATGTGAAGCTCAGCTGCAGAGCCATTGTCTGCAACACTCTCCCTCACTGAGATAACTAGATAAAAGCAAAGCTCACTCCGATCAACATAGATTGCATACCACAATCTGAGAACTTAGACAACGAAAACAAGAACTGATCGAACAACCATGAATCGATTAAAATCGAAGAGCAAATAGAATAATAATAAAAAAAGAACTGAGGAAAGTGAGGATTGAATCGCAACTTGCAATTTCAATCGGTGAGAACAAAGATTCAAACTGATTTGAACATAGAGACAAGCTTGGTTACAACAACCATCTAACAATTCAATTCCAATCGATAGAGATCGGAAAACCAAAAACTGGACATAGAGAAGATCTACCCAGATCTATGAACTTGACAAACATCACAATTCATGATTACAAATGAAAGTAGAATACTCAGATCAACAATGATCATTAGCAACAAAATTTAAGAAGTATAATGGCGAGAAAAACAATTGAAACATTCGGTGAGAAAAGAGATGAAAATAGAAAAGAGAGGGATGGAATGGTATCACCACATTTTGGACCATTACGGCGGTTAGCATCCATCGGTTATCTCTTACAAATTTGATTCACAAAATTTTTTAGTGAATCGACGTTTTGATGTCCATTAGTATAACATTGTCCATTTTAAATAACGAGAACTATTACATTAACTTTAATATCTGAGGCAAATTTTTTTATATTATGGTAGATATACTTTTACTTATTTAAGCTTTTGAACATCCATAAAAACAAATGGTGATCAATTTTATTATGTATTTCTTTCATTGAAGTTGTGTAACATTGAAACTATTTATATTTATATTAATATCTTGTTAGTTGACATTGGACTTGTGTTTGTGATTAGTGTTTTAGATTTTATATTCTAAATTATTATCTGAACTGCTTTCTAGATTATACTTTCTACAAGCATACATAACTTATATTAATTAATTATATAATATTCATAAAAAAATAACCTGAATTTTAATTTTTTATTTATTTTTTTATCATTGGAATTATGAGCGGGAATAGATTGGATAAGGCAGTTGCTGATGATATTATATTGCAGAAAATAATTGTCCTAATTTGTTTTTGTTGATTTGGATTATTGATAGATGTGGTAGGAGCTGTGATGTAGTTAAGGATAATCTAGTAGCCTGGTGATATAATGGTGCAGAAAATAATTGTCCTAAATTGTTTTTGTTGGATTGGGTTATTGATAGATGTGGTAGGAGTTGTGATGTAGTTAATTGGATAAGCTAGCTCCGTGATGATATTATGGTTGCAGAAAATAATTGTCCTAATTTGTTTTTGTTGGATTGGATTATTGATAGTGTGGTAGGCAGTGGCGTAGCCAAGATTTCGGTTCAGGGAGGCCCAATTTTCGGAAGTCCAACAATACGTGTCATCTTTTTTAAATCTTCGTGAAAAAAGTCGACTTTGAATTTATGAGTCAATTTTTTCTCAATAATAATATGAAAACTCGAGTATGAACTAGAATTATCGAAGTTGAAGTTATTAAGAATGAACAAGCAACATTTATGTTTCATGGTTTCTACAAATGAAAATTTGAGGGGTCAATGATATCTATTTTGGAAGAATTCTAGACATTTAGAATATATCAATAGAAATAGAAGAAGAATAAGATTTAGCAGCATGTAAGTCATGAGACTCAATTTTTCACTACTCAACTAAACTATCCAGAACGAATAAAATCCAAAATTTAAAGTTTCTAAAAATGATAACTGGTTTGGAAATTAAAGAATAAACTACGTATATATCACTATTTTTTCCCCAAATACCAGGGGTCCAGTGACCCCCCTACCCACCCCCTAGCTACGCCCCTGGTGGTAGGGGATGTGCAGTAGTTTATAGGATAAGCCAGTTGCCCGATGATATTATCGTGTACATATTGTCTTTCCTTCAATTGAAGGAAGTCGTGGCCACTAGCATTCTTTCACCACTCCTAATCTCATCTTGGTAAATAGCCATGCCCCTTGGGGAACCAGTCGACACGAGCCCGCGCAGCCTCAAGAACGTAGAATGGGTAAACTCGGTTCTCAATTCATATAAAGCCCTCTCCTTAAAAAAATTCACTATCTATCTCTTTCTATATGCACCTAAACACCTTCTACCAAGTCAGCGAGCGGCTTCATTTTGCATTTTCGAGACGAGTTGAGAGCTTCAAGTTGGATTTTGAAGAGGGTGTTTGGCTGAGCTTGTAAGCTCCTCAAAACAGCTTAAAAGTTATTTATTATTAAGGATTTAAGAACTTATAAGCTCTTTGAAGGAACTATTAAGCTTAGCCAAACACTCTCGAAATATCTCTCTTTGTCCTTGATATTAACATCTTGAGCGGCATACAAAGTAGTGACCACAAATTCATGGAAAAGAGTTGACACTGCAAAATTTACGTGTTACTGGTGAAGCCATCGAGTTCCTCCAACACAATTGCTCGCGCACGTTACTTTTTAGCTTGTTTTTTTATTAATGTAAAAAGTTATTATGGTCCATAACCATGGGTCCATTAGTAATGAAATCAATAGGAGAATTCAAATGAATTGAGCCTTAGATACAATTAAAAGTAAATACCATATGAATTTTTTTTAATAAGTAAAATCAATTAAACACGCATGATGGTACAACCCAAAACAACAAATTACGAAGTT
Source organism: Schizonepeta tenuifolia (assembly GCA_029490685.1). Classification (NCBI taxonomy): domain Eukaryota; kingdom Viridiplantae; phylum Streptophyta; class Magnoliopsida; order Lamiales; family Lamiaceae; genus Schizonepeta; species Schizonepeta tenuifolia. Next base: position 99,009,530 of record CM055960.1, on the reverse strand, counting down.
CAGGAGAATATAAAAACTTGATAGAGATGTTATGACCGATTTCATAGATATGGAACTACAACTCCGAAGATCTAACACCGCCATATCGTGTATAAAAAGCGCCAATGATATCTCCATCTTCCATTCCGCATTCCTCGGCAGAATTGTTTTCATTTACTCGACGGCCATCGAAAATGAAGCGAAGGTTGTTCAAAGGGTCGAAGCGCCGGCAGAAGTCGAGAAGCACTCCTCGCAACGGCACGCTCCTTCCCGTTACGTAGCTCAGTATTGCACGCGGCCTCGGTCCATCATCCAGCTGAACCTCAATTCGGATCGTCACTGTTCCGCCTTCGACATTCGTCATCTCTATTTTTATATGATCTCATCTCTATATATATATATATATAGGGGCGCGGCATACTCATGAGCCGGGCGCCTATGTACATTGATTTTAACTCAATAAACCATTCATCTACTTGTGACTCTTGACTGACTGATGCTATAATTCTTCTATTAATAGAATTTAATTGATCTCTTCGTTAATTATAATTGTGTGTATATTTATATCTATCTATACATATTATAAAATAACTGATTATTACAAGCCCGTCTTATTATATAGATATATATTTTTGAGAATATCATGTGATATAGCTAATATGAGTATTGAAATATAAATTATGGCCCACCCTCTTCATATATATAAATTATAGCTATTTTTTTAAACTTAGGACCTAAATACCCCTTTTCCTCTTGTATTTGTGATCCATCACTCTTTGATCCATTTTATTGACACTTAATTTCCTTTTCAATTTTTTTTTCTTTTTTTACTGTTTTTTTTATTTTCCAGTATTTTTTCCTTTTCTTTTTCTATTTTTTTTTCTTATTTTCCAGATTTTTTTTCTTTTTTTTCTGTTTTATTTTTTATTTTTCAGATTTTTTTTCTTATTTTCCAGATTTCTTTTTTTCTGTTTTTTTTTCCAGATTTTTTTCCTTTTTTCTGTTTTTTTTTCAAATTTTTTTAATTTTCAAATTTTTTTAATTTCCAAATTTTTGTTTGCCTCTTCGTTTTTTTGTTTGCCGCTTATTCTTTGGTCAAGATTCGAGCGAGGGGAGCCGAAGGCCTCGGGAGGAGCCAAAAAAATCTAAATTGTTGCCCGACGATTATCCTTATATTAGTAATCGGAGCGAAAGCGGAGCCGCAAAATCGGAGTAGTATAACTTGAAATAATTGGAATGTTCGTCCTAAGAGTACCATATCATAACTTAGAACATCTGGAACTAATTTGACAATTCGTCCCAGTTGTACCAAATTTGGAACAATTGGCACTAATAAGGCTAAATTCGTACCAGATGTACTAGAACAATTGGTACTAATAAGACTAAATTTGTACCAAAAGTACCAAATGCCTCATACCCGCCCGACCCGACCCGCGCCCGCCTGCATCAAACCCGACCCGCTCCGCATTTCATTAAGGGTATTTTCGTCCCAAATTAAAAAAAATAGCCAAAATTTATATTTTTGAAGAAGGTGGGCCAAAATTTATATTTTAATGATCATTATGGCTATTTCAAAATATGTCTCTATATTTTTTTATAGAAATGTACGTAGATCGATAGATTAAGAATAAATGCATTGTACAAAAAGATGATCCTTCACAACACTCGGGGGCTCATCCCATACATGCGTAAAACGGAAATATTTATTTTCAAAGCAACATTGTAAATCTAGATTAAATAAATTAAATTATATGCTAATTGAACTTAGTATAAGAATCCTTCTCCTTGTGATTTTCGAAAAAGAAAAAGAAAAAAAAAAATCCTTCTCCCAGTAGAATTCTTCCACCTACTCTATATATAGTACTACTATAAATTACAAACTGCATGCAACATGGTATATATAAGTAAAAAAAAAAACTTTCTATTAAGTTTACTTATAAGATTATATGAAGGTTCGTTGGTATTGCATGATCAGATGATGAAGTTGTAAATTGATTAATGATAAATTTTGTGAGCAAGTATTTATATTGTAAAAAAAAAGTTTATATTAAATTTTATGTTTTAATGATGAGTTCTATTTCTCGGAAAACGACGAATTCTAAACTCGGTTACTCGGACTTCTACTTAACTCGAGTTTTTCTAACTTTTCTCGGTTCGACTTATCAAACTTCTCGATTTTTAAACTCTACTCAAGTACTATACCAACGGACTTTCCTCATACTCGAACATCAATTCTCAACAATTTCGATAACATCAAACAAAAATCGAATACTTAATCTGATAATCACAATCGAGAAATAACTATTCATTCCATAAAAATCGAAATTTCTTGATTTCATACATCAAACGATCTTAGAAAATTAAGAGATTAATTCTCGATTACTTTAAACACAGATCATGCACGATCACATCATCACTTCTCAAATCAAACATTCAGATATAGGTAAACGATTGACTTCGATAAATAGCCGGAAAATAAATTTTTTTATCTTTATATTAATTCATATAATATTTTTATCACTATTATTTATTTATTTAATGAATGATTCGACTGTGATTTAGCGGATTGAACCAATTGAATAATGAACTGAATATCTTTGCCAATTCGACGTCTGATTTAGAATATTATGTGCGATTCTATTCAATGTGTGACACTTTCATGAATGTTCCATTGACTATTAAATATTTTTAGCCGTTCTTCATTTTCTAATTAAGTACTTATATAAATAATGTATACGTAACGTACAATTAATTCTTATAATCGAAAAACATGGGAAGCAATGAAGAGCAATTTTATTAATATCAAGGAGAAAGCACATAAATTCAAACATATGTAGACACTGTGGCCGGCCACATGCGTAAAAAATGGAAAGTTGACTGTAAAAATAAAATAATTATATTTCCCTCTTAGGGTTTATGCTTCCCAATTATGATATATTTATATTTTCAAAACCTATATTACCACTTTTAGCTTGTGTGGTCGGCCACACTGTGGCCGAACATCATTACTCTATTATTAATTAAGAGTTTTCGAAAATCAAACATGCATGTTGATAGACTGTTGGAATCATTCTGCAGCCTGAGAAGCAAGTGCAAGCAGAGGAATTGTTTTATGTACTGCAAGTCCATGGCTCTCACTCATGTCCAAATCTTTTGGTTCAATCCCATTAGGCAATTTCCAGTCGAATTTCTTCACGAGGTATGCTAACATTAGCTCGATAGCAACAACACTATACATAATCCCAGGGCACCCCCTTCGTCCAGCCCCAAACGGGACCAGCTCAAAATCGAAGCCTTTGAAGTCTATCGATGAATTCAAAAATCTCTCGGGGTTAAACTTTTCTGGTTCGTCCCAAGAGACAGGGTCCCTCCCTATAGACCACGCGTTGATCATCACCACTGTTCCAGCTGAGATGTGGAAACTGTTTCAGTTCCACCGAGAAATACATCCTATACAACATGCCAGCATGCGTTAACATTAACAATATATTCCTAACAAAAACATTAATTATATATTACTCCCAGTAAATATCTCCTTTCTTTTAAGAGAAGAATGATTAAAGGAAGAAAAAATTAAAAGAGTTCAAGCCAATATGTTTTTTTGAGAGAAAATTGTGTTCCCAACTTCCCATATTTGATATGAGTGACTTATATTGGGACAACCAAAATGAAAGGTGGGAGGAAGGGAATAATAATTAATATATGCATGCATATTATATTATGCGTAGAGTTATTTATGCTTTCTAGAACTTATAGAATAGTAAAGATAAATTTTAGCACAAATTATAAAAGGCACTTTTGAACTTTTTTACCTTCCATTATCACGAATTTTATTTGTGTTGTTACTAAAGTGAAAAGTGTACGTGACTGCAATTATAATAATTTCATTTCATACATAATATATAACGAATTTTTATCCGTGAAACCACTAAATAAAAAGTGTGAAATGCACTTGTCATAGTGATATTATTTTATATGCAACCACAACTTTGTTTAATAAAAAGTGTGAATTTATATCAAGATAAAATTAAAGGGGAAGGAGGGTAAGAAAGTTCAAAAATGCTAAAAATTTAAGGGTAATGATATTCGGTCACACGCGTAAAAAAAAAGTAAAGTTGACTGTAAAAATAGAAATAATCACATTTTTCCCTAGGGTTTATGCTTCCCAATTAGAGTATATTTCCATTTTCCAAACCTATATTACTATTTTTAGCTTGTGTGGTCGGTCATAGTGTATGTGACCAAATATCAATACCCAAAATTTAATTTTTGGTAAATTTATTTTTGCTCTACCATATTAACATGAGGCATGAGTGGTGGAGAGAGAGAGAGAGTACCAAAACCAACGATTTCATGCTATCTCGGTCAATGGTTGGTGCAGCATCATCAACAGATTTATCATTATAGATTCCGAGCAAGACATCGTTGCAAAACATCATCAACAAATTTGTATAAATTTGTATGAATAATTACCTTGCAAAACATCTCGCTCATGTAAATTATTCATACAAAATTTTTTATTTTTTAGAAGAGAAAAGTTTCATTAATTCAAATAATCACATGCAATAGCAAGAAGTTAAGATGGAAAATTCGACTTCCAAATACTAACACTTTGACGTTTAATAAAAAAATTAGCTAAACTATGAGCCGCGTGATTCACTTCCCGACGCAAATGTTAAAACTCAACCACCGTATACTTATTAGCATAAACAATTGCTACTAATTAACCAATATGAATTGATAACCTAACAAGTAACAACTGTAAGCAAACACAATAGAGTTAAAAGTTTTTTGAGGACAATAACTTTGGTGATTTGCAATTTCAGGACAAAGTTTTACGGGCCTGCAATTTAAGGACAATATGTTTCGAATTACACACTAGAAGGACAAAAAATAGCCCGATCGGGCTAAAAATTATTTTTTGGCCCGATATCCAACTTTAAAAACAACATTTTGTCATGATTTTGCGCCATCATTTCATTGCACATTTTTTCGTTCGAAATTTCCGCACTGAACTTCTTCATTCACCTAGTTTCTATTATTACAACAGGAGAATGTCTGCAAATCATTTATGATTATGTTTATTTATGCTACTATAAACATAAAATAAAATAAAAAAATAACAGCATGATGCATGGAAAAAAAATAAAAAGAAGGTAAGTGTGGAAGTAGTATGGAGCTGCTGTCTTGTAATTATTCTTGCGGCGGTGCTTGCGTAGATCCGATTCTGCCACGGTCCTTAATATTATTGCTGCTATATTTGACTTCCCGATTTTGAAGGATTGGCTGCTACATGCCCCTGTTCAGCAGGTTTGGAGTAGATGTTGTCTTATAACTCATGAATACAAGACGTTTGATAAAATGCCACAATGAAAAAAAAAGAAGAGCACAACTTTTGGGCGTTGACATGTTGTTGTGCTACTTTCTTTTGGAATCGCTGCAACAATTGAAAGCTTGATTCCGGCGTCTGCTACCCTGAGTTGGATATCGGGCCTTTAGCCCGATCAGACTATTTTTGTCCTTCTAGTGTCTAATTCGAAACATATTGTCCTTAAATTGCAGCCCGCGAAACTTTGTCCTGAAATTGCAAACCACCCAAAGTTATTGTCCTGAAAAAACTTTTAACTCAACACAATAAGCCACAAAAAGAGAGAGTAGTTCATGTAAATTATTCATACTAGTTATTTACTTACTATGAACAGATAATTTATGTAAGTAAACAACGTATGCCTATCAAGTCTGCCATCATAAAGATGCAATATGACACTTAAGTAAAAATAAAATTTAAATTCAGGGTGCGTCAATTGACCTAGCGGTAGAGTGATTAATGTTCATGGCCTCGGGTTCGAGTCCATCATAGTGCGGCCTTTAAAATTTAATTGTTAATTTTTTTAAAAAATGTTAAAATTCTAATAATCATAAAAGAAGACTTTGTCTAGTTTTCATACTTGTCAAATTATATTTATAGTATTATTTATTTAAAGATTTTCGAATATATCTTTTTCAATACATAACATTGCCAAACAAATTAAATTTTCTTATTTTTCTGTCCTATTTTCGTTTTCATGGAGATCTATGTTAACTTGTATTTTCATTAATCCATCTCCCTTCCATGTACATTTTTTTATTTTTCAATAACAAATTTGCAGTAAAAGATCTGTATATGTTGTCAGTAAGAGATCTGTATATATTATTATATTGTCTATATAATTGTGTCTAATAATATATTAATCTATACCAAAATAATAGTCGATGAAAATAACACTTATTGAATTAACTCATGTGTCAGATATAGATGCGGTTGTAACAACCGTTGTACAAAAAGTCCATCTCCTTTTATTTTAGTACTTTGTAAATTTTGGTAGTTTTGATTGACAATTTTCTTATTCCAAATATGTCGACCAAAATGTTGGACATTTTAGTTGGACATGTTGCTTTTTTGCACTCAAACAAAATGCTGATGATTAAAGCCATAGTAGTTACAATTTTTAGTTAATGATTTCCTTATAATTTGTCATTATTATGGTTTATTATGTAAATGTTGCTTTATAAAAATGAAATTTATGTACATGTTGCATTAATTATCATGGTTAATAAATCAATATTTTTTAATACTTCAATTTAGTAATAAAGATTCCATCCGTCCTCTTGAAAAAATTAGTAAGGTTTTTATTTATACCAAAACTCAACTGACTACAACCGAGTAGATATACTTTTGAGTCTTCTAGTTAAAGATCACTATTGGAGCATAAGGTTTTTACCATTGCAGGACTCGAACTGAAGAAGTGACTGAAGACAAAGTTCAACTGATCAAGTCAGATAAAGTCACAGTTGACTTCGGAACATGACTGAAGATCTGAAGCACAGACTTGGATCAGAGTTTGAAATCAAAACAACACAAGATCATGTGAAAGCAAGACAGATTGTTATTTCATAATATGGGCCGACATGAAAGATGCACAGTTCGAACGCAAGCTACACAGTTGCCATTTTAGGAAAGTCTGTAGAAGTGTGAGAAGAGCTTATCGCACTCATGGCAGAGGTCAAACGACTCTTTCCAATGTCTAGTTCGACATCTCCACCTATAAATAGAGTCTCACTCCCAACGTAAAGACTATCGATGCTATTGCTACAACAAGAACAAGTGTGAGAAAATTCTTAACATCTTTCGAAGCTTAAAAGTTTGAGAATTCTTCCTTCTCCTTGTGCTTTCTTCTTAGCTCTATTAGAACACATTTCTTTGATAGTGTCTTAGTAGATTTTCCCTCGCTCCCCTAAGCCTATTCACTCTTCAGAGTTTGAGAAATTAAGTCTTAGCCACCACTCTCAGTATGTTGGTTTCTTTGTTAAAAAAAAAACTCCCACAAACCCATTCCACACCCTAACCAGGTTTACAACGTTAAAGGGGTCTTAGTACCCGCAGACAAAGAAATTAGGTTTATCTGAACCCTTAATCAGATAGGTTAGGTTTTGTTGAGCACGCAAATCAACTCTGTAAGGTTGCTTGGAACCCGCAATCCAAGTGGAACGTTCAAGTTGTACGCACAAGTAACTTAATGGATTACTAGCAAGGCAACTAGTCGTGGACGTAGGAGTTGGTCTCCGAACCACGTAAAAACTAATGTGTTTTTACTTACTACTGTTTATTTTCACTAACTGCGATCTCACCAACAAGCATCTTTACAAACTACATCAAAGTATTTAGCGAATTTGACCTTCACAAAGGATAATCTATTAAAACGAGTTAATCAATTTCAACCATTTCAGCACCGCACTTAAAACCATAGTTCGCTAATATACAGTTGACCCTCAGTCAGAAGTCAACTATATAGCCACTGTGGGGCTACTCCAACTGAATTTTCCAGTTGTCGAGAAATAGAAATCAAGTTTTAAGGGAAAAAAAATTGTACCGGTGTATTCCCCCTACCCCCTCCCCCACATACATGAGTTAACTCGTTACCGAGACCATCATGTGGTATTAGAGCAGTGGTTCAAAAGACTGTTGTTCTGTTTTCACTAGGTTATGAAACGAGATTTTTCAGTGGTCAACTAAACAAATCTTTGAAAATCCTTAGTGTATTTTGCTGCATATTTTCATTGTTGTTTGTTGTTTTTGATATTTCAGGATGATGAACCCTACGCTCGTGGGAAGCTTATCGGAGTTCACCGTAGATGACTACTCCACATGGAAATTCAGGATGAAAATGCAACTGACGAACAAACATCCTAGGATGTGGGAAACAATTTCCCAAGGCCTAATACGGATTACTGATAGCATCACAGTTCCCTCCACTACCACTGGTTCACGAGAAATAACAAGCAGGGTGGAACCGAAGGTACCAGAGAAATACTCCACTAATGAGAAGATGATACTGAGCTGGATGATAAAGCCAAAAATGCCATCTTTGTGACTCTGGTGAAAGCCTATCTCCTCAAAATCATCTTATGCAACATCTCTAAGGAGATGTGGAATGCTTTAGCATCTCTCTGTGAAAGATCTGACGAGATCAAGGAAAAAAAATTCACCTTGGCTTGTCAGAAGTTTGAGAACTTTACTCAGCTGGCTGATGAGACTATCGACAAGATGGAGCTAAGAAAGGGAAAATACTTTCAGCGGGAGATGAACTTAAAAGTTCTCTCTGTCTTAGGTGCTGACTGTGTAATACCCCAACCTTTCGTGAATTTAATTCCTCATCTTGAGTACATCAAAAAGCTTATGGGTGAGCTTACGCTTACTCTCAGCCTCTTTGATTGGTAGGCGGGCGGGCTAAGCCCCCTACTTAAGATTCAATTCATCAGGCTAATTTAATCTTGTCGTGATGCTTTGGTTAGGCCGACTACTACTACTATTACTATAGGCTAGCTACTTCTAGCTTCTATAGTGGCCCTTCCACTTTGGCGTAGTTTTCGTTTGTATTGGTACTGAATGAACATATCAAACAAAAGCGATCATATCGGTGGGACTACACATCCTAACAATTGCTATGCTGAAACGACCGACCGACAACAATTCAGGACGCAGAGCTAGAAAACTTCGACGGAATGGGCTCTTAAAAGGCTATTTTCGAGTTGTTTTCCAATTATGGGACATACAATGCATTACAGACGTATGATCATTACGCTTCAACCGGGTTATTCTATTCCACCTCTTAGAAAGAAAAGAACTTATATCAAAATACTTAATAGCAATGCTCTTAGAGTGTCTAATAATGTGCCTTTGTGTGAAATGAATTTCCGAGAAAATAAATTTTCTCGTGAAATTACCAAAATGCCCTTATGTGCTTATTAAGTGATTTTCTTGTTTCGGCTATCCGAATCGGAGATATGATGAAGTATTTGAGCATTAGAATATGATTTTGAGTATGAGTATGAATTTCGGTAAGTTTCGAGAAAATTTACTTTTCGATGAATAATAACTTTTGCCAATTTTCACTATTCATCGAGTTTTTTCAAATTTCGTCATAAAAGTATTTTTTGAGTGTAAAAGATTTTTAAAAATCTTTGAAAGATGTTTGAGAGTCATTTGAGATAATTCAACAAAATTTTGGATTTTATTTTCCGAACGCCCTAATATGAGTGAATTTCATTGTTTTCTCCGCTGCTCATATTTTTGTTCTGAAAATTTGATTTCTATCATCCAGATTTAATTGTTCAGTATTGAGACGAGTTTAAGGGTTTTTGGACCATGAGGAAGAGTCGTGGTGATATTAGTGTTTTAATGAGGATTAATTAAAAGTAATTAAGTACAGAGTTACTATTCATGCAAAATATCTTTTTTTGATTCGGAGAATTATAGCTCGACACCTCATCGATTCCTCCCTTAATAACCCCTCCCTTAGTTGACACCTAACCCTACACTGACACGGAGAGTTAGAGACTTTTTCATAACAGTATCTTATTACAGAGTTCGAATTGAGGACAATTTCCTCGCGGGCTTCGATTTAAGGACACTAACTTTTTAGTTGCCACTCCGTAGGACAAATTTTGGCCCGAATTACACGTGTATTAGAAGCCCAAATTAGTAATTTTGTTAATTCGGGCCAAAATTTGTCCTACGGAGTGGCAATTAAAAAGTTAGTGTCCTTAAATCGAAGCCCGTGCAGAAATTTCCTCAATTCGAACTCTGTAATAAGATACTGTCGTGAAAAAGTCTCTAACTCCTGACACGGATGAAGATGAGAGTCTCTCACCATCAATCAGTGTTAGTTAGAAATATGAATTCACTCAAGCAAAATAACATGATAGATACATGTGCAGCACGCCATACACTTTAGTTGACAAAAAAAAAATATTGCAACATAATATATAACACAAAGCTCCTCTCCACCAATCAACACGCCATTCCACACATCACCATGGAATTATTGGTAAGTAGTAACACTCTTAAAGCAAATAGCTAAATGAAAAGAGATGGCTGCATGTTAGAATGCAGAATCAAATGAGGATGGGATCCACATACAGAGACTTAATGAGTGGCCCCAAATATTTTTCTGGATCGGTGTAATGATCTTCGTTGTTGTTGTAAGTCAGCTCAGCTAAGCGGGCATAGTTTAAAAGTTGCTCCACCATTTCCTTAGGCACAGAGCTTCCCTTGGCCCATTCTGCTGTTATATCCTTCCATCCATTGTCAACAAGTTCCATGAAGCTGGAAATTGTCTCCTGCTTCGATACACCTTTATCCTTCATATAGCAATCCACCACAGTGGGCAGTTTTCCTTCCCTATTCTCACGCTTCAGATGCAAACATGAACTTATATTTACAATAGTGACATTGTTTCATATCCATATATAGTGAGTGCATGTGCTTAAAATTTACCAATAGAAAAGAGTTGATAAACAACATACTCCCTCCGTCCCAAGATTAATGGTCTAGTTTGGCTCGGTATGGAGACTAAGAAAAAGGAAATTAAGGATGAAAAGGTGGTGTTCCAGTGTAATTTTATAGAATATTTAATTCTTGTTAATAAAGTGGTTTTAGGTAAGTTGTAGAAAGGAAGAGAGTGATCAATAGTCTAGAAGGTAGATAATGATGTTGGAGGATTAAGAAATTTAATTAGATTCTAATTTAGTCCAAAAAAGGAAACAAGCCATCAATACCGGGACACCCAAAAAAGAAAACAGACCATCAATATCGGGACAGAGGGAGTACTACTAATTTTAACGAATTTTTGCTTCCTTTATTTTTCCTATATTTAGAGTATCAAAATTTCATTAATATATATACATGCATTGTTTAATTTCACAACACATACTATTTAGCTTAGCATGTACTCCATCCTTCCTTGAAAATTCTGATGCAATTCGTATGACATGGATTTTAATAAATGTTTGGTGGATATTGGTCGAGTAGAGAAAGGAACCCACCACTTTGATTTGTTGTGACATTTCCTTATACTTTAAACTTCACAACAAATCAAAGTGGTTGGTTCCTTTCTCTACTCGACCAATATCCTCAAAATTGTGATCTTTAATTTTTATATGTATAAAAATTAAAGATCACAATTTTGAGGGACAGACGTATAAGGCGATAAACAAGTCTTTTTCTACTAGTCTAGAAAAAAGCAGGCTAGGTGTGGATTATGTAATAGTGCTTACTTCATGTGATCCTAAGTCCTCAATGGTTCGGCCAAGCATAGCAGTGGATATCACGATTTTTGGTTCACTCAGCAACCATTGAACTCCTTCTTCAGTAACTGATTTCATGCCGGGGACAAAAGCTACGAACATGGGATAGATACAGCTTGTAACCACTGAATTCGTCATATACTCCTTGAAAGGAGGCATTTGTCGTTCCATAATCCACTTCTGCTCGATGTTATAAGCCTTACTAAGCTGTTTTAGCTGATTATCACCAACAAGATACATACATGTGTTAACCAGTTTCAATTTGTATGTTAACTCTTGAAATTTGAAGTAAGATGTTGGATTCTTGTGACATAAAATATATAAAAAAACAAATTAAAACAAGCACATAATAAGAAATATATATATATATATATATATAGGGCTTACTGCTTCTCTGTAGTATGAAACTGCAAATGTTTTTTCTACTTTTTCTGCATCACGTTCATAATCTTTATCAACACTCATAATCAATCTATAGACGACTTTCATAAAATCAGGGAGTGCATCAATCTCATCCAAGTTCCACCTGCGAAAAATTACAAGTGTATAATTACTTTTTCGTCACATGCATATCAATAACAATTATGTGCAAACATACTAAAGCTGCTTACAACGAATCATCGATGAGCAATGGATAGAATATAATAGAAGTGCATGCGTGAATTTTACTTAAAAGATGATTATATCACTTGGGAATATATACTCCCTCCGTCCAACTCAACAAGTCTCATTTGGGATTTGCACGTAGATTAACGAATGTGATTAAGGGCCCGTTTGTATTCATATACCAGTATAGCAGATATCGGGTATGGGTATGAGTATCAGATATCAGGTATGGGCATCAGATTGATATTTGATATTCGTGTTTCATATGTTGAAGATATCGATTGATATCAGATGGGAAAAAAAGTAGAGATATGAGTCATATAGTAGCAAAAATTGGTATATGAAAATATTGAAAATTAGCATATCAAGTATATCAATTTGATTCTCATATACTGATATACCAAACATAGGGTATGGATATGAGCAATTTTGATACCCATACCTGATATACGTATTTGGATACCAAACGAGCCCTAAGGTATAATTTTATTATTGATGTTAAAGTGGGTTAGGTGGAAAAATATTGCACAATAAAGTAAACAACATTGTTCACGTTTGAGTGTGATATAAAGTGAGTTTTAATGTGTTAATATTTGTCAAATAAGGAAATGAAACTTATTGAGTAAGGACACCTGAAATGGCAAAATGAGACTTATTAAACGGGACAGAGGGAGTATGTATTGCATGCAAAGTTTTTTTGAAATGACTGGTTAAAGAAATTTGAAAAGATTATACATTATTGTGTACCTCTCCAAAATCACGGTAAATAGATCAGCTTCTTCAAGTGTAGCATAGTTATCATACATGTCATCTATAACTGAAGCCAACTGCATGGTTTTAGCGACCATTACTCGTACGTAAGAATACTGAGGTTCGTACCGGAACGATGTGCCCCAAAGAAAACACTCTACTATTCGGTCTCTTGCAAATGGCAATTTGCTTTTTAAGTCAAATTTGTCCCACCACCTTCACAAAATCATTACAATCATTAGAACTATATAAGTTAAAATATTATTACGGTGTGTTCACTTGAGAGTATAAATTTATATCTTTAAATAGAGGGATAATATTATGAGGTATAAATTTATACTTCATTGTAGGGACCACAAGTTTTATATCTTGTTTGGTTGGAGGGATAATATACTTATTTATAATCTCAAGGGGGACCATAATGTTTATATCTTGTTCACTTGGTCAGGATAAAAATGATGGATAAAGGAGCAAATATCTAAAACACATGGGAGGTATAATATTATACCTCTATTTTGGAGGTATAAATTTATAGTCCGGGCAAGGTAAAAGGGGCTGCCCGAAACTTTATACCTCCTGCTCGAGTTTTTCTTAAATCGCAAACAAACAAGATATAAGGGAGTAAAATAATATTTTACCACCTTTTACCTCCAAGTGAACACACCCTTAGGGTAAAAGATTAAGAACCCATAACCGAAAAAGACAAAAACTTGGGTGCAAGTGTTCCATCGTAGAACACCCGTCCATTTGACCCGACCCCTTTGACCTGGGTTTGACCCGGTCAAACTCCATTTGACCAGTTTCTTTTTTTTTCATTTTTTTTTATTTGCCGCTTCTTCTTTGGTCAAGACGCGAGCGAGGGGAGTCGAAGTCCTCGGAGCGAGCCGTAAAAGTCCAAAATATTGCCCGCCGATTATTCTTATTTTAGTAATCGGAGCGAAGGCGGAGACGTAAAATCGGAGCCGGTTTGACCCGGTCAAACCCCATTTGACCAGTTTCTTTTTTTTCATTTTTTTTTATTTGCCGCTTCTTGTTTGGTCAAGACGCGAGCGAGGGGAGTCGAAGTCCTCGGAGCGAGCCGTAAAAGTCCAAAATGTTGCCCGCTGATTATTCTTATTTTAGTAATCGGAGCGAAGGCGGAGCCTCCGCCGAAAAAAAAAACAAACTGGAATTAAAAATAAATAAATTACTATAGCGCGTGAGACCCACGCGCAGCGTGGATCTCACGCGCGGGTCGGGGCGGGGCGGGCGCGTGGCGGGTCGGGGCGGGGCAACTTGTGTGCAAATGGGTGCAGACTTATGCACCCAAGTCCTTCTCACCGAAAAATGGTTACGGGGCTCCCGACAGTTGTTGTTTTCAAATTTCAATTATTTATTTTATTATTGCAATATTCCATAAAATGCATCCAAAATTTAACTGATCAACGATTATAAGTATATAGCATGCATACTCAATTACTGACAGTAAAAACATTACTAATTATTCTTGATCTTACCTCGTTATTTCAGCCAGTTCTTTCCTGTATATGTTCTGCAAGAAATTGAAATTCAATTTGGCTAGCTTGATAAGAAATTCATCGGTTGAGCCGTCGCTTTCGTAGACGGAAATGTAGAAACGGATATTCAAAAGTGGAAGACCCCTGTGAATGGAGTGTTTGAGAGCTTGCTGCACTTTCTCTTTAATGGGAGACTCTAGTGTTGGTAACATAATAGTCAAATGATGGACTGTGAATTCCGCAGCTTCGTCTAGAACTTTCTCGTCGCGAATTCGGACATGAGCTGCCTCGTACAAACTCAAGAGGCCATCAACGTCGACGCTGCTAAAGCTTTCCGATTTCCATTTGCTGTCGTTGTCAACAAATTTGTCGAAAACATCTGTTTCATTTCATATAATTTTTTTAGTTAATTTACTCAAATTTACACGTCACACGAACTCGGATGTTCGTAAAATTAAATATATATAATTATTTACTAATAAATGATCGACATACTGCACGAAATAAGATACTGATGTTGTCTGAGTAAACGAAATCGAAGTGCAGTAGTAAACAAGTCGTAGTCTTCATCGTCTGTAGAATCATAAACTTGTTTGAGCTTCTCTTCGATTTCTGTCTCAAAATGATGTACCAATCCCAAACGCTCAAGTTTGTCTATCAACATCATTAGTTTGGTAGACGTCGCAGTCAATAGCATGCTTCTTGCTTGTTTCTTCAATGCTTCCATTTCCTTAGTATACCTCTCCTGCACCTGCACACACAAATTTTTACTCCCTTTGTCCACGAAATGATTGTCACTTTTATCATTTAAGTCCCTCTACGAAATGGTTGCCACTTCCATTTATAGTAATAGGACTCACATAATATATTATATTTAATCTTATATTTCTCACTCCTTCACTCACATCTATTATGGGATCCTTATTCTACTTACAACAATACTCATTATTATCCACTATTATATATCATTTTCTTAAAACCCGTGTCGTCCACAATGTGGCAACGTGGACGGAGGGAGTATTTATTAATTCTGAAAGTTCCAATATTCAATTTGAGAACATCTAAAAAATAATAAATATATATTTCACTAAGGAGATCATATTAACCCTAATGAATCTGATTAAGAAAGAATTTCCGTTGATTCGCTCTCACTAAATAAAAATTACTCGCTCTGTCTTGTTCAACATGTTTTATTTTTCTTTTTGGACCATCCCATTTAATATTACATGTTTCTTTTTATGGAAAGAATTAAAGCTTACTTTAGGTTAAAAAGACACTTATAGTACTGCATTCAATTAGTGCTTTTTGGGCACGGTTCTTAATGAGCAAGTGTAAATGAATACTCCCTCTGTCCCGCGAAAATTGTCTTCCTTTCCTTTTTGGATTGTCCCACGAAAGATGTCTTCTTTCCATATCAGGAAATAATTTTTGCATTCACACTGTTTTTTCACTACTTTTACATTCTTTATTATTTATTCACACTAGTTTTACATTCTTTATCATTTCTCCTTAACTTACGTGCCAAACAGAAATGAGACAACTTTGGTGGGACTGAGGGACTAGAAGATTGTAGGCCCTATCGTTTTTTAAGGGTTAAGTATTTCCACTTATGGAAATGGGACATTATCAATGGGACGGACGAAAAATGAAAAACGGACATTAGCAGCGGGACGGATGGTGCTTTATTGACTAAAACAACACTTTTTTTAGCACTTATTACACCTAATTTCCTGTTTCTTAGTCTTTGTATGGAAAAGAAATAGACCATGTTAATTAGGACAGACAAAATATGTAAGTACACATTCCACATATATATAAGGTAAAAGTTACAACTAAATATTAAGGTAAAAGTTACAAGTTAAAAATTCTAAAAAAAATTAAGAAGTAATTAAAAAAATTACCTGATGATCGAAAGAAAAGGTTGAGAAAATGTCACCCCACATGCTTGGCTTGAAGGTGACGATCGGCGGTCGGAGATGCCTCACGTTGGTTGAAGTTGTAGTAACATCGGTAGCAGCAGCCATTTCTTACCAAAATACTAACTTAATTCGCTCTTTGCTTCCTAATAAGATATGATGATTAAAGGTAATGTTGTGTGATATGGAAAGCAAATTGTTCACCAATTTATAGATAGATGAACCACTGCACTTCTACAACTTTTTCGCCTTTTTTAGAAAATTATTATATCTAATTTTTTTTTAATAATATTATAAGGAAATTTAAATATCGCGTGACGGAGGATTCGAACCCGTGATTTTTGGTCCGAGCATTAACCTCACTACCACTAGGCTAATACACGCACTAAATTTTTATTCTGTAGAGCATGTGGATCCTCATTTATAAAACAAAATATAATTATTATCTTAAGTACATGTTGCATAAATGGGTTGTAGTCCATCGAAAATATAATACTATATACTCCCTCTGTCATGTTCATAATGCAACATATTCCTTTTTGGGGTGTCTCGTTCATCTTGCAACGTTTCCTTTTATAGAAATAATTTATAAAACACTTTATCTACTTTATTCACTTTAAAACCACTTTATATCACATCAGTAACAGTGTCTTCACTTTAAAACTATTTTATATCAAATCAACAACACTTTATAGTTTATTTACTTTAAAAACATTTTATATCACTTTATTAATACACTAATCACCATCTTTACTCTTAATACCCGTGCCGAAAGGAAACGTTGCATTATGAACGAGACGGAGGGAGTATATAACCAGCTTATAGTCGATCATATCGAACATTGTCATTGATATATTTTAATAAGATTATTAAAATTAGTGATGTTATGTACTCCCTCCGTCCCGGAACAAGTGGCTCGTTGTCTATATTGGGGTGTCCCATAACAAATGGCTCATTTCCAAATAAGGAAACAATCAACCGTTCCAAAATTATGGGCGTTCAATAACATTGAGTCGACCGTGGTAGAAGACGACGATGAATTAAGATGATGAGACTCGGGTCACTCACTCAAATCTGTTTTAAATATATAATTGTACATATTTCAAAGATAAATTTAGCATTTATAGCACTTGTTATATTATCATTTTAAATTATAGCACTTATTTTAATTTTTTAAAATTCTAGAACTTATTCACATTTTCACCCTCCTCATTGATTTTACATTTTTTTCCTTTGTTCATCTCTTCTTAAACTCTCTTCCTCACTGTTGCCTCCTTCCCACCGTCGCCTCCTCTTTTCGGCCATCTCTCTCTCTCCCCCTCCCCACCGCCGCTTGTCTCCCAACCTAAAATTTCACACATGCAATACGACGCCAGAAAAGAGAGAAAAAGCAGAAAAGCTTAACAACTTCACAGCAATCATTGGGAATTACGCTTCCTATGTCTTCGTCGCTCCCAAATTGAGAAGTCCTATTACTTCGTCGCTTATTGATATGGAGAAAAGTAATATTTTTAAAACATTACAATTCTTCTTATCAATAATTACTTTTCCTTATGACAATAACACTTGACAAAATAATTAAAAGTGCACATTCTTGTGAACAAAAATAAATAACGTATGAAGAAAAGTAAGATTTTTGAAACATTACAATTGTTCATGTCAAATATTACTTTTGATTACGACAATAATTACTTGAATTATTTATACATTTTTTTTATGACAAAAGTAGAGATAATATACAATTTCATTAAGTTATTCATACTAACTAACCACTATGGATAAACAACTCTAAGCAAACAAAATAACCCTTGTAGAATATGGGAGGGTGAGAAACGACAACCGACAATTACTACGGTCCCGAAAGTAAGAGAAAGGGAGCTCATGTAAATTATTCATACAAATTTTTTATTTTTTTAGAAGAAAAAAGTTCCATTAATTCAAATAATCACATGCAAGAGTAAGGAGCTAAGATGGAAAATTCGACTTCGAAAAATTAACACTTTAATGATAACAAAATTAGCTAAACTATGAATAATCTGATTCACTTTCTGGCGCGCACGTTAAAACTCAACCACCATACAGTGATTAGCATAAACAATAGCTACTAAGCTATTAACCAATATGAATAGATAACCCAACAACTGTAAGCAAACAAAATAAGGCACAAAAAGAGAGAGTTCATGTAAATTATTCATGCTAATTGTTTACTAACTATGAATAGATAATATATGTAAGTAAACAACATATGCATGCCTATCAAGTCTGCCATCATAAAGATGCAAGTAAAAATATAATTTAAATTATGGGTGCATTTAGTGGCAGACCAAAATTTTTGCTTAGTGGCGGCTCTACTATTATCGACATAAACTTACGCGTTGATATTATACTAAACAATGTTATTATCTCCGTACACGAAAAAATGCCCTACTTATTACATTTAAAGTGTACATCAAAAAATGTTTCATTTCACTTTATAGACTTATATACCCTAAAGAATCTCATTTATTTACACTCATTTGCCATTGATGGACCAACCTCCCAACAACTTTATCACTACCTTTTGTGAATACCACTACCTTTTTGTCAATACCACTACCTCTACTATTTAACTTTTACCCTACTCATAACAATTTTACCAGATTTCTTAATCCCCGTGCCCAGCCGCCATTGGGGCATTTTTTCGCGTACGGAGGGAGTACATTATAATTAATAATGTACTCCCTCTGTCCACGAAATGGTGGCCACATTGTGGACGACACGAGTTTAAAAAAAATAGTAGGTAGTAGTGAATTATAGTGAATATTATTGTGAGTGGAGTAAGGGTCTCATAATAAATGTGAGTGTAGTAACAAATGTAGCAATTATTTCGTAGACAAACTTAAGTAGCAAAAGTGGCAACCATTTCGTGGACGTAGAGAGTATAATAATTCTGTAATTAACAAAATTAAAACACTAAATTTTATTTAACAAACTCAACATCCTTAAATAAATAAAATTATTATGATAAAAATTTGATCTCAAAAGTATAAGTTTTATTAATAAATAAATGAAGACTTGAGAAAAAATAAAGGTACTCAACCATGAATAAGAGTTTTAAAATAATATACAATCTGATTAACTGAATTTAGAAAAAAAAAAAAAAAGAGAGAATTAAAAATGTAGAGTAAGAGAGATAAAAAGTTATGCTTAAAAAAAAAAGGAGTAAAAAGTTGAAATAAATTATGTTTCTAATTATTTTAACTAGCTTTTACTTCTCTTTGTTTTACTAAAACAAGAAAGAATGAAAAAGAAGCGTGTCATATTTGTTAACAATGTTGACAACTTTTTTCCTTTATTTTTTATAAAATGTTTGACAATTCAAATAGAAAAAGTAAAAGTTTGAATTGTCAAATAGAAAAAGTTATGAAAAAGTTTATTTTGTTAAAAGAAACGTGTCATATTTGTTAAATAATGTATAAAAGGTGCATCCAGCATGCTTAATCCGTCGACGAGGCACTAAAAAGTATTACATTAAAATTAAATAAAAAGTTTATTAATGGAACCATGATTTGGTTCAATCACACTATTCTTTTACTGTTCTTTATACAGTAAGTGTGAATCTATTAAATTTTAAATATACTCATTTGTATTATATTTCGATAGTTTTAATTTTTACTTCGTAAATTTAATTATTATCTTATATCAAAAATTTATTCCATCATGTGAATGACTATTTAAATTGGTGATCTGTTTACACGTATTTTTATATAATAATGCCTTATCAAAATATCAAATGATTAATATGGGGAGTAAAAATTACTCCCGTATTAGTTATAAAGTCCCATTTTAAATGAGCACGGGTATTAAGAAAATTGGTAAAGTATTTTTGAGTGGGATAAAAGTTAGAAAGTAGGGGTAGTGGTATTGATAAAAAGGTAGTGATATTAACAAAAAGTTAGTGGTATTGACAAAAGGTAGTGATAAAGAGGGTATAAAGATAGTAATTTTAAAAAGCAAAGAGGGTATAATGGTACAAAAAGCAGAGTATGACTTTTAAAAAAATATATGTGAAATATGTGAAATGGGACTTTATATGTACTACGGAGGGAGTAAATTCTATCAAGCCACTTAATTTTTATAAATTATGTCATTCGTAGTACGAAATGTATGTATTCGTACCATGAGTACCACAGTTATCAACAAATAAACTAAATTAACACTGGTGAGATTTGTACCAATAAAATATATACTCGTAGTGGTACGATTGGTACGAATACGTATATTTCGTACAAAGAGTATATATCCTATTGGTACAAATTGTACCAGCTGTGGTACTCATAGTACGAATACGTATATTTCGTACTAAGAGTATATATCCTATTGGAACAAATCGTACCATCTGTGGTACTCATGGTACGAATACATGCATTTCGTAATGACAAAATTTATAAAAATTAAGTGGCTTGACATACTTTAACTGTGGTACTTATGGTACGAATACGTACATTTTGTACTACGAATGACAGAATTTATAAAACTAAGTGACTTGACAGAATTTAATTTTTACTTTTCATACTGACTATTTAACCCCATTTTCTCTTTCTATATATCCTCATTTATATTTTGCATTATTTATAAAAGATATGCATAGTCTGAAGAATACATCTCAGTAATGTGGCTTCAAACTGTAACTAGCAAAATTCAAGATTCAAATCTCACCGCTCTCCGTTCCCAAGTCAAAATAAAATAAAAGACATGCATATTTGTTTTTAAAATGTAAAAATATGTTAGTAATGCATACTTAATTATTATTATATTATATAATTATTTGATGGTCCCGTAACGAATTATCTGGTATATGGGGGATACACAAGTATAAATTTTTAAACTCTAAAATAACTTTACGATTCAGTTGGCTCGACAACTATAAAACTATTTAGAGTTATCGCACAGTTCGTGATACAATTGATTTCTTGAACTGAAGGTCAACTGTATTTAGTGAACTAAGATTTTGAGTGTTGTGCGGAATTTGGTGGAAATAAGGATTAACTCGTTTTACTAAAAACTTTTTTGCCGAATGTCAGTTCGCAGCACTTAATACAGTTTGTATAAACTTGTTTCCTGATGTTGTTACCCGTCGAGGCAAACTTGAGCCTTAGATTTTTCTAACGAGTCAAACTCCCTGCCAATATTAGGCTCGGCTCAATTCGTATACACCCCTAATTCTTATAGATGTATGTACATCAATCAGACCAAAATTTGTTTAATTATTTTAGGATTCTTATGGAAATTTATCAATAGAAGTACTTGATAATTTAATAAAATAATTCTTTAATGATATTAATCAATTGGAATAGAGTATTCGAACCGAATTACAATGTACTTAATAATTTAATAGTTATGAATATTCATCAATCAAACTATAGTTTACATAATTATTTCAAAATTCTATAGAATTTATCAATTTGACTACTATTTACTTGTTTAATTTTATTTGTTTACATAAGTTCATTAATTGGACCATGATTTACTTAACTATTTTAGATCTTATGGAAATTCATCTATATGGTTTATTTTTTGAAAGTATTTATATGATTTTTCTGCATCTCTTTCGATTTATACTAGGATAATTAAAATGATAATCAATCTAACCAAACGTATGATAAATAATCCAAATACTATAATCTTTTCCTATTTATCAATCTTATATATTCTATCATTGAAACCAAACATGCCCAAAGAAGATTACAACAATAATCGAAACATTCAACATATAAGAAATTCACCAAAAACAAGGAAGCTTCGCCGATGACGGATCTCAAATAAAGCGAACACACAATATTAAATCAAAGAACAAAAAATCCTCATAAGTGTTGTGACTATTACTAATCGTGCCCTCGATTTCGTCTTTGTCACAGGTCTTATACTCCGTCCTAATGTACACACAATCACCGAAAGCCATCGATCTCCGCTGCCGGAGACAATCAGAGCGGTCGGAGGCGTCGATGATTTTGTGTACGTCGGGAAGGTGTATGGGATAAAGGTGGCGGTGAAGGGAATTTCATCCACATTTTTTTGGATACTTGAGATTAAGGAATGAAATATCCAATATTTAAAGTGTCAAAATAGGTTAATTAGGCCGTGGGCTTCGCTTGCCCAATCCTAGAAAAACCCATGAACAAAAAAATGGATCAAGTTGGACATTATTATTTAAGGCTAAGATTTTCTTGCTCTTGAGACCAACTTAACTTGATTAATTTTTCAATTTGAGCCCACGGGCTTTGGTGTGTTTGGCCCGACCTAATACTTTGATACTTCTAAGTTCTAAGTACTACTCCATCCGTATCATTTTATCATACTTATTTGATTGAGCACATATATTAAGAAAAATGAGTTGTTTATAATAAATTAAGAAGATAAAATATTTTTGAGAGAGAAGAGAGTTAGTAGTTTTTAGTAGCATATGTGGTAATTTATGAGTTATATGTGGTAATCATACTCCCTACGTTCGAGTTTTAAAGTCTCATTTCACCCATTTCAAATGTTCGAGTTTAAAAGTCCTATTCTCATTTTTAGATCATTATACCTAGGGGTGAGAAAAAAAACCGAAATCCGAAAATCCAAACCGAACCAAACCGAAATATGAAATTTGGTTCGGATTTTTTCGAATTTCGGATTGGATCGGATTCAATTTTTGGTAAAATTCGAATTTCGGATTCGGATCGGACCGGTGCTTTAGAAAACCGAACAAATCCGAAATCCGAATTACATATAATATATTATTATTTGTATATTAATAATTAATATTTTAATATTTCTATTCAATTTATTATTAATATTGTTGATTATGAATTGTGAATTATTTAATATATTTATTCAATTTATTATTTATTATTTTAAATTTAATATATTTTGAATTTTTGAATTGTTTATTTATTTTTCATTAGAATTTCGGATTTTCGGATCGGATCGGATTTAGCGTTCGGATTTCGGATTTTTTCGGTTCGGATTTGTTCGGATTTCGGATTGGATCGGATCCATTTTTTTTAGAAATTCGGATTTCGGATTCGGATCTGATTGAGCAAAAATCCGATCCGTAATCCAAATACTCACCCCTAATTATACCCTTCTTACTTTTTAGAATTACTACCCTTGTCATTTGGGACCCCACCTCACATCAACTTTATTTCTAATTTTTTATCATCCCAACAACTTTATTCTTACTTTTTTGTCAATACCACCTCTTTTTTTTCATTACCACTATTTTTTGTCATTATTCACTACCCCTACTTTCTAATTTTTACCCTACTCAAAAACACTTTATCAATTTTCTTAATCATCGTGTCTATTTAAAATGAGATTTTAAAACCCGAACGGAGAAAGTACATCTAAATAAGACAAAATGAGTATAATGAAATGATACGGAATGATTAAAATGCCTTCATTATTATATACTCAATAAAACAAAAATCGATTACGGAATGCTTCTTTCGAAATAGGAAATCAAATATGATGGATGATGTTTTTGATTAAATGTTCAGTTCGATGATCAAAAGAATTTTAATTTTTACACGAAAATATGATAGATTGAATTAATCGGTCTACAACTTTACTAAAAACAAAGATTCCTTGCGTAGCGCATTCAATTTATTAGTAATATTTTGAACAAAACTTAAAAAAAAAAAAAAAAAACTTAATAATTTAAGTAATTTTCTGAAACTAAACTGTTAATCCTCTAATTTAAAGCCAAAATCCGTGAGTATATATATCGGCGCAAATATCCATTTTTCACGCACAAAAAAACACAGTCAGTTTAGCAATCGAGCTGAAAAAATGGCGTGTATGCACGATCACAGCTGCGAAGAGAACGATTGCTCCTCCGATTGGTCTCTCTACAAACATGTCGATCTCTCTAAGGTTCCTCTTTCTCTCTCTACTTTAGGTTTTACTTGAAAATCCTAATTTGTTGCGCGCGGCGTTATGTTTTCTGCTAATCTACTGTTTTCGCGGAGGAATTTCGTTGTTTAGAAGATAATCTCGCAAGCATTCTCTATGAATTTTGTGTTTGGTGATCTGCTGGAATCTACTGTCTGGAATTTGTGGAGCTGTTTTTTTAGTAAATGAGTTTACATCAGCAGTTTATGATGCCTGAAAATTTGCATTTCTGAAGGTATCTGCACTGAATGAGTCTGTTTCTGGAAGTGTGAAGTCGGTTTTCAGAGCTTGGGAGCAGCGTCTTAACTCTTCGGAGGTATTCCATAATTTTCTGAGTTTTTAGTTACTGATGAACATGAACATCCATAGATTGAAGTTATGAGTATTTGTTAAGCAGTGAATCTGATGCCTATATTTCTTTTTTCATGTTTTCATTTTCCCCTGGATTAGTATTTAGTGGCACATAGTGTGTGATTTACAGGTTTTTAGTTGCTATGGATATTGCTGTATTCTCATATTCTGTATCTGCAGATTTCTCGTCGTACGGAGTCATATCTGTGGTAGGATGAAGGATTGTGGAGGGGGAAATTTATATACTATGTTTTCTGTAATAGATTGTGGGTGTTGTGTTGGATAGCTGTCAAATACTTAATCCCTGAGCTTTTCGTGAATGCCACAGGGTCACTTGGAAAGCAATGAAGGTGATCCTGAGCTGATAGTTTTTATCCCGTGAGTATATGACTTTCTCGGTGAATGTTCTGTTAATTATCTGTGAAAAAAATTGATCGATAGGGTTGATAAGGATTTATGAAGAACATATGTTTTCATCTTCGGGATTGCAAAGTTACATATGAGTAGCTGTAGCATAGTGTGCTTATTATGCGATAGTTAAACCTTGTTTTGTTGGAAATTTTATTTAATGTTCTGCACACATATCGAAAATCCATGTTCTGTGGAACAGTTCTTACTTCAAAACAGATCATACAATTCTTGAATTAAGGATAGTGTTATTAATGTTCTCAATAGATGATCTAGTCTGATTATTTCTCATTTGGCACATTTATTTGTATTGAAATTTGCTTATACTTATTTGGTTCATATTTGTATAGATTCACTTCAGATGTGAAGCTAAAGAGCATTTCGATTATTGGTGGTGCTGATGGAACAAGTCCTGCGAAGATGAGAGCGTGAGTTCTAGTAACTTACGTGTCTTTCGTTTTAACATGCTCTAGTTAAATTTGTAATTTTCCCCTTTAATGTGTTGGATTAGAGTAATGTATTATTCTGCTGAATTCTGTCAGTTATCGTCATCACCATATTTGCTACCCATTATTTTTCTGTTGCCTGAATCATTGTAATGTGCTTAAAACAGATTCATCAATCGAGAGGGTATTGACTTTTCAGATGCTCAGAACATGCAAGCTGTGCAGGTACTATGCTGTTATCTTAGCTTTTTGGCCGGATTGTATGTATAGTTCTTTGACTGACTTATATAATCATCATAGGAGTGGGAATTGGTGGAAAATCTACAAGGAGTTTTAGAGTACCAGACGAGGTGAAGTTAACTCTTGTAAATTATGTTTTTAGCAATGTGTGCATGTTGTAATGAATTCAATCGCAATTTTCGCTTGAATATGGGAATAAGGAGATGATCCCAGGTTTCTTGAATAAAATCTCATCAGTAGATCTCTTTATCAATCTTGAATTTCTGACTTTCGAATTAAATATCAACAGGTATTCGAGATTTCAGAGTGTTGGGAACATCACTTTGCATTTCCCAGATAATTTTGGTGGCGATACAACTCACATACATTACATTGGGTTGAAAGGAGAAGCTACTCAGGTATTGTTGTAGCAAAATTTGAATCTGTTTTTCATTTCTTTGTTTCTCTTTCACGTTATCTAATGTCTAATACCAACTTCGTGCAGCTGAAGAGGGACGTTGTAGCAACAATTGTCTATGAAATCACACCAAATCCTTCAGATCACAAGTGAGTTCTCTGTCCAAAAAACCATAAGTATCGATCATTTGCATGTTTGCCCGATAATTAACATAAAAATTTCATAATTGCTCCAGATTAGATAGTAGCATTGTCTCTAGGCTTATTATCATTATTTGGCCATTCACATACAAACTTAGTCTTCATTTTCGATTTCTTGAAAGTCATTGCTGGCCATTTCTTAAAATGTCGATCTGTTGTACAGAACACGTGCTGACACTGGTGGCGGCCTCTCACACGTAGAGTGAGATTCTCTCTATGGTATAACGACAACTTATATAGGTCAGCCTAACTCGGGAATGGATAGTTTGTTTCACTGAGAGATTTTCAAATGTTTCACTCATTTCTGCCATAGAAATGCTGTAATTTCTTCTCCCTTCAGTTTCTTGAAACATAACTTGCTATATGTTTTCTTGTTCTTCACCATAGAACAACAATGTGTTGTTTCTTTACAATTTTCAATTGATCATCTACGTCTTTTAAGTCTAGTCGGTCATATTTTGTGTTTCTTCGTTTGTGATTTGTGAATTTATTCGTGCATACCTTCATTAGCATCTCTCTCTCTCTCTCTCTCTCTCTCTCTCTCTCTCTCTCTCTCTCTCTCTCCAGTGAAAAGAATAAGATAGTATTTGCAATAAATTTTCATCATCCACACCACGGTCACCACCCTAGAATGATAGTATTTGCAATAAATTTTCTATAATAAAGTATCAAACTTTTATTCTTCAAAAATATTCGAACACGTATTATTCTGTACCAATGTAAACGTGGCTTATTCACAACCAATACCGTTGGGCAAGTTGTCTCACATTTTTTATGAAGGGAGAAATTGTGAAAGTTGGCTTCAAATTTGACATTCTTTTTTACATAGGAAATGTAACAATTATAAATAGAAAATATTTATGTATGCTAGCCAAAAGAAAAAACATTTATGTAGGTTTAGTTTTTTTTTGTAAAAAAAGATTGGATAAAGCATCAAGTCATCAACTACTAATTTATAGCAGGTTTTATTGTGAATAGTCCAAATTCTATAAATCTACTTTATAATAAAAATTCTAATAAAGTAGTCTTTTTGTAATCAACCCCCAAAATACTACTCCAAAACTCGTGTTATTATTATAAGTATCATCAGAAAAGTCTAATTACGAAAACCGAATTATATTATGAGTAATGATATTCGAACATACTGTGGTCAGTCACACGCGTGAAAAAAAGGAAAGTTGACTGTAAAAATGGAAATAATCATATTTACCCCCTAAGGTTTATGCTTCCGGGTATATTTCTATTTTCAAAACTTATGTTACCATTTTTAGCGCGTGTGACTGGCCACAGTATATCCGAATATCATTACTCCTATATTATATAAACAAAAGACTAAATACGAAATCCATTATATAGCTCTATATAATTATATTGTATCAACGTTTTAGTCATAACTATATGATCAGTTTAAATTTAATTATTTTCAAAATGGGTAATGACATCGGCCACATGCATAAAAAAAAGGAAGGTTGACTGTAAAAATAGAAATAATCACATTTTTTCCTTAGAGTTTATGTTTTCCAATCAGGGTATATTTTCATTTTCAAAATTTATATTATCATTTTTAACTTGTGTGTGACCGAATATCATTAATCTTTTAAAATATAATATTTTATGTATATTACCCCAAAAAAGGCATGATGCTCGATCGTTACCACTTACCATAGTTGCAAAAATAAGTTCCAAATTTGAGTAAAATTTTATTTTTTTGAAATTGAGTAATACTAATACTATGCGTAAGGAAAAAAAAAAAAATCCCTGAAAACAGCGCCGCATTAAAAATTAAAACATCCGAAAAATACAAATTTCTGTATTAAAAAATCCAAAGCAATTAGCATTGAGCGGCGCGCGCTTTTTCTGGGCAGCTAGGTTTTCGTTTCTCCACTTCTCCTCACTCTCGCTTGCCTTTTCGATTTGAAGAAATCCATACAAGGAGAAACTGCTTTCAGATATTTCTCTGTTTAGCTGAATTACAGTAAGTTTTATTCTTTTTCTCTATTTTTTTTCCCCGGTTTTTTTCATTCTTCTTTTTGGATTTTGTTTAGCCGTTTGTGTTTATCTGAAGCACGTGGATTGAAGCTTTTTTACTTTTTCCTTTTTTGTATGATTTCATTTTTGCTTGTCGATAGGCAATTTTGTAGAATAAACGTGGTGGATTGAAATAGAGACGTTAATTCAGACGATTAAAAAAATATTTTGTTTGAGCAAGCAACGAAACTTTTTATCTTGGACCGTTAATTTAATTATAGTACTGGATTATATTTCTTATTGTCTTTTTATCGTTTTGAGGGACTAATTGAATTCTTTGATGAAGCAGAGTCTGGAAAATACTCTGTATTTTAGTTGTTTTTATGTTGTAGAGGTTATGGTTAGCTGAGAAATTAAAAAGAAAATCAGATGAACGCCATTTTTGGGGGGAAAGGAAATATCGTGCGTAAATTTTAGGTAGCTGAGACTTGTTGTGGCATTTGAAATAATTTTGTTTTGAAAGATTTCATTTGATTTTTAGGAAAATTGTTATCACTGTGGTTGGAGAGTACCAGCATGCAGGCTTGTGGTGGATCTGCAATCATGAACTCCATTCAACAACCTGTTGGAACCAAGGCATTAGTATTTCCTTCATCATGGATTGGTACCATTGGAAGCCCGAATCACGTTAAATTGAGTTCGTTCAAGCCCTGTCGGTCATCTCAACTTGAAGGGAGCTTAGTCACTGGGAGGCCGCCCTCTTCTGCGTCTGTTCCCATACCTGAAATCGGAGGTACTGTTTTTATCTGGTGGTAATCTGTCGATTGATCTTATCTGCATTTGCTCATTGGTCTTATCTGCATTTGTTGTAAACGAGCAAATTGTTCTCTTTTTCATGAATTATTTGATGTTTGATGTTGTTTTGTTGTCGTGAATTGAAATGATTAGGAGCTGGGAGCAGCTTTGTGGACCATGGCTTGAGCGAAGCTGATCCGGAAGTTCGCAGCATTGTTGACAAAGAGAAGAATCGTCAATTTAGAAGCTTGGAGCTTATTGCTTCGGAGAATTTCACTTCTCGAGCTGTGATGGAAGCAGTTGGTTCTTGCCTCACTAATAAGTACTCCGAGGGATTACCTGGCAAAAGGTACGTGTAGAAACGGGGGATTAAATTTTAAAATAATACTCTGGCATTATTTTTAACTTGTGACCATTTTGCTTCAGATATTACGGTGGCAATGAGTTCATTGATGAACTTGAGATTCTTTGTCAAGAGAGGGCTCTTGCAGCTTTTAATTTGGATGGAAGTACATGGGGTGTGAATGTCCAGCCGTTGTCAGGTTCACCTGCCAATTTCGAGGTTTACACAGCCGTTCTTAACCCACACGACCGTATAATGGTAAATGAGGTTGCTTATAGATGCTTTTCATCAATTTTATGATGCATTTGGAGCTAATAGTTACTCGGGTGGTTTTGAATTTTCATCAGGGTTTGGATTTACCACATGGTGGACACTTGTCGCATGGTTTCATGACTGCGAAGAGACGGGTTTCCGGCACCTCCATATATTTTGAATCCATGCCTTACCGATTGGATGAGAATACAGGTCTCATTCTCACATGAATGTGGTCTAGGATTGATTTCTTTTCACATATTAACTGCAATTTTGATGTTTTTCTTCTTCTACAGGCCTTGTTGACTATGATATGCTTGAGAAGACAGCTACCCTCTTTCGTCCGAAACTTATTATTGCAGGTGCTAGTGCGTATCCTCGAGATTTTGACTATCCTCGCATGAGAAAGGTACAACTTCGCCTGTAACCGCTTTAAATACTCTATTATATTAGCTCTTCTTGTCTGCTCGATTACATTAACATCTAACTGTTTTTTTATGCACCTTGAAGATTGCAGACAGTGTGGGTGCTTTTCTCATGATGGATATGGCTCATATCAGTGGGCTCGTTTCTGCATCCGTTGTTGCTAATCCTTTTGAGTTCTGCGACATTGTAACAACAACAACACACAAGGTTCATATTGATTCTTATCTTCTCTTATGTTACAATCTTGACATAGGCAACCAAGCAGTTGTCTTTATCACTTTCAACTAGCTTAATGAACTGCTGCTTTTACTTCAGTAGGCCGCCGTTTAATTATATATTTCTTTTTCTCTAGTCTCTCAGGGGTCCTCGAGGTGGCATGATCTTTTTCAAGAAGGAACCCATTCTTGGAGTTGATCTAGAAACTGCAATCAACAATGCCGTTTTTCCAGGATTGCAGGTCTGTGAGTAGTCTCCTTTACTGTCATTGCATTGCTAAATACGACCAAAATTTGTTGATAGATGTATTTGTTTTTTTTGGTTATCAATTCTCTTGCAATTGTAAACAGGGAGGTCCACATAATCATACGATTGGGGGGCTTGCTGTTTGCCTGAAGCATGCTAAATCTCCAGAATTCAAGGCTTATCAAAACAAGGTATCGAGAGTTACTACCATAATAATCACCGTCTGTAAAGGCTGCTCGTTTTGACACCATAATTTCCCCCTGCAGGTTGTTGCTAATTGTAGAGCTCTTGCTTCTCGACTAATGGAGTTAGGATACAGACTGGTCTCCGGAGGCAGTGATAACCATTTGGTACTTGTTGATCTCCGTCCCTTGGTAAGCATATAACTTTGCCTTCAGCTTTTGTTTAATTACCTTCTGCATGCAATTTGAGCCGTCTCCTCCAATCAATTACTCTCGAATCTCTTGTTGCTGTAGTTGATTAGGTTGCTTAAATTTCCTTTAGTTAGAACAACGGGCATTTGATATATACTTGCGATGTCCGAATAGGGCATTGATGGCGCTAGAGTGGAGAAAATTCTCGACATGGCATCAATAACCCTCAACAAAAACTCTGTACCTGGTGAGTGTGAACAGTTTCGACTTCTTGATTTCATGCATGATAAAATTTATCATCAAGCTACTACTGTAGTTGCTCACCCTCGTTTCACGGTATAGGTGACAAAAGTGCACTAATGCCCGGTGGCATTCGTATTGGTTCGCCTGCCATGACTACCAGAGGCTTCAGTGAAAACGAGTTCATTGCAGTTGCAGACTTCATTCACGAAGGCGTGCAGATCACTCAGGAAGCAAAGAAGACTGTTTCAGGCACCAAGCTCCAAGATTTTATGAAATTCGTCACTTCGCCGAGCTTTCCGTTGATTGATCGGGTGTCGGACCTGCAGAGGAGAGTCGAGGCACTTACAACTCAATTCCCCATTCCTGGCTTGTGAGTAAAATGGAAACCATTAGAAGTGGTAATCCATATAAATGTGGCAAATGTTGCCCCCATTTTCCCCAATTGCTAAATTAGGTCTCTTTTTTTTTGGCTCTTTTCAATTGCTTAGACAATACAACAAATTCACAGTTTTTGTTGGTTTGGATGTTGTAATATTTGACGATACATTGTTTTTTTGATCTATATCCAAAATTGTCACCTTTATCTGTGTGTGTGTGTGTGTGTGTGTGAGAGAGAGAGAGAGAGAGAGGCTACATTTCAAAAGAATTTAATTGTTGATTCAGAAATACTGCATTTCAAATCTGTACACAATTTCTATCAACAATTTCTGTACAGTGATTATTATTCTACACTCTACATAATTGAGAATTCCTCTTGAAGGCCATCTAATTCACCTTTGAGGCTGTGCTGTTGTATGATCAACACAGAGGCAGTGACCGAAAAATCCGAAGCCGAGAGGATATCACCGATGGGGCCGAGCTCCGGGCACTCCTCCCAGTCGTTCATCCCCACCGTGAGGATGGAGTTCACCCTCCCGCCCCGTCCCACGATGAAAAGACCATACTGCCCTTCGAGCGACCTCAATGTGGAGAACGTCTGCCCCGAGTTTGTCAGGTACTTCTCCATGTACGCCACGTGCCCTCCGGCGACGTGCCTGTCGTAGAAGTCCGCAAAGCTCTCATCGTCGACTTTCATCTCCTCTTGATGCTCCAGAGTGTTGGCCTTTGCCATCGTGATGAGTGATGACACGCTGTCGCCCGTGGTTTCAAGCAAGAAGCGAATGACGGTCAGCTTCACCCCCGGGTGGCAGGCCACCCTACCGGCATAGGCTAGCGCCTCCCGATCATCCTTGCCACCGATGAAGATCACTGCTGCATAGAGGCATATGGAGGTTCTCGATAGCACTGCTGAACCGAGGCCCCGGTCCACTAGAATCCCGACGGAGCACGGGGCGTGGCGAAGGATCTGTCGAAAGAGTTTTGCTTGTTAGATACACAAGATAAGTCCACTTATGTCATTTTAAATTTATGGCTTTTATTTAGGCTCATTAGCTATTTCATCTATCTCTGAATAAGTGTCTCCTACCGTCAAAACTCGTATATCAAGAAAGTGAACACTTATTCACCCCTGATTATTGCATAAAAACTTAACTAAAAAAATTGAATTAGGGACGAGGGTAAAATTCGAAGTTTGACATTATTTCTTTATAGAATTTCGAAATATGACACTTATTCAGGGACGAGAAAAGTTACGTACCTTACGATTGACATGTCTAAAGCCACAATGTCCAAGATTGAGCCTTCCACTAGGTTCTTGCTGCTTATGATATGGCAAAACTATGAGTGAAACAGACAAATCCTCTGCCAAAATGCACACATCTTGGTGCATATTGCTGAGCGTCGAAAGCGCCAGCACCCGTCGCGTGGTGATCCCGTCTCCGTCCTCCTCGAGATAGGCGTTCACTCCGTTAGTTATCTGCTCCCTCTTCTCCACCACTGCTGGATCAGTCACAGTCACAGCGTCCATCCCTTCATTGTGAGCCAATGTGGCTGCTATCCTATCCGTCAGCTCGATCATGTCCGTTAGATGCACCAAGATCCCCGGATCGGACGGCCCTCGCGTGATCGCCATGAGGTTTGCAGCAGCACCGATGTGCTGCGGGCCGTGGAGGCACATCAGCACATGGAGCTCGCTCGAGGGGCTCAGCCACTGGAGCGCCATCCTCTGAGTCGGGGCGTGCCTCCTCGCTCGCTTGATGATGTCCGCCACCACCAGTGGCGCGTAGAGGATGGTGAGGAGCGTCGCGAAGACCAGCGCCAGGCTTGTCGACACGCTCGTGTACTTCATCTGCAAGCCGGCAAGTGAATCATCAGAATTTGTTTCGTTAGATCAAAATTAAGGAAACAATGTACCAATACTACACCAATTCATTGAAAAATGGGATAAGTTGGGAAAATAGTGGGTCCTACTACCATATATCGCAAAATCAATTGGTTGGTGTAGTACATGTACATGTTTATAGAATTTCTCGTGAATCCACGGAAAGTCTATCAAACATGTATATATACTACACCAATTTTGCGATATATGGCAGTTGGACACTATTTTTCATGAGAAACGGAAAAGTAGTGAATCCAACTACTACATGTCGCAAAATCAAAGAATTGGTGTAGTACATATACATGCTTTACAGAATTTCCTATAAACATACATACATGTACTACACCGATGTTGCACATGCTATTCTTTTTTTCCCCATCAAAAATGGGAAAATAGTGATTGTAACTATCACATGTCGCAAAATCAATGAATCAGTGTAGTACATGTACATGCTTTATAGAATTTCCTGTAAACATATATATACATGTACTACACCGATTTTGCAGTCGCTATTTTTTTTCCATGAAAAACGTGAAAATAGTGATTTTGAACTATCACATGTCGCAGAATCAATGAATCGGTGTAGTACATGTACATGCTCGACATATTTTCCCGTAAATCGAAACAGGTGCTCACAGTTGAGGCCATGATGGCCAAGTAGACATGGAAATGGCCCTTGATGTTCAACGACAGACCAGTAGCAACAGAGTCTTGCCAGTGAAATCCCAGCATTACCCCTGACAGCCAAGCCCCAACGACCTTCCCCGCAGTGGCAATCAAGAAAACGAAGAAAACCCGAGCCCATGTTCGTAATTTCCCAGCTTCAAACTGGCTGAACTGAGCCTCAGTCCCAACCCAAAAAAAGAAAAGAGGGTAAAAAATAGCATTGAAGAAATAATTCACTTGAATTATCATCATCTTCGCAATCCTCCCATGCCTAGGCATGAACACACCAGCTAGAAACGAGCTCAAGATCTTGTTATACTTGACGCAGAGCGGCGAGAAGCAGCAGATCATGACGACGTAGGCGACCGCGAGCACGAGGTGGGAGCACTTCATCGGCTTCCCCTCGGGGTTCTCGCGGTTCACCCAGTTCATGATCACCGGGGTGACCTTGGCGGCGACAAGCAGTTGCACGGTCACGAGAGACACCATGGAAAAAATATTCTTGAGGCTTCTGTAGTAGAATCCCTCCATGGGGTCGAACACGACAAATCCGACGCAGATAAGGAGAGTCGCGACCAGGTCCGTGTGGACGCCTGCAGAGACGACGAACCGGCCTATGTCGGACTTCCCGATTTTGAGATCGGTGATGAGCCTCGTGAGCAGGGGACTCGCGGAGCCGGAGATGATGACGGAGAGGCACAGGTTGAAGGGGACGTTGGGGACCTGATGCAGGCAGAAGCGTGAAATATATTTAATACTCCCTCTGTCCACGAAATGGTTGCCACTTTTGCCATTTAAGTCCGTCCACGAAATGATTGCCACTTCCATTTATAGTATTAGGACCCACATAATATATTATATTTAACCTTATATTTCTCACTCCTTCACTCACATCTATTGTGGGACCCATATTCCACTCACAACAATACCCATTATTATCCACTATTATATACCATTTTCTTAAAACTCGTGCCGTCCACAATGTGGCATCCATTTCGTGGACGGAGGGAGTAAAATAAATATACGAACTCCGTTGATTCACTCATGAATACCGGAAGAACACTCGAATAATCCCAAACTCTACATTTCAACTCAAATTGACATAAAACAAATCACCTATTTATAATAAAACCCTAGACATCTAAAGGGAAACAAATAAATTATTGACCAGATAATTAAATAAATACAATATATTCTACGATCTTATGACCTCGGGGATGTCGAGGAACGGGGTGAGGAAGGAGGCGGTGACGAACGTGATGAGGACACCGGAGTAGGCGACCTTGGCCTCGGGGAGGTGGATCTCGAGGAAGATGTGGGGGTCGACCTCGAGGCCGACGACGAACATGTGAAGGACCATGGCGACCTCAACTATGTACTCGATCGTGTTGCGGATGCCCTCGGCGCGGGTGTGTTTGCGGATCATGGGGAGATTGCTGAGGAAAAGGCCTACCTGCAAGGGATCGAGAAAGTTAATGGTGATCAAGCATGCATGGGAAACAGGAGAGAGAGAGAGAGAGAGTGAGGGGTACGATGCATTCGGAGAAGATGCGGGGTTGAGAGAGGGGGCGGAGGAGGATGTGGAGGAAGTTGCAGAGGAAGACGATGAAGAAGAAGCCGAGCATGTAGACGGCGACGGTGGCGAGTTTGAAAGTCATGCTGCCGTTGGTGCAGAGGGCTGCATTTGTCATGTTTCTCCAATTTCCTATATCCATTTTTTTTTTTTTTTTAACTTTTTCTTGTTTTGATTGTTTGTTTGAAGATTTTTGATCTGGGAATGTGATTGTTGGATGTTGTCTGGAAAAAGGAGTTCTTGAGTGAGGGGTAATTGGGATTTTTCTTGATTTTTTTTTTGTTATTGTTTGTTTGAAGATTTTTAAGATGATGGTGATCTGGGGATGTGTTTGTTGAATGTTGTCTGAAATTCAAGAGTTCTTGAGTGAGGGGTGATTGGGATTTTTCTTGATTTTTTTTTTTTTTCTTTTGTTGTGAGGAGAGAGTAGAGTGCATAACTTGCTACGTGGAATGAGGTGTTCGTGTGGTTAGGAAGACTTGAGATAAATGTTCTAAAAAGAGTTAAAAAAAAAAAAAAATAAGGCCAAAATGTAAAGAAAAAGAAATACTCCCTCCGTCCACAAAGAAGTTACCAATTTCATTTCGGCACGGCATTTAATAATTTTGGTGGCTTTTGTGGTGAGTGGAGTATGGGTCCCACTTATTATATACTCCCTCCGTCCACAAATCAAATCCCTACTTACCCACATTTTTTTGTCCATGAATTAAATCTCTACTTACCTTTTTATACAACCATACCCTCCTATTTTTTTTATTTACTATCCTTTGTCATTGGTGGTCCCACCTCACAACAATTTTATTCCAACTTTTTGGTCATCATAACAACTTTATTCCCACTTTTTGATCAATACCACCTTTTTTTGTCAATAACACCTTTTTTTGTAATTACCACTATTTTTTTGTCATTATCCTACTGCCCTACATTCTAATTTTTAACCCACTCAAAATAATTTTATTAGCTTTCTTATTTTCCGTGTCGGAACCTAAATGGGGATATCATTCATGGATGGAGGGAGTAGTTTTTAATTGTATTTAAATGGTTTAAATAATGGTTTGTGTGTGAAGTGAGTGGAATAGAGGTCCCACTTGAGTTGAGTGGAGGATTAAAATAAAGTAATTGTGTGGGCCAACAATGGTAAATGAGTGAATAATTGATAAAGTGGTGGGTAAATGATAGGAGAAAACTTACCAAATATAGAACTGGTAACTTCTTCGTGGACAGACGAAAATGGTAAAATTGGTAACTTCTTCGTGGACGGAGGGAGTATATTTATGTATACATACGTGTTAAATTTTACAATAATTATATTCGAACACACTGTAGTCGGCCACACGCTTAAAAAAATTAACTATAAAATTAAAAATAATTATATTTTTCCTTACATCTAAACTCTTTAATTAAGGTATAATTTCCTTATTTCAAAATTTATATTATTTTTTTAACTAGTGTGACTAACCACAGTCCAAATAACACTATCCTAAATTTTTACATATTGAATTTCCTATTGTCACTCCATGTGAAATTTCTTATTATTTAATACTATATAAGATAATCATACCATATGTCATCCCCTTATAAAAAGTAATAGGAAATGCACATGCAAATTAGAGGATAACGATTTGAAAATTTTGACCCTTTTCGCAGTTATGTCCAAATGTGACATTAAAATGTTGTTTCTTTTAATGCTAAAAGAATAAGTAAAATAAAATACAAATGGCTCATTTTTTTAGTATAATATAGGTACCAAGACATAATTGAGAAAAAAAATCAATGATTTAGATAATTAATCATCATTTTCTTAAGATCAATACATAATCTTAGAGATCTATGTTTTTCTATTTTTTTTTTCAAAGTGTGATCTTCACTATATAAAAAATGCAATATCAGTCCATTAATTCAATTTCTTTTAAAATAATCAAATCTTAGTACTTTTTTCTTGTTTAAGTAAAGACAACTCAATTTATTACCAACACATCCATGATAAACAAAAGGATAATCCTTAGAAATTCTAGCAAAAGATTGTGGCACATTTGCAAATCTCGACAACTAGCAAAAATCAACCCAACTCCGATTTCATCCTTCATCACTACACATCGAAGCCACAAAACTTATTAATACGAAGTTTGATGTGGTTAGATACTTTGCCAGCAAGGAGTTGCTCTGTAGATTTCTTCAGATCTAAAAATTCTTGTTCCAAAGCAATCACATCGCCTTCGCCTGGAAACGAATCTCGAAAGTGACGAGCAGCAGAGGCCGAGAACGGAGTAATAATTATTTCATCGAGGCCAACGCAGGTATTTGCAATGTACATCACCAAGTCTACATGATCAGCAGCTTTGACACGAAATCCTGAAAACTCGAAAACTTTGAGATGGTCGTGCTGAAATCTTCCAAGTTCCGGAACTTCAAAAATCGCTGGGCAGATGGACGAGCCTTGAACACGATAGTATGCAAAGTCATGTATCTGCATACACCCCCAAAAGAATTGAGAGAAATGGTCGAGGGATAAACGTGTGAGAAATAGAAGATGGGAAACGGTTAAAAATGTAATTCACCCACCTCTAATTTGAACTCTTGAAGGCAAGGAGATGCCTGCAGTAAACAAGTTACTGGCAGCAGAAACTCTTCATTTACTAAAACATAATGTAGGAAGAACTTCTTCAATTTAGGCATTTGAGGGACTGGAAACACCTAAGAGTAATAACAAATAATAAGTCGTATAGTAAATCAAGCTAAATATTAATGCGTACAAACAGAAAGAGAATATGCAGGCCAACGCCACTGAAGTGGACAACACGTCAGCAATTTTCGTTTTCTTTTATCACATCATGGCTTCAAGAAAACAAAAATTGATGGCGTGTCATTCATACGTACTCACAAAAGTTGAAAAATACACAAGTTGAGCTCCACTAATTCACTTTTTGACAATTCTTGCCCAAACTTAGCCTTATACAAAATTCAAGCCCCATAAATCGAATTATGGAGCTTGAATTTTGTATTAGGTGTTGAATTTAAAGCTGTCAAAAAGTGATTTTATGGGGCTAAGATAATGATTTTTCACTATATACTGTAAAGCCCAATTACCGTGGGTACATAAAGGGCAATGGCGAGACTTTCCAATGTTGCTGCTGCATTTGCAACATGATGCATTGTACCTTCACGTCGACAGAGATCAAATGATGCATGAACAAGATTTGGGACATTCTCGAGGCGCAGCAACTCTAAATCATAGTTGCAGCTAAGCCGGGTGAGATTTGGAGCAGAAACTTTTATGAAACTACGAAAAATTTCAGCGGTTTCAATTTCCAAATACTTCAACGTGCCACCAATCACGACATCTGACCTCAAAATTGCATTCATGATCAATCTCTCCAGCACTGAGCAATTGTGTAAGAGGAACTCGATGGCTTCACCAGTCACATTCAAATTTCTCAGAGTCAACTCTTTGAGAAATTTGTAGTCACCACTTTGTATGCCGTTTAACATGTTAATATCAAGGTAAAAGCGAGCGCCTTCCAAGTCCAACTTCAACTTCTCAACTTGTCTCGAAAATGCAAAATGAAGCCATTTGCTGACTTGGTACCAGGTTTTCGGGTGCAGATTGAAAGAGATTGTGAATTGTTTTAAAGAGGGGGCTTTACTCTTAGTGAGAACCGAGTTCACCCATTCTACAATCTTGAGGCTGGGCTCGATATCCCAGTCTTCAGGTTCCTCAATGGATCCCTCATAAATATTACTTATGAAGACGAGATTAGGATTGTATTTCCACAAACTCGACCATCTTGACGAAAGAATGCTAGTAGCTACGACTTCCTTCAACTCGGGAAGGAACGACAGTATTTGCACGATGATATCATTGGGCAACTGGCTTATCCTATCAACTCCTTCGCATCTCATGTCACACTATCAAACAACACAATAGTCCAACCCAATTAAAGAGGAAAAAAAAAAAAAAACAGGACTATTATTTTACTGCACTAAGTGGGAAATGTGCATGATTCCATCACTAATCCTGCCAGCTAGGATACTAGTATTAAACATCATAATTCACTCCATTATCAAACCATGATATAATATACATATACAGAAACAATCTCGGAATATCTTATGAATTGATGAAGAAGATCTTAGCGCCAGAGCTTGAATAGAACATAAAAATATGTGTGTTTTTTTTTAATGAAAATGCATAAATTTTTTGTCATTATTATATTATTATTATCAATTGTATGAACATCATACATAATCAACAACAACGAGCAAATTAAGAATTCACACTTAAAGATGAAGAGAGCTCGATGTCACCTTCTTAAACTCTCTGCCAATTTCGAATTCCTTTGCGCTCATCGCAGCTTCGATCGTTCAATTTCTACCTGCTAAACTTAAAATGAGAAATTATAAGAAAAAACAGTCGAATATTACTCGCACATTGCACCAAAAACACGCATTCATAGAGAGAGAGTGTGAAAAAGGAGTTAACCTTGAGAATAGACGAGCCCTAAAATTCAAATTTTACCCCAAATTGAACGGAAAAAACAATGAATTACATTTTTACTGTTGCTCTGTCAGAATTCACACCCTCAACAGCCGTTAGATTAATTCCACGTGTCAGCATCGCCTTCCAACACGTGTCAGATTTCAAACCAATTCCAGCATATTTTGATCCTGAATATCTAAAAAGAGGCGTCGTTTCTCCTATTGGCTATTTCAATACGAAAATTATGAGGAACTATAAATTTATAATTACAAAATATTAATTTTTCGACTTTTCATGTACACAAAAAATTGTTTTACATTGTTACTCACTACCTTAATATACGTGTAGCAGCATGCAAAATTTATTCGGGGATTGAGAGAATATGTGTGGTGTTCAACTTTACAGATTGAATATATATTTACTTTAATTTCCTTTCACCAAACCAAACCAATACACATCAATATGACCTCATAAACCAAAATTTTCTATTTTTATTCATTAAAGAATCGACATTTCTATTCGTCTTCACACCAGGCTGTAAACGAATCAAGTTACTCACGAGCTACTCGGCGGTCGACTCGATAAAAACTCGATTAATAAACTAATGAACAACTCGTTTAGCTAAACGAGTGAAGCTTGAGCATGACAATACTCAGCACGTTAGCCCATGAGCAATCTCGTTAAGTAATTTATCTCAAAAATATAAGATTATCTCGTTAAGCAATCTCTTAGTGAAAACCGATTTCACCCATTCTACAATCTTGAGGCTGAGCTGGATACGCTTTATGATAAATTTACCCAAAAAAAAAATTACGCTTCAATATTGGTCTACCCTAAATTTGTTTTTGTTATCACACAACATTGACAATGAAGAGCAATTCAAGTGGAAAGACACTTCCCCTTTAATTAAGAAGTCGGAAGTTCGAATCATGTGTGCGTGTAAACTCAACAAAAGAAATATTGATAAATCATATCCATGTGAATTTGTGTTTGTGTTAGGATTGGTAGATGTGTTTTTGATAAATCATATCCATGTAAGTTTGTTTTTGTGTTAGGATTAATTGGAACATCTGTTTTTGTGTTAGGATTCAAGGTGGAGAATCTATGAAATTTGAACTTATTTTTTATATTTTGGGCTTGTTTCTTTTTTTAAGGTTTAATTCCTAGGTCTAATTTGTTTAAGATTAGAGAGTGTAACTTAATTGAGGTCAGAACTCTATATTCATGTACTGCATCCGCAATTGCAATTGAAACGTTGGAATTCATTAATCCTATAAATTTACTCTTCATTTGTATCGTATGGGAGGCATGACAATTGGTACGTTTATTTTATTATTATTTTTTTTATTTTATTTTTATATCGTGGGAACCCGCAGCCGCTACCTTCGGTGCGCACTGGGTAAACCCCCGTCCCTTGTGCAGTAGCCTGCAAACCACACAGGGCAGGTAAACCACACTTTCCAAGTACAAGTGTGGCAGGCTCAACCTATAGAAGCGTTTCATGAGGTTTGAACCTGAGACCTCTCAGTTCCAGGCACTCACTTTTACCACTAGATCATCCCCAAGGAGACTATTGGTACGTTTATGAGAGTATAGTATAGTGCATAACTTGCTACGTGGAATGGGGTGTTCTTGTGGGTAGGAAGACTTGAGAGAAATGTTCTAAAAAAAGAAGACTTGAAAGAAATAAGGCCAAAATGTAAAGAAAAAGAAATATATAAAAATGTATATATAGGACAGTAATTATATAATAATAGAATAAGATTAGATCGAAACCATCCATTCAACAAGATCTAATGAATATGACTTAATATTATGGTCAAACCCGTTTATGTTTAGTTAACCGGCTTCTTTTAATTAAACCTGCATTTTTGACTTAAATATGGTTAAAAAATTAGATGCACCAGACAGTGTAATGAGATTCACCAACATATTTATGTTGATATTTTTTACTTTTTCCTTTACTTTCGTGCTCGGGTCACGGCGGGGAGCGACAGAGATGGTGATGGCGAGTGAGTGGTGGTGGTAAAAAGAAAAAAGACGAAAAGATTTGATTTTAAGGTTTTGAAATAAACAAAAAACGAGACGCACCACTTGCCTAAAATTGATGCATTACATGCATACACCAAATTTCTGTGCGCAATTTTGTAGTCTTAAAATAAGGATTATTTGTACTAAAATCTCCCCATATAAACACGTGTTAAATTTTAAAACCTAAATTTTTTACCCTTTTCGCAGTTGTCCAAATGTGATAAAGATACAATATCACTTAACGAGAGTTGATATTCTAGTCACCTCCCATTAGCAACGTTCGTGGACACCACTCGATTTATTCATATTAACATTATTTTATTTTATTTTTAATATTGCATTTTAATCAAGTACTTTAAAAATGTTATTAAAATCGTTAAAATGAAAAATTATATAAAAATCAATGCTTGATTTGTTTATTTATTCATTTATTTGAAATTAAAGGGAAAAACGACAAAATGATCATTGATTTTTATGTAATTTTTCTATTTAATAATTTTAATAACATTTTTTAAGATAGTAAATTAAAATGCAATATAAAATTAAATAAAATAATATTAATATGGATAAATCGAAAGTGGTATCTACGAACGGTCCTCATAGTAGGTGACTATCAATTCATATCAACTCTCATCACTTAAATATCCGAACACATGTACATCCACAATGATTTACTCATACACTTCCGATAGAATGAGTCAGCTCTCGACAACTAGGAATAATCAACCCAAACTCCGATTCATCATCCATCACTAGAATAATAAGGTTTATATATATGGATCATAGTTAGAAAAGCTTAAGAGTTTTGAACTAAAGATAGTTTTCAGCATGATTTGAAATAACTATTTTTATAAATAAATCATAGTTAGAAAACGTTAGAAACTTATACTGAAGATAGTGTTCAATATGATTGGAAATAATTACAGTAGAACCTCTATAAATTAATACCTTCGGGACCGTGAAATTTTATTATCTTAGAGAGATATTAATTAATCAATAAATTAATAATTTATTAATTAAAGGAGGTACCTCGTATTAAGTGAATTGAGATGAATTACAATACATGAATCCATCGAATAGTTAAGTGCAATGTATTAGAAAACTAGATGCATTATTGCATTAGTACAATTCAAAATTAATTCAAGAAATGTAAGTTCTTAAATTAATTCATATAACATTTAACTATATGCATATCGACTTTCGATGTTCCGTATTAATTAAAGAATTATTATATAAACAAAATAGTAGAAGGTTTTTAAAATTATTCTAAAAAATTCAATGACTTCTCATCTAAAATGAATCGAAAAAACAAGGCATTATGCGAGTACAAAAGAGATAACCCTTCACAATTTTTTAATGCAGTTCGAGAATGCCAC
Organism: Schizonepeta tenuifolia; assembly: GCA_029490685.1. Taxonomy (NCBI): domain Eukaryota; kingdom Viridiplantae; phylum Streptophyta; class Magnoliopsida; order Lamiales; family Lamiaceae; genus Schizonepeta; species Schizonepeta tenuifolia. The sequence continues at coordinate 98,965,956 of CM055960.1, read as the reverse complement.
AGTGGAGCTTTTAAGCTACGTGAGAAAAGTTAAAAGATGAAATTAATTTGAAATAAATTTCAATAGAAACAAACAACAATTAGTTCATATTTTACTAAGTTATCCTAGTTATCTATGTAATTTTAGAAAACTATTAATTTATAATTTTATTGGGGCCTTATATTTATATAAAGATCTTCCGAAAAATTATTATCGTATCAATTTATCGAAATTATTAATTTACGCTCAAGGCCCAACTCGGGATCGGAGAAAATTATTATATTAAAGAGGTTATTAATTTATCGAGTATTAATTTAAGGAGGTTCTACCGTAGTACTTTTTCTTTTTTAATTAAAGACTAAAGACAACTCAATTTATGAACACATGCATGGTAAACAAAAGGATAATCCTTAGAAATTCTAGCAAAAGATCATGGCACATCTACAACGATTTACCCGTACACTTAAGATAGAACGAGTCAAATCTCGACAACTAGCAAAAATCAACCCAAACTCCGATTCATCCTTCATCACTAGACATCAAAGCCACAAAGCTAATTAATACTCCCTCCGTCCACAAGAAAGTTGTGCATTTGAGATTAGCACGAAAATTAAGAAAACTGGTAAATGTGTAGCGAGTGGAGTAAGAGTTCCACTTTTAGTGTGATTTAAGTGAAGGATTAAGTTTGTGAGTGAAGTAAGGGTCCCACTTATAGTGAGTGGAATAAGAATCTCACTTTTAATTGGACTTTATTTTATTGTTAAGTATGTTAAATTAGTTTTTAATTGTGGGCCCAATAATGACAATACGGTGAATAAATCATAGATGTAGGGTAAATGTTAAGAAACAACTTACTTAAAATAGAAATGCACAACTTTCTTGTGGACGGACGAAAATGGCAAAATGCACAACTTTCTTGTAGACGGAGGGAGTAACAAGTTTGATGTGGTCAGGTAGTTTGCCAAGATTCATCCTCCATCACTAGACACAGAAGCCACAAAGCTAATTAATAAGAAGTTCGATGTGGTCCTCCATCACTAGACATCGAAGCCACAAAGCTAATTAATAAGAAGTTCGATGTAATTAATACGAAGTTTGATGTGATCGGATAGTTTGCCAGCAAGCAGTTGCTCCGTAGATTTCTTCATATCTAAAGCCTCTTGTGCCTCAGCAACGTCGCCTTTGTAAGATAACGAGCTGATACCTACACCAGCCCTGTGTAGAAACTGACGAGCCCTCATTATAAACTTTAGCAGAAACTGACGAGAAACAGCGGCCGTTGGAGTAATAATAATTTCATCGAGGGCAACGCAGGTATTTGCAATGTACAGCACCAAGTCTACATGATCAGCAGCTTTGTCACAAAATCCTGAAAACTCGAAAACTTTGAGATGGTCGTGCTGAAATCTTCCAAGTTCCGGAACTTCAAAGATCGCTGTGCAGATGGAAGAGTCTCGATCATGATATTTCTGAGGGTCACTTACCTGCATTTGCCCCCAAAAGAATTGAGAGAAATGGCCGAGGGATATAATTTCCAAATACTTCAACATGCCACCAATCACGACATCTGACGTCAAAATTGCATTCAAAATCAATCGCTCCAGCACTGAGCAATTGCGTAAGAGGAACTCGATGGCTTCACCACTCACAAACAAATTTTCCACTGTCAACTCTTTGAGGAATTTGTAGTCACCACTTTGTATTCCGCTTAAGATGTTAATATCAAGGCAAAAGCAAGGGCGTTCCAAGTCCAACTTCAACTTCTCAACTTGTTTCGAAAATGCAAAATGAAGCCATTTGCTGACTTGGTACCAGGTTTTCTCGTGCAGATTGAAAGAGATTGTGAATTGTTTTAAGGAGGGGGCCTTACTCCTCGTGAGAACCGAGTTCACCCATTCTACAGTCTTAAGGCTACGCTCGATATTCTGGTCTCCTGGTCCCTCAATGGGAGGCATGACTATTGGTATGTTTATGGGTTGATCAGAACTTTTGTTTACGAAGACGAGATTAGGATTGTATTTCCACAAACTCAACCATCGTGATGAAAGAATGCTAGTAGCTACGACTTCCTTCAACTCCGGAAGGAACGACAGTATGTGCACGATAATATCATCGGGCAACTGGCTTATCCTATCAACTCCTTCGCATCTCATGTCACACTATCAAACAGCACAATAGTCCAACCCAATTAAAATAAATAAATTAGGACAATTATTTTTCTTCAATAAGTGGGAAATGTGCATGATTCGATCACTAATCCTGTCAACTTCGCATGGAATCAAACATCATTGTTAATGTATTTTTGCTAACCTTGCTTTATAAATTATATTGCATGGTTTGTTTGTATTTCTTGTCTTATTTGTATAAGTAATTGATTAGAGTGCCACGTACAAAGGAGACTTATTCCAAGAGGTTTGATGGATCAGTTTTGCAGTAGCTATAAATGGGGAAGTGGCTGATTGCAACATGCAAAAAGCTGTTGGAGTTTGTTAGTTGCTGTTGAGAAAAATCAGGGGAGTGTCCCATGATGCAGTGAGCACTTTTGTTGCAGAATCTGGGCTGATTATGTGGATCGTGGATCATAAGTGGAGTGCAGCTCAAGTTTGGTAGCTACTATAAATAGATAGTTGATTTCATTTGTTGTGTATCGATTTTGCAGAGATATATCTCGTAGCTAAGCTTTAGTCTTTTCATTTATTGTTTCTTCGAGTAGTAGTTGAGACTGCATCAGTCACCACTTCCTGTGAAAGGAATGTTGATCAGTCTTCTTTTTAGTGACCTTGTTTACTCGAAGTATTTTCGTTGTTCACGTTTCATATAGTGAATATTTTGCCCTAAGGCACTTCACAAGATTATTAATTGATAATCTTGTGAAAATTTTATCCTTTGTGTTCTTTCAATTCCGCTGCCTTTCAGTTCAAAGTGGTGAACACTCTGGTCATCACTTTGGTCACCACTCTGGGTGTGAATTTGGTACCTTCAATCATAATACACATCATTATCCAACAATAACAAGATTTTTTTTTTTTTTGAAAAGCAACAATAACAAGAATTAATTAGTAATGATGAGATAGCAAAACAATATGTGCTTATTTTCTATGAAAATGCATAAAAACGTATTATTATTATCATTATTATCAATAATTGTATGAACATCATACACCACCATCAACAACAACGAGCCAAATTAAGAATTACTATTAACGACAAAGAGAGCTCGTTTATCTATGAAAATGCATAAAAATGTAGTTATTATATTAATATTATCAATAGTATGAGCATCATACATCATCAACAACGAGCCACATTAAAAATTCAAAAAAAAAAAAAGATAAAAGAGAGTTCGATATCACCTGTTTAAACTCGGAGTCAATTTCGAAACCCTTTACACTCATCGCAGCTTCGATTGCTTCAATTTCTAACTGCTAAACTTAAAATGAGAAATTATTAAGAAAAAACACTCAGATATTACTTGCAGATTGCACCATCATACAAAGAGGTGAAAAGAGAGTGAAAAGTAGACGAACCCTAAAAATTTTACTTTACCCAAAATTGGACGGATAAGGAATTACATTTACTGTTGCTCTGTCAGCATTTCACACCCTCAACAACCGTTAGATTAATTCCACGTGTCAGCATCGCCTTCAAGCAAACCTGTTCAATCTCAAACCAATTACAGCCGTCAGATTTTACTTGCCCCATGTCTGAAGTCTATTACAACCGTCAGATATTACACTTTTTCATTTTTCTTTTTCACTTTTAAATAAACATAAACATAATAACATACTCCCTCCATCCCACATTACTTGGCTCATTTCCTCCGAGCACGGAGATTAAGAAAAAAAAGATTAGATATAAAGGGTGTGATTAGTGTAGTTAATAGAGTGATATAAAATATTTTTTAATTGATAAAGTGATATAAAGTGGTGCTGATGTGACATAAAGTGATATAAAGTGGTGCTGAATTAATATAAAGTGAATAAAGTGATTACTTAGATATTTCTTTAAATGAAAAGTGAGACAAGTAGAGTAGGACGCCCAAAATAGAAAGTGAGACAATTAATGTGGGACAGAGGTAGTACTAACAATCGATAAACTTGCTTACTATTTTTCCACCATCGTCGTGTATTTCTCTTTTATTATTTTTGTATTATTTCTTTTTGTAGAAATAATTAAAGGTGGATTAAAGCTTAATTAAAATATTAATCAAATTTATTTTACACATTTTATTTTATTTTTATTTTTCATATTATATGTCATTCACTATTTATTCTTCCACTACTTACTTTATTTCAATACATTTTTTTCTCTAGCTACTTTATTTTACCTTAATAACTCGATATACCGGCTTTTTATTTTTAATTATTTTTATTTAATGACCGTGCCCAAAAGATATCGAACAAATCTAAGTAGGATGGAGGGTGTATGAGCTAACTGTCAAAATTTATAAGTAAAATTTTATAGTTTTTCGACACAAAAAATTATTTTACATTGTTATTCACTACTTTAATGTACGCATTTTACAGCCTGCAAAATTTATTGGTATCATGTTTAACTTTAGAAATTGGATATATATTTACCTTAATTTCCTATCACCAAACCAAACCATACACATCAAAATATAACGTGATAAATAAAATTATATTGATAAAATAAAGGCAAAAACTCTGGTGCAACTGTTGCATCGTAGAACACCCGCCTATTTGATCGGATCAAGCCCGTTTGACCCGGGTTTGACTCGGGTCAACCTCCTTTGACCAGAATTTTTTTTTTTAATTTTTCAGTTTCTTTTTTCCAGTTTTTTTTTTATTGTTTACCGCTTCTTCTATAGTCAAGATTCAAGTGAGGGGAGCCGAAGGCCTCGGAGCAAGCCGAAAAAGTCCAAATTGTTACCCACTGAATATCCTTATTTTAGTAATCGGAGCGAAGGCAGAACCGTAAAATCGGAACCGAAGACTCTGCCAAAAAAAAAGATCTGGAAAAAAAAAAAATAGGGCGCGTGAGATCTACGTACGGCGTGTGAATCTCGACCCCGAATCGGGGCTGGCGCGTGGCGGATCGGGTTCTGTGCATCTTGGGTGCGCACTTATACACCCAAGTCCTCTAAAATAAAAGGATATTAGCATTTCAGTTTTAGTCGGCGTTTGGTTTATAACAAGAAAAATCCACTAATTTTGACTTTTCAAATATTCCAAGAAAATTGTTTAAGAGTATACACTAAGCTGAAAGAGAAACACGTAGTGTAGTTGTTTATACCCAACTTTTCTATTTTTTCTTCATTAAAGAATCGACATTTCTATTCCTCTCAAATTCAAGAAATCTTGCCAAAACCCATTAATCTTTTAAACTAATATCAGAAAAAGAAGATATATTCATTTCTTCGACCAATTGCACATATAGATACAGATTTTTGCTGTACGAATCAATATTTGGAGTGGGCTTGTTTGTAAAATCGTTCGTGATGGAGGCTGTTGCAGGCTCTCGGATTCTTCCCCAAATGAGTCTTGATCAGAATTCTGAATCGTGAGCAATTTTTTTTTTTTGTTTTTTTTTTTCACTTGAAGTTTTTGATGAATGATTGCTAGTGTTTGCTGTTTGTATGAGTTTCAATGTATTGTGTTTCAGGTGTTGATGATTTTGCTGTATGAGTAGATTTAAATATTTTGTTTTGTTTAATTATAATTTTAGCTTTTTTTTCATTTTTTTTTGTGGGATGATGATGAATAATAAGGTTTGATCTGTTTTCAAAGGGTTTATATATATTGATCATAGTTAGAAAAGCTTAGAATTTTGAACTCAAGATAGTTTTCAGCATGATTTGAAATAATAAGTTTCTCCAAGTAAATCATAGAAGTGGATTTGTGGGATGATCATGAATAATTAGTTTTTCTAAATGATTTGAAATAATTTACTTTTATGAATATATCAAATAAATATATATATTGATCAAACTTGAACTGAAGCTATTGTTTGAATGCATACTTTTTATCTTGGTGGAATGTTGGATATGCTGCATATGCATAAACAAGAGAGAGAGACATAAGATTGATCACTTTTGTCCATTTTCAGGTTGCGCCATCGTGTTAAATCGATTCCATCTTTCGTAAATACACCGAAACTTTCTTGTTCAAATGACATGAAAAATTCTGTTTCTGGAGGTTGTTCTTTGGCACTTCCAGTGCAGAAGAAGGGCCTTGTCGGAAGAACATTTTGCTCGACTGGGGTATGCACGTATCCCGGAGGTGTTATTGAGTCGCATTCTGATACTGCTGAGGAAAAAATAGGAGTTCTGCTTCTGAATCTTGGAGGCCCCGACACTCTGAATGATGTTCAGCCTTTCTTGTTCAATTTGTTTGCTGATCCCGTATGGTTTATATCAGAACTTCGTGTTTTTTTTACTGTTTGGTTTGATGATTTTCACACTGGTGATTCTGTTTGATTCTCTGTTACAGGATATTATTCGTCTTCCTAGGTTGTTCCGGTTTCTTCAACGTCCTTTGGCACAATTGATTTCAACATTGAGAGCTCCTAAGAGCAAAGAAGGTTATGCTTCCATTGGTGGAGGCTCGCCGTTGCGTAAAATAACTGACGAGCAGGTATTGTGGGCCGGAAAAGAAGTTTCTTCTTGCTTCGTTTGGATTTTCGTGTTTTTTCGAGTTATGGTGTCTAAAATTTTTTGAATTGCTCATTTTTAGGCAAATGCACTAAAATCGGCTCTTGAAGCTAAAGAGGTTTCGGCAAATGTCTATGTGGCGATGCGATACTGGCACCCGTTCACAGAGGAAGCAGTTCATCAGGCAAGTCGTGCAAATAAGATTTATTTTAGCCTTAATATGCTAATTAAACCTCGAATTACAATCTTCTTTACCAAAAAGAAAAATATTGGAAAAACCAGAGATAGGAGTTTAGAATGATTTCGACATATTTGGAATGTCTTAGGAATTTGGAGGGTTTAGTATTTTCAATCTTCGTCTAAGTTTATCTAGTCACCATAATCACACTGCTTAGGAGTTTGGAACGAGCGTCTTCTATTTTTAATTTCTGGTGTAGTTGTTGAATTGAAATCGTCTTATCGAACTTTCTTTCACAGTTAAAGAGAGATAGAATTACAAGGCTCGTCGTATTGCCACTATATCCTCAATACTCTATTTCGACAACCGGCTCAAGCGTCCGTGTTCTTCAAGAAATGTTTAGGTAATATGTCATTGCACTTCACTACGCTCTCATTGAATAACGAACACATTCTTGGTTTCCTTTCCTCATCTTTTGACATATTCCGCAATACGTGCCTTAAATCAGGAATGATATGCATTTATCAAGAATACCCGTTGCTATCATACAGTCGTGGTATCAGCGACAAGGTTACATCAGCTCTATGGCTGACTTAATCGAGAAGGAGTTGCAAAAATTTTCCAACCCAGAAGAGGTGAACCGACCTCAAATTTGAATGATGTGGCTCTGTGTCTCAGTCGTAATAGGGATGATATATTCATTTTTGAAATTCGTAGGTTATGATATTTTTCAGCGCCCATGGAGTTCCCGTCAGCTACGTCGAGAATGCCGGTGATCCGTATAGAGATCAGATGGAAGAGTGTATATTCCTAATAATGAAAGAACTCAAGTTAAGAGGGACTGGAAATCGTCATACTTTGGCTTACCAGGTTCGTTGCAATTACCGATTCTTTATTATTAATCTATCTGAGGGTGATTATTTCCTTAATCGGATTGGATGACTTCATGTGATATACACCAGATTCTGGTTTTGCATTCTGTGCATTGGTAGTCTGCGTAATAGCTTAGTTTTACGATTTTGGTTTTGACTGCTCGACTTTGTATACCAGAGCCGGGTCGGACCTGTGCAGTGGTTAAAGCCATACACCGATGAAGTTCTTGTTGAGCTCGGCCAACAAGGTGTGAAGTCTCTCCTTGCAGTTCCAGTGAGGTATGCCTCTATCTCTCTCTCTCTATCTCTCTCTCTCTCTCTCTCTCTCCCATCTTTGTCTGTTACCCTTTAATCGGCTTCTTTCACACTTGCATAAGTTGCATTTTCGATAAATGACAATGACATATGACAGAGATTGCATTTACATCTCTCTCTCTCTCTCTCTCTCTCTCTCTCTCTCTCTCTCTCTGTTGGCTTTTACATCGTTGTCTATTACCCTTCAATCGGCTTATTTCACACTTGCATAAGTTGCATTGATAAATTACAATGACATATGACAAAGAGATTGCATTTACATCTCTCTCTCTCTCTCTCTCTCTCATGGCAATGCTGTCTTTCAGTTTTGTGAGTGAGCACATAGAGACTCTTGAAGAGATCGATATGGAGTACAAAGAATTGGCTCTTGAATCGGGCATTGAGAACTGGGGTCGCGTCCCAGCTCTCAACTGTACATCGTCGTTCATCACTGATCTCGCGGATGCAGTAATCGAAGCGCTGCCTTCTGCCATGGCTATATCCGACTCCAACACCGCCACCTCACACAAACCTGAAAATGATATAGTCGCATATGCCATAAAAATCATCTTTGGTTCTATCTTCGCCTTCTTTCTGCTCTTGTCACCAAAAGTGATGTCCGTTTTCAGGAATCCAGTCCTATAGACGACAAAGGTTGAGACGAACACCTTCTCTTTCCGGAGACGAGACAGAAGGGGTCCTTCGACTATCCTTTAGCAGGTCATCGACTCAAGGTCGCTGTGAATTTTTCGATCGGCCGTTGTTCTCGTTGTCGAAGGCTGAAGAGGAGCTTCTTTTGGCTCACATTTTGTTTTAGTTGGTGCTTTGCCAGTATACCAAGACTAGAAAAAAAGAATTTATAGATTTTTTGTTGGAAGTTTCAGGTTTTTTATTTGCTTTATACATGTATTTATAGATTTTTTGTTGGAAGTTTCAGCTGTGATTGGGTTAATATACACAAATATTCACATTCCAAAAGTAAAGAGTAACAAAAGCCATATATCTATACTTTATTATAAAAGAGCATTATTTACAAAATTTGATTTGCTTATTATATCCCTATTATCTTTCAAATTTAAGGTAATACTAGTAATTTTAAAAGAGCAAGAACATTTATAATTTTGAGGGTTTTAATTAGAGTGGGTTCAGTGTGTGGGCTATTTTTTTTTCTTAAGTATCTCATTTTTTTATAATCTGATTAATGTTAAAATTCTTAATTAAAGTAATTTATTAAAATTATTGTATTTTGTATTTTTATTTAAACTAATAAAAAATCCATTTTCCAAAACTAATGACGATTGTGGAGGTGAAGGAACGTCGGGATGGATTAGCAGTCAAGGCAAGCAAATTTTTCCGGCAAATATTTTCCAATAACTTTTCCCCGACAAATTATTTTAGTACAATAGAGACAATTATGAGTGATATTAGTAAGTAATTAAGGGTAATTAGGTTTACTATCTGCAATTAAAATCTATTAACCTCAATTAAAGTCTATTAATCTTAATTAAGTTCATTATCAATTAAGACTAAAAATAACTTTTGACGCTGCATCTAATAGTTAAACATTGTGACTTTTTTTATGAATTCGTGGGACTCGCAGTCGCTACTTTTAGTTATCCTCATTCATGTGTAATAGTTTGTAAACCATACATACAAATAAATCACACTTTTTAATTAAAACATTGTGACTCTGATCATCTAAAATAGGAAGCCAATACAAAATGGAAGCAACATTTCATGTTTTATTTCAAGTCAATTCAAAAACAATACTCTATAACAACTTTCACTCTCATTTAACTTTTTCCACTCACAATATGTGGAACCCTTATTTCACTCATAACAATTTTAACTGTATTTTATCTTTTTTCACTCACAACAAGTGAAACCCTTATTCCACTCACAATAATTTTAACTTCCAATTCATTTCTTCCACTCTCTATAAGTGGGACCTTAACTCCACTCACAACAACTTTATCAGTTTTCTTAATCTTCGTGCCCAGTACACAATGAGACTTCTTTTCGCGAACGGAGAGAGTACCAACAAACAGAATACATTATTAATACATGCAAACAAAGGATTTGGTGCCTCAAACTCAAATCTCACATCCAAAAAGGAGAGCCTAGAATAAATAAAATAAAATTATTAACACAAAACAACTCTCTCTCTCTCTCTCTCTCTCTCTCTCTCTCTCTAGATGACTATAGGTACTCCATAGCCTCCTCTTCAAAGTCGACCTCCTCCTCCATCCGTTTTGCGAGCTTGCGAATTCCGATCTCGACAGTTAAGTCCCCCTGCAGGCGACCGGAGTCGAGAATGAGCTTGTACCTGCGTTTGGCGCGTACGGCTTCCGCCTCCCCCACGAAGATCTCGCGACTGAGGGCGCCGAGCTCGATCTGCGCCGATCCGGCGCTCAGGCTCGTGGTTATGTCCTCGGGAGCTTTATCGTGTAAGAATTCGATGTGGAGAGTCGATTCATCGATCGGACTACTGAATGGGATGAATAGAACCTGATTCCATTTGTAGGAGTCGCCGCCGGAGTCGTCGGCGTAGGTGGAGTGTTTGCTGTCGCTTTCCACCCAAACGACGGCGTAGGGCTTCAGAGCGCCGCCGTTGCGGGAATTGACGTTCTTCAGATTTTTGGCTGAGGTGATTTTCAACTCGACTAGGTGGCGAGCCGCCGCCTTAATTCCTCCGGCGTCTTCCTTCTTCCGCAACGAGGTTGATCCCTCCGGATCGGAACTCGCCTTTTCCTTTCCTTGGCCAGCACCTCCCAATACGAGCGCCATTTAATTTATTTAATTTTAGCATTTGATTCGGCATGTATTTATAGTAGGTGGAAGAGGCGTGGTGGTAACGCAACCATCTAAACATAAGCGTAGAGATTTCAAATCAGCTACACTCTCCCGCCTTAAAGCGTACATTATCCCGCCTTAAAACGTCAAATCACCTACAGTAGTATGTTTTTCTTTGATCATCAGATGGGTTCCAACGTAAGCCCTACGCAATGAATGCACGCACGAGATACGGCCACGTTGCCCATCATCCATTTTATTGAGAAGGACTTGCATGAGACCGGATCCTGGTTGACCTGATCCGGCAATGCGGGTCGACCCGATCAACACAATATTTTCTTTTTTAGATTTTGTTTAGTTTTTGTTTTTCGACTATGCATTCAGCTCCGATTTTAAATTAAGGATAATCGTAGTGGCAATAATTTGGACTGATTACGCCTTCGGCTCTCCTCGCTCGATCTCTTAATCAAAGAAGAATAGATATACAAAAAACGAAGAGGCAAAACACAAATTTAGAAATTTTAAAAAAATTGGAAAAAACAAATGGAAATTAAAAAATTGGCGCATGAACTCACGCTCCGTATTAACGAAAAAATTCCAGCGCGTGGGAGACTGGCGCATGCGACCGATCGGATACAATTTTTTGCGGATTTTATTACTCCCTCCGTATTTATATAAATGTCCTAGTTTGATCTGACAGGGGAATTAATTAAGCTGGTAAAGTGTTAAAAAGTAGAGTAAAAGTTAGAAAGTAGGGGTAGTGAGATAATGACAAAAAAATAGCTGTAATGACAAAAAAGAGGTGGTATTGACCAAAAAGTAAGAATAAAGTTGTTGGGATAATAAAAAAAATAGAAAATGTGAGGTGGGTCCTGGCAAAGGTTAGTAATTCTCAAAAGTAAGGAGGATATGGTGGTAAAAAAAATAGAGTAGTTATTTTATAGAAATATAGTAGAAATGAGTGAAATGAGACATTTATAAAAATACGGAGGAAGTAACTTTTATATATTTTTTATTTATTTATAATTTTATAAAGTTTTTTTTTAATGTAATTTTAACCACCATTGATTTGAGTTAACCTACTAACCAAGTGATTTAACAATTTTAATCTGGTTAAAAGTGACGGCTAATGTAATCATGTTCAAAGATTCTGCAACATGGCGATTCAGTTGAAAATCCATCAGATTATAGTTATATTAATGAATTTAACAATAACGTGGATCTTACTCCCTCCGTTCATGAATAAGTGTTCACTTTGGAATAGTAACCATGTTCGTGAATAAGTGTTCATTTAGCCTTTTTGTACAACACTATAGGGGTGAGCAAAGCGAACCGAAAAACCGAACCGACCGACGAACCGTACCGAAACCGTCCCGAAAATATGGTTAACCGAACCGGCGGTTTCGGTTTATTTTTCTAATTTTAAAAAACCGAGGGTACCGGTTAGGTTTTTATTTTTATATATAAAAACCGGCGGTAAACCGAACCGAACCGAACCCAACAAAAATTACTAATTTTACTATTTATATGTTATAATGTTATGATAATTATTTACCTTTACCATTTTTGCTTGAAAAACATAGTAGAGTTCAATTTATAATTAATTTATTACATCTTTAAATTATATATTTTGAATATAAATTTTTTATATGAAAAACTTTTGATGCTATTAATTATAAAAAAATCGAAACTTTCTTTTGTCATGGTTAACCGTTGAATAACGGTTAACCGTACCGTTTTTTAGGTTAACCGTTGTCACGGTTTTTGGTGTTTATTTTCTAATTTTTAACAGTTAACCGACCCGAATAAAAACCGTACGGACGGTTTTTGTGTGGGGCAAATGGTCGGTTAACCGAACCGTGCTCACCCCTACAACACTACCCTCTTTACTTTACAGAAATTACTATCCTTTGTCATTTAGGACCCTACCTCACATCAACTTTATTTCTACTTTTTATTATCCCAACAACTTTATTCTTACTTTTTGGTCAATACCACCTCTTTTTGTCATTACCACTGTTTTTTTGTCATTATCTCACTACCCCTATATCCTAATTTTTACCCACTTACTTTCAATTTATCAGCTTTCTTAATCTCCGTGCCCAGTACAAAGTGGACAATTATTCCTGAACGGAGGGAGAAATTTATGGTACATTCGACTTATGAACAATTTTTATTTGTATCGACACTCCCATTCTTATGCCTACGTATACAATTATTTGTGTTCAGCTCCTTGTTCTCTCTCTCCACCCCTTTCCAATTCACATTCTTTTTATCAAATCTTGAATCGAAGCCTTGGAAGAGTAACCAGTAAAATAATAGAAGTGTAGTATATTAAAATTACAATCCAAGCTCGAAACAAATTGACACGACAGATAAGTAGATAACTAAAGTGAAAATTATTTGATTACATTTAAGATTATAATTACGATCGAAACTCTAAGCGAAAACTGATACTCCTACAAAAATATCTAAAGTGAAAATTATTTGATTAGATTTAAATTAAATTATAACTAAGCGAAAATTGGTACAACTACATGTATATATTAGTACTGAATCAGTAGTGACAACCGTCTACCTTCTGTAATATAAACTATGTATATCGATCACACTGACACTAGTTGATTAGACAAAGACTATATTATACTCCCTCCGTCCATGAATCATATCCCCATTTGGGTTCCGATACGGAAAATAAGAAAGCTGATAAAGTTGTTTTGAGTGGGGTAAAAGTTAAAATGTAGGGGTAGTAGGATAATGACAAAAAAGTAATGGTAATGACAAAAAAGATGTGGTATTGACAAAAAAAAGGTGGTATTGACTAAAAAGTGGGAATAAAGTTGTTGTGATGATCAAAAAATAGGAATAAAGTTATTGTGAGGTGGGACCACCAATGGCAAAGGATAGTAAATAAAGGAAAAGTAGGAGAGTATGGTTGTATAAAAAGGTAAGTAGGGATTTGATTCATGAACAAAAAAATATGGGTAAATAGGAATTTGATTCGTGGACGGAAGGAGTACTTTTTTCCTCTGTTCTAATAACAAAATCTCACTTCTTTGGACACAGTTATGAACAAACAAGGAAAATAAATAAAACGTGATAGATCTCATAAATTTTTAAGAGTAAATTGATTCCAAAAATGAGACCTTGCTATTAAAACATTTATTTATGTAAACGAAACCTTGCAATTGGGACGGAAGGAGTAATTAAGATCGAAACCTTACGATTTCAAAATAATACTTATACAGAGGGAGTATGTAATAAAAAATCAAACAGTGATCCATGCTTGTCACCATTATTTAAAGCTAGAAACATTTAAACCAAACTAAACATTCGCAAGAGAATTTTAAGCGAAGATGACAAATCTCAAACCTCAAAGCAATTCCCATGAAAATCAGTAAACATAATATAACAGCAAAACAAAAAAAGCATCTAGTTTGGCGTTGTACACTAGAAACCTACTTAGAACATGCAATAACTACGGTACGAGCATGACAACAGAACAATATATCAATCAACCTGACTCGTTAACTCGGGGGCGATGCTTTGGCAGCTCCGGTGGATTGAGGTGGAGTGGCATCATAAGCATTGCTGTATTGTGGGGCCGGTTGGCCATAGCCAGCTTGAGCTGCTGGTGCTGCTCCATAAGGCGGGGCTCCATACCCTGCTGGGTAACCCGACGATGGGGGCTGAGAACGAGGAGGATACCCATACCCACCACCTTGAGCACTAGGCGATTGCTGAGGCTGTGCATACGCTGCTGCCTGGCTACCCGGTTTTTGAGCCTGGGGAGTTGCGTAACTTCCATAGGGTGGTTGGGTCCCGTAACCAGGCTGGCTTGTGGCTTGACCACCACCAGCGCTGTACGACTGTCCCGTTGCAGGTGCAGGCGCTTGATTCGGGTCACCTTGTGCTCCATATGCGGGAGGTTGGCCGTCGGGTGTTGGATAGGCAGCAGCATTGTATCCTTGCTGCTGCTGATCGTATCCAGCACTGGGGTTCGGCTGTTGCTGGCCGTAACCAGATTGAGCTGCTGCACCCGCGTGATAACCACCGTAACCATCTTGGCCGTAGCCTTGACTGTAGGCAGCCTGACCGTAACCATAGCCAGAACCGTCAGTCGGGGCACCCGGGGCTCCATGAGCTTGTTGTTGCTGAGAAGGTGCCTGCTGGTTGTAATAATCGTAGCCACCTCCCTGAGCAGCTTGCTGATTTTGAGGAGCAGTTGATTGATCCCATCCAGCCGCGTACCCTCCTGACGTGGGTTGAGGAGGATAACCCGAGTAAGGTGGCTGGTTCATGCCGTATTGTGGTGCACCAGGGTATGCACCGGGCTGGACGTAGCCATAACCAGGTTGTTGCCCGGGAGCACCAGGTTGTGCCCAGTTAGTTGGTGGCCGAGATTGATAACCTTGCTGAGAATAACCTCCCGACATTGATTGACCTCCTCTACGGTTCTGCACAAAATTGTTATGACAAATGAATCTAGAACAGACTGTTACGTCGAGACTAGCAACAATATACATAAAAAAGAACATATAACTTAAATGAAAAACAGAGCCAAGTAACATATCAACTAATATTAAAGATCAAACAACATATATAACCTCATAAGTTGAGCACTATACTCATAGAGTTGCATGAAGACAAAGATTAGACGCCTACATACCGTACTCGTTGAGTCGTATTATCGAATAACTCCTTGTGGAAGCCCATCCCTCTCCCTATTCGAAGTGAATGGGTACAACAAAAATAACATATACTATACATCTACAACAATATTCAAGGAAAACTTGATCTATATAAATAGGACATCATTAAGATACTAGGTGGGGAACCAGTTTAGCAATACAGAAATTCATAAAAAAACCAGAAGCTAAGAAATATGAGCATTTTTTTTCATATAACTTGACTCAAAACTTTGTTCAAAAACCAATCTAGAACCAACCAAGATAGCAGAAATGGAGAAATATATGGAATCATTATTTTCAGCCCTACCTCAATTAGTCTGATAAGCAAACAATGTGCAGAGAGGTAGGAGACAAAGGGACAACAGAAGAATATCAATTCAAAAAGACTTCACCATAGTGAGTCCCACAAGTATCGTGCCAGAAAATCAGTTTCTCAAAATACTTAATGCACTTGAGAGCTACATGACCAGATACAATAGCATTTAATATATATCTGATTCTCCACCGAGATAATCGAACACCAAGCTTCTATCGAGAGCAGATATAACAAATCCCCTCAAATGTAAGTAGGCAATTTAATGCAGAATGAGGTTAAGACATACCAAAACTATAATATCTAACCCCTACAACAGTCCCCATTACGAGCATCAGTTAAAAGATAAAATTTGAGCCAGCAAATCCATGTAAGAGGTGGAAATCTGAATAATAGTTTAACCATCCAATTATAATTGATGACAAAATCTATGTCCTTAATGTTACAAGAAAGTTGATATGCTGCTTAGTTACCTTAATGGAGCCACGCAAAACCTGCCTCACAGAAACCGGATATCCAATATTTAACAACTCCAAAGAAGGGTAAAGTTAACATCTTATAAAACTATTTCTCAGTCCTTTTATCACCCCAGACCAACCTACAGATCTAGCTACAAAAACCACAAGGAAGTAAAGTAACCAAAATATTGGAGAAAATACCTAGAACTTAAAAGAGATCATAAAAGCCAAACTACTACAAAGTTACTATACTATAGCGGAAGGTATACCAGGAACTACAGCCCGCACTATAACCAAAAAATAAGAACATGTACCGCAGTGTTCAGTTCCCCTTACGGAACGAAGAGCAGCAAAAGCTGAATTCCACAATCCAAGATTCATTTTGACAGGGCCAAAAAGATCTGCAAGTCTCTATATCCAGAATTGCAAAATAGGGAAGGCAGAAGGAAAATATTGCAATTTATCTCAAACATATCTGCAAGTCTCTATATCTAAAATTGGCAAAATAGGGAAGGTAGAAAGAAAATATTGCAATATATCTCAACATATCTGCAAGTCTCTATATCCAAAATTGGCAAAGTAGGAAAGGCAGAAGGAAAGTATTGCAATTTATCTCAAACATATTTAGAATTTAGTAAGATATAAGACCAATATTATAATTATGGCTGGAGAGAATTACAAAACTAATCTGCTCATTAGTAGATACAATAATATTGATGATGAAAATAGTAGCAAGGTAACAATACCACGATTAGGAACACACTGAAATACAAGATCTCAAATAATTTTCTATTGACAACAGGCTTTAACTCACCAAAATAAACACGAAAAGAATAAATGTTAACTAGCACAAGAGAATGCAATCATATAGAAAATCAACACGGTATCGGATTAAACATTAAGAAGTTATGAGACATTATTGTTAGAACGTATACAGGCAGAAACCAAAGACTACACATATGCAAGAATAAAAGGAATTTATTTAAACATATAAACATACCAAACTCAAAAAATAGCACATAAACGACAACAATTAAACAAACCTCGCTGGTGGCTTCTTCAACCATCTGTTTCGCAGCTTCAATTTGTTCACTAGTTCCCTCAATTTTCACTGTCCTCTCCTTTGACATATCACCAGGTGGCAGATGCAGAGGTATAACCTGTGTAACATGAAGAAGTACCTTGTGTCAAGATGCATGAAAACCAATAGCAGCAACTTAAATATCTACAGAAGGTAATTTGTAAAAGTTTTCAGGCAACCATACCTGGATCCGAGCCCCAGTCGTTGCTTGCATACTTTTTATAGTTTCACCTCCTTTACCAATCACAAGTCCCACCTGAAAATTATCCCTTGTAAATTTGCAATGTAAACTATGTGATAAATAATTGTCAGAGCCAATGGACATGATCTACTATACTTTATTATTAGGGATCATCATAACAAATTGCTCAGCCCCAGATGGCTGCCCCATCACCCGCCGAGAAATAATGCCAGAACCACCTGCATCAGCCTGTCCCATTCAAAAGCAAGCTGTTACTATAGATAAAAGGCATCTCGTCACATTGCTTTCACAAAAACCAAACTACCATAACCAAGTGTATGTCAAAAACAAACATTTTAAGGACAAACAAGGGCAACAAACACACAAAAATAAAAATATCAAGAATTGCTACAGCACATAATACCTCATAATACCTCAAACGGAACATATGTGTAATACCTCAGAAAGAACATCATTGATCAATTGCTCGGCTTTGGCAATCTGCTCCGAAGTTCCCATGAGTTCGACTGCTCTTGACGTAGAGTTAGGGTCTGCATCCATGTCTCTGGTGACCTGAATCTTAGCTCCTGACTGTAGTTGAAGATACTTGATAGTCTCGCCACCTTTGCCAATTATCACGCCAACCCTTCCATTTGGAATGTCAATTTTCTTATTCGGACCTGGGTAGCCGCCACCACCGTATGAGGCACTTGGTGGTGGTGGACCACCAAGACCCAAACCCGGATGTTTGTGTCCACCACCTAAATCCAAATACATAGTTTAATCACTATTCTCATCTACGTTCTTTCAAAAATCTCAACCAGTAACAATATATAACTAACATATAAATTTTGAAATTACTTAACATAGTTTAATCCCTGTTCTCATCTACGTTCTTCCAAAAATCTCAACCAGTAACAATATATAACTAACATATAATTTTTCAAATTACCAATAAACATATAAGTAAAGAAGCACACATAATTTCACCATTATAAACTTTGATAGTGTGCAGTCAACATTCTGAAACTAGGAAATCACGATACACGAACTATTTTCAGCACTATAAACTCGATTAAAACGGATTGTTCATATACTGATGAGTGCAATTAGAATTTAGCTGAATATAAACAAAATGTGAGAGATACAAACACACAGCATTCTGTATGAAGCAATTCCAAAAGAAGTCCGAACCTGAATCAGCAGAATCGTATCCGCCACCAGCTCCGTTCTCAACTCTAGCTCTTTTCGAAGGATCGACGTTGCTCAAAAGCCTAGCAGCAATCTCTTGCGCCTTCTGTTTAGCCAGCTCGATCTCGTTCATAGGCGGCGGCACGTTGTTGTAGGCAGGCGGAGGCGCGGCGGAATCGGGCGGCGACGAGAACCCCGTCGACCTACGCCCCGCCGGCGGCGGTGAATTCTCGTACTTGCGCTTGTTCGTTTCGCCTCCTGCAGCGTACACCGCCTCTTCTGCCATTTCAGCTGGAAAATACAGGAAATCTGTGTGTACGGCTTAGAAAGGGGGAGGAGAGAGACGCAAAAACCCTAGATTGGGCAGAGGAGAGAGAAAAATGGATGAATTGCTTATTTATATTGACTGCTTCAGGCATGACCCACTACTAGATTTTTGGCGGGGGGCTACGTGTAAATACAATGGAAGTAAAATGCACTAGAATTGTAAATATCATATTTATATGTTGATCCCTATATGTCTTCTTATTTGCGCTCATGGTACTATCTCCATAAGAGCACTTACTACAATGGGCGAGCGGTGGCGTCGAAGCCGGCGTGCTCGACTCACCCTGTGTCGAGCCCATAGTGCGGCGCTCGACCCACCCTATGTCGAAGGGTGTGTGGAGAGGTGGGTCGATTTATCGACACATTCTTCGACTCAACAAGGCAGTAAGATGGGGATACGTGGCGTGTCCTTATTGGTCCGATGTATTTTTTAATTTATTTTTTATATTTTTTGATTAAAAAATAATAATAAAAATACGCAATGGCTATATACAATTCACAAGCAATAGCTATACAATGGCTACCCCTTATTTTTCACTATATATACCCCTTCATTCATACCACACCACCACACCAATTCATCCAATTCATTCATCATACAAATTCACTCTTTTCTTTCGAAAAAAAAAATAATGAGTTGGTCGGGTGCCACTCCAGCAATATATTGAGAGACAAGCTCGGATTCAGGATGCACGTGCCCACGACCGCCTTATGAAGGATATGATTGAAGAGATTTGGGTACGTTTTAGTCCACTCCGCTAGTAGTTGTTGTGTTCTTTTTTTATTTCTTAATTATTGTATTTTTTTTAGTTATTGTATTTTTTTTAAATTCAATAAAATTGTCATTTATTAATTTTTGAATTTAATTAAGTCTTTTTTAATAATATTTATTACAAATAAAAAATAAACAATAAAATAAAATCTACTCATTCATTAAAATCACGCTTCACAGTGTTTCAACCTAAGTCTTACTCAACACCACCATAGTGGAAAAATCAATCTAGGTCTTACTCAACACAACCAATCATTAAAATCACGCTTCTCAGTGCTTCAACCTACGTCTTACTAAAACCACCGTAGTGGATGCTCTACTACAAACTAGCTTCTGCCAATTTTTTAGTTTTGTCAATAATTCTTTCTCGTCAATCTCAAGTCTCAGTAGCTACGTCAGTCTGTTGCATCCCAGCCTAGCCTTGAATCCTTCGCCATTAACACTAATGGACTTGATGGAGGTAGTCCTCATCCTTCAAGTTGGAGAGATCGTTTTCCACAGCCGAAATCCCGTATAGTTCGATCAGGCACATATCCACATCGATGATGTGTTTAGTCTGCTTGTTGGTAGAGCTGGCAAAACTTCGGGCCGGGCTGGCCCATTCCGAGCCCATCGGTCTTTGGGGGAAATTGGGCGGGGGCAGACCGACCCGAAAATGTCAGGCTTAAAATTATGCAGTCCAAACTCATTCGGAAAGTGTTTATAGTTTAGATTTTTCAGGTCGGGTCGGATCGGGCTAGCCCGAACCCATCAGGCTCTTACACTTTATAGACTAACCCGGCCCGGAACGAAATCACTCGGACCTAATAATCTTGAGCCCAAACCCGCCCAAAACCGGGCCAAGCCGTCGGGTCGGGCTCATTTGCCACCTCTACTTGTAGGGTTGAACTCCTTCCCTTGAGTAGAGAGTGACATGTGTCTTTAGTTTTCCAAAGGAGTCTTTCCTCATGTTTAAAAAGAATTCGACTACGGCTGAAGGAAAAAGGTAATCTGGCTCGTGAGATACCCACGTCAAAAGCCTTGAGTAGTGAAACTTCGTGAGCATGGCCTTCATCTCAGGCATCTCCTGGACTCCTGGTGTTTTAAGAGAAAAAGATGTTGGCACGGACATCTTCAAAGTCCTTGTTGGCTCAGAGGGCCTCATGGTGTTGCCTTCCTCCACTTTTTTTTTTTTTTTTAATTAATATATATCATGTTTTCAGCTATTTTT
Source organism: Schizonepeta tenuifolia (assembly GCA_029490685.1). NCBI lineage: Eukaryota > Viridiplantae > Streptophyta > Magnoliopsida > Lamiales > Lamiaceae > Schizonepeta > Schizonepeta tenuifolia. Next base: position 98,945,003 of record CM055960.1, on the reverse strand, counting down.
GGTTTGTTTGTATTCGTGCATAAGGATGTTGATAACGCGGTCTCGAGTGCTGCTGGAGACCACCGCGTTGCAGGAAGGAGTGGCTCGAGACCGGCTTGAGCAGCGCGTGCGCTACACGCGCGTTCCGGAAAATAAAATAAAATAAAAAAATAAATAGCGCATGTTGTGCACGCGCCTAACGGGCGAAATTCAAAAGGGAGCAACGGCTTGAAACGATTACTTCCTATTTATTTATTTTTCTTTATTCTATTTTTTTGCTATAAATACATGTATTTCTTCTCAACTTTTTACACCTCATTTCTTCATCTCTTCATCTACAACTTCTACAACTCCTTCATCTAAAGAAAAATAGATCCCAACGATCCCAACAACCTCGTCGGCTTGGTTTCCCGACATGTCCAACGACATATATGCTTACACGGGGGCCGGGCTTGATTCAATAAACCTCAACACTCCGGCCTCCGCCGAGTCCTACCCATCAATCTCCCCCGACACTGATCGTCTAGCTACAAACACCGATGATCGCCTAATTATGTCGCCGCCACCGTCACATCCCCATGCCAAAGGAAAAAAGGGCAAGGGCAAGAGCAAGGGCAAAGCCATCGCCACCTCCACCGCCGCTGCCGATGAAGATGATGACGAAGTCGGCAAGGATTGCAGGTGTCACAGCTACACCGATGAACAAGCCACCTACTTGGCACAGATTTAGATAGAGGATGCGACATGAGCAACAACAAATACTGAGGAACGGTCATCGATCGTTTCAACGCAAGGTTCAGCTTGGTCCTCAACAAGAAGCAGGTCAAGAGCTACTTCAGCCGCATCCAGAAAGAGGTTAAGGCTTGGATTATCGGTTTCTGCAAAGCGACCGCTTGCCGGCAAAGCGGCACCGATGACCGGATGGAGGTCAATGATGCCCAACAAATCTACAAGGTATCAACAGGCAGCTCTATTTTTCACTATTTCACGGCTTAGGAGATTCTGAAACACTATCCCAAATTCCTTCTGTATGCTTTCTCATACGTCCCCTCCATGAAGAGGACGAAGACTACGGCGGAGGGTAACTACTTATCTTCTGCGTCGGCGCCGTCAGCGGAAGAGGCCACCTCCACAGAAAGTGAAAGCTCGCCTCCCTGACCAGCGGGTCGAGATGCGGCAAGGGCGGCGGCAAGAGCCAAAGGAAATAAGTCGGCGGGTGAATCGTCCCACCTCGACTCCCTTTTGGATCGATACAGCTCCTGACTGGGCCAGTTCGCCGAAGCCAAGCATGACATCCCCGCGGCAATGCGCGAATCAGCTCAAGCGAAGCTCAAATCTGCTCAGGCGAAGCTCGAAGCTGCTCGGGCGCGATAATATGCCACCGACTTGGAAGCTATCTCCAAGGATACGAGGTACATGACGCCGGAGCAGCTCCACGTTCACATGCGGATGGTAGAGGAGGTGAAGCAACGCTGGGGATGGGCGTAATTTTTTTCGTGATTTTAGTTTTCTATAATATTTAATTTTTAATTAATTAGTGTTTTTTTTTTGCGAAGGCATGTAATTTTTCAATTTTCAAATATTAATGAAAAATACGAATTATTATTAATTAGTGTATTTTAATTTTTAATGAATGTTATTTTCAATATGAATTAATTTAATGGAAATGGAAAATTATTTAATATTATTAAAGATAGAGACATTGTGGAGATAATTGAGTTACAGGGGTAGGTGTCTCTGAGTTATCTCTAGTGGAAAAGGGGGTAGTGGTCTCCAAAGGTTGCAGATAGCCTAATAGTAATAAAATAAGAGATATTACGAGTTTTTCAAATTCTTTGCTTTAGGGACTTAGATCAAAATAAATTGGCGGGAGAGATACTGAGATTAATTTACTGGAGTGAAGTCTTATAATATATCTGAGTTCGATTAATTTCTTGAAACATATATGTATATTTATCTTATTAACAAAATTTGTATATACTAGTGACTGGCTAAGTTATGATCCTCATATCACACTGGTCTAATATAGGGGGCTTAGGAGTGGTATTATTTCTCCTGATTTATGTCAGCTAACCGGATTGTGGTACTTGTAAGTTTTTTATATTGTTTGTCTCTTGAAGCTTCGTATGTTCAACATCTATAGTTACTAGTGTCTGATATTGAATTGTTGTCTGCATCCAGATCTTCCATAAATTTCAAAAAGATTTATTTGAATTAGAGATCTATTCACGTCCAATTATAATGATTGGGTCTTGTATGAGGCTGTTTGACGATGAGACGGGTCAAAGATCTGAATATAAAACCACACCTACTCAATATATCAAATACCACCAAATGAGTGAGCACAAAGTAAATGTCATAGCATGTCATAATATGGGCATTTGGAATTATTCTTCAACTTAATTTCTGCATAAGCTTCATTTTTTGTTATAAATCCATGATTTTACTATTAATTTCTTGTGGCGACCTTTTCGATTTTCTCATGGGTTCGTTGTTGGAGGAGTCGTTGAAAATGTTGTTGTCGAATGAGTGATTGCGGACATCCATGTCTTCTTCTTGTGATGACGGTGATGTTGTTTGCGATGAAGCTGATGAGCTGTGGAGTGAAGGAGAATTTGTAGCATTTTTTGGCTCTTGATAATTTTGTTGTTGGAATATAAAGTTGATGTTTTATAATGGAATATATTTTGTAATAGATGAAATATCGATGATTAAAGAAATAAATAGAATATAAAAGAAAAGTAGAGAGAATTCAAGAACTAGAGGAAAATGAGAAGCAATTTACTAGAAAGTTTTAGTTAAGTAAAATTAGACCACAAGTTAAATGTCAGTTATATCAATCACCGACATATGAAACATGTATATATATATATATATATATGCGTGTTTGTAACTCTTTCAATCAAGCAACTGTACTGAAGTAAATTTGAGTTAGCAAATTAAAATTCCTCCCACTTATATACACACGCACACAAACGTCCACTACATATATTAAAATTGATACTACATATATTTCAGTTCTCCAAATCAATACGTACTTCCTAAATCCTAACATTTGTTTCTTCTTTTTGTTGCTTTGGTTTGTTCGTCCGTCTCTACTTTATAAAATTGCATTATTGCACTGAGTAATAATATTTCAAATATAAACTATATCCATATGTTCTTAGCTTGGAACTACTTAGACTGCTATTTGAATACCCCAAGCAATGTTTAAATCAAATAATTATATCTTAAAATGATTCAGTCTCAAATGGGCATTATATTAAGAGATTAACTCATTAAATTACTTTCCAATCATCCTCCATAATCTCCTAAGGCGTGTATCTTCTTCTCCATTGCCCTTACTTATCAATATTTTTTTTTACTTGGGTTCCATGTTACATGTAATTGCTACATGAAATCAATCAACATGTTGATCAAATATGTTGCGCATACCAAGTGTCTTTAAAGTCAAAGTGAAATCTAATCAACATGTTGATCAAATATGAAGTATGGTGTTCATAATCAGTGTATATATCCATATTCTGCCATGTCAGATGTTGTATGCTCGAGAGTCTTTCCAGGATACACGAGCTGATGAGGAACACGTATGTGCAAGTTGGGAGTCCTCAATATTTTGAACGTTTTTTTCCTTAGTTTTATTGAAGCAAACTACTTTTGTTGAGTTTTGTTGTGGCGACAAAGGCCCCTTAACTACTTTGCTGTCAAGTTTCACCAAAACTATTAGGATGTTCAAATGCTTCTTGTTGGATGTTGTAAAGTTTCACCAAAATGTATATGGATCTAATTGTGAGAACACAATTGTTGTATATTGTTGATCTAATTGTTTTTTTTTTTTATATCGTGGGAACCCGCAGCCGTTACCTTCGTATATTGTTTATCGTTTACCTTTTCTTTGTTACATATTCCTGCAAAAAATATTTTTCTATATCAGATCACATACTAGTCCAAATTTATTTATTTTTTATAAAAGAGCCCAAATTTATCAGTTCACTGATTTGGACCCATAATTTTTTTTTATCCTTTGTTCAATTACAAAGATCATTATAACAAGTTATTATTATTTTTTGAGATGGATATAATAAGTTACATTATTGGTCACAAATTACATGATTTTCTAAATAATTCTATATAAACTACTTTTATTTTTTATTTTTTATCTTTTGTTCAATTACAGAGATTATCGTAACAAGTTATTATTATTATTATTTTTGGAGATGGATATAATAAGTAACGTAATTGATCACAAATTACATGATATTATAAATAATTCTATATAAACTGCTTTATCACAATTCTACAAGTTAGTATAAGCTACGCACAAAACTACTATGTAAAATGAGAAAGATGTGCGTGTAAGTTAACTTAATAGTAGAGCGGTTAATGCCTGAAGCAAAATGTATCGGTGCGGTCTTTCTGTTTAATTGTTAGTTTGTTCCAATTGAAAAAAGGGAAAGACAACCCACACCCTAACTATTTTTTATTTTTCAAAATAGAAGATGAGAGGATTAGAATCAACTCTCTCTCACCATTATAAAGGGGGAGGAATACAATTTGTGACTCATGTTAGTGGTTTCAACAAATTATTTTAAAACCACAGAGATAACAATCTTAATTTTTTCTCTAATCCACATTTTTTTGAGAATTTACATTTTATTTGTTAATTAAGTAAAACTTACTCCATTCGACCCATTGATAATATCTTTTCTCCTTTTTCGTCCGTTCCATTGATAATGTCTCCTTACTATAAGTGGAAATATTTAACCCTTTAAAATAGATGAGGTCTACCATTTCTCTCTTTTTATCCTTACTTATTAATAATCGTGCTTATAAAGTAAGAAACATTACCAATAGGTCGGACGGAGTAGTAATTTATTTAAGCTGCTCAATAATAAAAATAAAAATAAAAAATTATCTAGACCAACATTTTTCTCTCTCTTCCCCGAAAGAAATGAATTACAGTACATTGAATTGAAATTTGGTCACCGAAGTCCACCAAATTCAAATAATTGATCCGTTAACACTGAACCCAAAACTTCCCTCCCTCCATTTTTCTAGGGTTTTAACACTCAATTTCGAGCCTAAAACCCCCAAATCCCTGATTCCCACTTCGAAATTTCCTCTGTCATTACCGGAATCTTACGTTTAATGCGCACAATTCTCGCAAATTTCCGCCACCATGAACTCTCTGAGACAAAATCAGGAGTCCATGTTGAGAGAATCAATCAAGCACTTCCTAACTTCATACCACAGCGGCAGCTCCGATTATTCATCTTTCGAGGCGATTTTCTTCCGTTTGATCCAGGCAATGCTCGATCCGCCGCTTGAAATCACTTGGTTTTACGCCGCGGTCACATTTCACAGCGCGAAGCGCAACGGCCCCCCCTCTAGAGTGCTGGTAGCAAAAGATCTGTTGAATTTGCTCACTTCTTGTTCTAATTTGAGTAGCGCGTCGAAGAAGATTGCGCTTCTTGCCCCTGTTGTATATGATCTGTATAGTATTGTGTTTGAAGCTAGGGAGATTGAGCTGTCTGAGAGAATTGAGGTTTGTAAATTGGTGGAGAATTTGGTTGGTTACGTGACGGTATCTGCTGGGGTTTATGATTACGGGAACGAGGACGTGAAATGTGATAATGCTGTGGTGTGTTTCGAGGATTTGGTCCGGGTTTGGACTACTGATCGAGGTGGGGGGAGTTGCAACTTTGTGGAAACCTTGAGGATGTTCTTCCCTCTCCTGAGTGATGAGAATTGGAAGAGGATGAATGGTGGTTGTGGGATACGGGAGCTAGTCGGGATGGTTCTGTTGGAAGTGTTCTTTCTCAGGGTGTACGTGAGTCTTAGTTCCGGGTTGTGTACAGAGGATGTCCTGAAGGATACACGAGAACTGGCGGTTCAAACTATCAAGGGGTTCCGGAATTGCTACTTTTTAGGTGATAATTCTTTTTATTTCCCTGTGATCTAATTCAGTCATTAATGTTAGTTACTATATGAAAACTGCAGTGTTGGATTAAAACATGGATATCATGCTTCTTGTAGTTTATATTTTTGACCTTAAGAGCTTTAATGTTATCATTTCGACATCTTGATGGTGTCTCGAATAAGTAAGCCTTGAGTTTAGGCCAGCAGCCTAACTCTCGCCTGCATGAGCAAAATTAGAAGTAGGTAACGTGGTAAGTAATAGTGGGAACTCCAAAGAAACTGTGAGCTTTTCTCTCATGTTACTGCTAGGTATTATGCTCATGTTTTAAAGCATCTCGGAATAAATTTCAGTTTCTAAAATGTGCTGTTAAGTATGAATGTCCTAAACTATGCTTACAAGTATTTACAGTGTCTGGTATAAATGCATTTTGGCGTCCATTCAAATGAAATGCATGATAGAAAGAAGTCCAAACTCCGAAGTAAATTGGAGCTTATACAGAATGCATTTTAAGAGAAGTAATATATTTAAATGTCCTTACTGAATTTATCTACTATCATGGTCTTTGTCGATATGGGCTTTGTTTGAAAGTCCATTGAATATGGATTTTAAGACATACCTTTGTAGGTTAATATTATAGATTTTGCATTTGAACCAAGGTAGAAATTCCATGGAAACTCAACACAAAATCCTGTTAACCACGTGGTGGGCTAGGAATGAAATTGAGGAATTATTGAAGATCAGGGATGATATCTTTAATGTTGCGGCGGATAGAACTTACCTACCACAGAATGAGAGAATAAGCATGTGAAATTACTAACATGCCCTCAGTTAGTAAGACGTACATAGAGCTATATGAAATTTCAGGCTGACATACAGGCAGAAATTGTTTAATTTTATAACAAGCATTTGGCACCAGAGAGTAATAATGATTAAAGAACATATGTGATGCAAGGTATGGGCCGTTGGTTAAAATGCATGTAAATTGTGGCATGTTAATATGTGGAATTCGTATGCTGTATGTTGATTCTCAACGAGTTGAATCAACTATACGCATAGCAAATCATAAGGTTGAAACACAATGATTAAAAGAGGAATATGCTTGTTACATGGATACTAAGCTGAATTACTGTTCTCCCATGGTGTACAATTATAGAAGAAGAAGCAAGTGTAATCATAAATCACACTCGTATCTTATAAATTTGATGTGCCAGTATCTCCATTTTCCAAAACTGCTGATACTTAGTTTTGACATCTCTTTCCAGTCTGCTACATTTAATGCTACAATCCAATTTCTGAAATCTCCGTGGTTTCGGAAATTTAAATTGGATTCCAGATTTTTTTTTCGTTTAATGGCGCTTTAATTATTAGGTGAACTTTATGAAACCGGCTTCCTAAAATTTACTCTGTGATTACTTATGAGAAAAGGTTAGGTCGTCAACATATACGAGACAAACCCTACACACCGGCTTTCGCACACAATTTTTGTTGAGCTGCCGTTCATCCCTGTTTAGAACAAGCCTAGAACACCCACAGAGAAAATGAATGCACCAGTCATGAATCTGATGAATGACCAGATTCAGAACCGATTGGCAGCTTATGATAATGTAATCAAGCATTCGATTAATTATTTCTTGAGCGAGTGTGTCGACAGTGTTACAAATTTGTCCAGTTTGGTTTCACTGTATCGTAGGTTGATGGAGGACTTAATAGATCCGCCTCTTGGAATTGTTTGGTTTTATGGCGCTGCTGTAGTTCATAGCTATAAACCAAGCAGTCTGCCGCCCCCAGGAAAACTGTTGGTTGCCGAGGACTTACTGGAATTGGTCAATGAATGCTCATGTTCATGCAGCATGTTAAGGAAGGTGGCTGTGCTTGCTCCTGTTATTTATCTTCTGTATCACCTAGAGTTTAATTTTTCAGCCAGGGACCCATCCCTGAGAGAAGAGATTGGGATTGCTGTAGAGGGAATAGTAAATTCTATTAGCATTTGTTGTTCCCAGTATATGTATGAAGGGGGTCAGGGGTCAGAAGATTTAGGGGGTTATATATTGGATTTAATAAGGATTTCGATGGATCCTGCCAGGGATAGCGACGACATCAATATTTTGGCATCTTTCTTTCCTTCTCTGGGTATTGAGTTTCAACCGGAAGTTACTCTGTGCTTGGGGAACCTTGCTGGGGTGGTCATGAATGAGATTCTCATGTTAAGGTTGCGTCTGAAAATCTCTCCTGGAATTGCTAAAAAAGACTTGTGGAAAAATATCCGAAAAGTGGCTATTCAGACAATAAAGGGTTTTCAGAACTTCTACTTTTTTGGTGAGACTTATTTTGCTGTTTTATTGATGTTTTGGAGTCAAAGCTTAGACGCCCTTAGTTTCAGTTGGTTTAGATGGTAGCTCCTGCCTTTCCTATTCAGTTCGGTTTCCTTGCACTTTGTTGAGTTTAGCAAGAAGACATACATTGTGCATGTTTGTTCACTTTGTTGACAAAAATCCTTTTGTAGCCAAAAATGCATTAAAAGAAATAGCTAATTTGAGTTGGTGTTAGGTGGCACATCATTGTACATGAGATTACATGGAGTCTGTTTTTGGTGATTCTTACCATTTCTATAGATTTAGTGTCTAGAAATGGAAATTCTGGTTGGAAGTGGATTATCTAATTTTCATCAATTAAGATCTAGAGTTTGTCTATGTTTTTGGGTGCAAAGTCTTTCCTTAATGAAAACAAGTATCACTGCAATAGCTTGATATAATTTTCAGCTTCACTCGCCACTAATTGACTAATACTTAAATGTTAAGATTCCTTTGTTTTTTCACTTGGACCATTTGTTTGTCAAAATCTGTAACGACACTCTCTCTGCTTAAGACTGAATGAATATGTTTGAAGATAATAGACCGAAATCCATCAAGGGATAGCCAATAAGTAGAAGAACCAATCTGATATGTTGCTCGAAGATAGTTTTCAAGTCATATAGCTTTAATGAAACTTTTAATTAGGCATCATTCATTAACTAGCGTATTCTTCGTACATTACCTTTGCTTCTGGACAAAACAAAAGACGAGTGTTTCAGTCTGTTATCATTCCAGTTCTGTTATTCACTTATTCTTCTGCATCAGCAAGCAGCCAAATGTGGTGCTAAGTTTCTTGGTTATACTCGAATACCAGTTTGTAAACATATTAGCAAGATGCCAAGTTATATATTCTGATATATCTATCAACATTCTTGTCATAACAGTCAATATTTCACGTATTTGTGCAATTTTACACTAATGTGCTATCTTGACGGAATATTGCTTCTCATCAGATATGCTCCTGAAAATGCTAGCGGGGCCCAGCTTGCCTATTGCTACCAAAATGGTACTTCTATATTAGACTATATATTGTATTATTTCAACTATTAGAATTTGTATCAATTGTACATGCAAAATGACTCAAGAGGGATCAGTTCTTTACTCCTTCAGGAGATGAGTTCTAACTAGGATTTAACTGTTATTGATTTTTGTACAGCATAAATATCTAAGCAGTAAAGAACTAACATAAAACTCTCTGTACTCTGTGAAACTAATTCTATAATTGCTGCAGCACTATGAAGACGCAGTTCTTCTACGTAAAGTGTTGTATGATGCTGTTATTATGGTTGACTATTCATTTTATTCTGGGAGATGGGTCCAGCCATTTGCTGGTCAATTGAAAAAGCTGGCTCTTGCATGGGTGTTAACTGCTGACCACGCCCTTCGGTTTGTTAGGTATTGAATTAGTTCTTTCGTCCGATACTTGTACGTAGTATTGCCTCATTCTGTATTATTATGTTGTCTATATAATAATGTATGCAAATTAATATATGAATTTTGCTGAGTACAGGGCTGCAGCATATCAATATGGGGTCAATTCTTACCTTGAAGCTTTCAATGGATGTCCATTGGTGGTCGAGTTAATTAATTGGGTCTGTGATCAAGCTGGTATTTTGGATAGAAATGCCATACCCGACATCAGCAATCCCACAGCTCTTATCAGTGAGTCACGTCATTTCATATACTCCTTGTCTGTTTACCTCAGCTTTTGCTTTCTGAATTTTAGCCTTCGGCAATCTTATGATATTGAGCTCATCACTATTTGTTTCATACAAAATGGAAAATGTCAGTCTCACTTTGAATAATCCCTGATGGGAACTAGTTTGTGATTTTATTCATGACTGGATATTTGATGGTTTATAGTTCTAGGCAGTTCTTGCAATATTTCGACTACGGTACTTGATGTGTAACCGATATATTTTAAAATATGCAGGGTGGCTATTGGTCCTTCACAATCAGGGGATTGAAATATTCGATCAGAGCATGTCAGCACTCCATGCAAAAGCAGTATCATGTATATCTGAAGTGGAACCTGAGCCTCCTGAACTTGGACTCCATATCGGTAATCTTGCTGAGATCATTGATCTTGACGAGAGTGAGGATAGAGAAATGGGAGATCAGCCTAACAACGGTTTTCGAGGGGGTCTCTGCTTGACAAGTGTGGAAAGAGGAGCTGGTAGGAAGCGCAAAGAGGCTCGGAGTGGTATACAAGAACCACTGGTGAAGCAGGTCAAGCTCGATCATTTTGGAATTACAGTTGGGTCCAAGTTCTTATCTTTGTCCAGTGGCAGTGAACCAGACAGCAGCGGTCGGGGTAAGAACATTGCCTCCGACGATGACATGGACCTCGCAGGATGAGTACCTTGCATAATAAGTTAACAACAAATTCGGCCTTGTCCGTTGCAATCCGAGTCTCGACCCCCTCAGGTGATGTGAACACTGTTATTGCAATGACAAGGTTCATCCTTATGACAATATGGATTCCAAAACTACATGAAACTTGATTATCATAATTATGCTATATGGAGACCTTCTTTGTTCCTGCTTTATTGGTTCATGTTTTGCTTGATTTCTATTTTGAGTTTTTTTCAATGATTTGTTTTGCTTTATTATTGTGATATATGTGAGTTGCTTTGGTTGCCTTCTTGAAGATCACTTTCCATGCTTCTACTCTTTTTTTTTTTACGACGAGGGTAAACCGCTGTGTCTACCAAAGACGGAGGTGCGCACTGGTTAAACCCTTTTTGTGATTCTATTTGTTTCTCCTTTTTGTTGCTGTATTGTTTGTTGGATGCTTATTAGGTGAATGATGTGAACACACATATTTGTATGTGTGTGTGTGTTTTTAAAAGCAAGAGAGATTTGGTGCCACGGGGCACACCTTCATGTGTGTATGTGTGCGTTCTTTTGGGTGTGGTTGTAGGTTAAAAGGGGCAATAAATTATGATGGAGAGAGAGAGAGAGAGAGAGAGAGAGAGAGAGATGGACTTGGATGGTGAAATCACACACATAGAAGAGAGAGAGAGAGAGAGAGAGAGAGAGAGAGAGAGACTTGGATGGTGAAATCACACACACATAGAAGAGAGAGAGAGAGAGAGAGAGAGAGATGGCCTTGGATGGTGAAATCACACCCACCTCTATGTGTGTGTGCACTCATTCAATCTGAATTGTGAATTGATTGCTCTCTACTCTAAACCTTTTTTATTACTATATCACACTACAGGCCTTTACTCCCACGTACTTGCAAATCTTGCCTAATTTATAACTACTATGTTCGAGAAATTTAAAGAATTTGTTTTGAAGTTTGAATCCCCAAAATTATGGGTACATATGAAGTTTTATTTCAAGGCTATAGTCTCATTGGATCTTTTTAATCGAGTTGTATGGATCGACTAGCTTTACTAATTTTTTTAAGAATGGATAGACGAGATAACATTTTATATGCTCCAAAATAAGTTTGGACGAGTGAAAGTGAGATTACGTTTATGTATTTTGTTTATTTTGCTCGGCTGATGGTTGGGAGTTGTTGCGCGAATTTGAGTTTTACCAAATTTGTTCTCTTGGATGGTGATTATCGAGGTTTTTCTCGTTTAAATAATTTGATAAAAAAAATTATAAGACGGTTTGACGAGTTAATATTTGTAAGACGGTGCCAATATCTGAATCCAAACACATTCGTAGTGTTTGGATTTGGAATTTAACTCGTCAAATGATATGACACGAGACTCTCTTATTGGAGAGGAAATGTTTAATGTGATAGCAACGGAAGTGGGCGAAGTATAGAGATTGGACTAGCATTAATTAGTTATTTTGATGAGTATTTCCTATCTGTCGAAATTTATGACGAGTTATATCACAAGTTTGTTAAAAAAAAGGAAATAAACGATATTTACAAATATTTAATCACGATATGTTTTAATCGTTCAAAACATTTATTGATGAAATATATCACAATTTCAAAGATGTGTGTGATGTTTTGCCTGTTAGGTGATTGGGATTTCTGAACAAGAACAAGAACTAGGTTTAATTAATTGTATTCTAGATTTTAATAATTCAACAATTAATAATAATAATAATAATAATAATAATAATAATAATAATAATAATAATAATAATAATAATAATAATAATAATAATAATACATGAAGAGATCCACCGACACCCCCAACCAAAGTCTGCCTTTATATTAATTATCATCACATTTTTAATGAGGTAATAAATCTGAATTCTAGTTATACATAATTTGTCACATCACAGGAAAAAAGTGATGAACAAAAATAAAATACCAGACACACTATTTGTAGAAATAAAATGTCAAACCAGAGAAAATGAGAAAATCCTTTTTTGGAATTTAAAATAAGAAAATCATTTCATACTAGTAATTTACTAATTTAGAATGGTATTTTGAATAACACAGCTAAATTAGTGTTTCATGGGCAGAATCTGTTCTCTTTTAATTACGAAAATCGTCGTTTTTCAATTAAATAACTTGTTAGGCTAATTAATATTGTCACCAAGAGTCCAAAATTTCTGTGTTTAAGATAATGATTTCTATTAGTATATAAATTATATGCTAGATATAAAATTTAATAATTGGTCAGATAAGTTATAAGAAAGTTCAAAATAGAAACTTTCATCTCTTAAATTCTATTTTAGTATGAAACTAATTAAAAAATTTAACCTATAATTCGTAATTATATCTAAATACACCAACCAAAAAGTCTCTGGTTGGTACGGTGGTGTTTTCATCAATAAAAATAGGCTAAAAAGTTTATTGAAAATGATTTGTGCTCTTCCTTTGCACTCTATTTTATAACAAAAATATTTATTGATTTTGTAGTTTTGTGGAGGCAAACCAATAAATTCATTTTTATTGGAAAATATATTTTCTCTGAAATTCAATAGTCTGAATCCTTACCGACAAAAAACAATCATTAGTTCTTTCTATTTTATTTTTAAAATATTGATTAACAAATTGATATACGAGGTGCGTGATTTGAAAGATTTTGTTTTAATGGTAAAAAGATTACATTCTATTCCATTTCTTTTCTTTAGTATATATATTTTGAGGACTTGTAAATTGATTGGAGTAATGATATTTGGACACACTGTGGTCAGTCACACGCATGAAAAAAGAAAAATTGACTGTAAAAATAGAAATAATCACATTTCTCTCTAGGGTTTATGCTTCCTAATTAGGGTATATTTTTATTTTCAAAATCTATATTACCATTTTTAGCGCGTGTGGCTGATCGCAGTATGTCTGAATATTATTACTCAATTGATTATTGATGTATATATTTGAAATATTAAGTTATAGGGTAAATAAATAAAATAAAGTTAATTCTCTCAAAAAATAAAATAAAAGTTAAACGCCCATAAATCAAATGAATTTTTGTTTGTACGATGAGATATTTGCCGTTATTTGAAGGCAAACTAGCTAAAATTGTTGCTTCAATTGGGAGCCTAATATCGAATATATATATATACAATAATAAATGTATATATTTGTAAACAAATTCAAATAAATGTATTTTTACGTTTAAAGAGTTGCATCTGGATCCAAAAAATGACAATCTGCCACGTAAAATGGAAGTGCATTTATTACATCAAAGTCAAATATTAAATGTGCTTAGAGATTATAATCAAATATATACTGTACCTAGTAAATTATTTATAAGTCAACCCAAGTTATTGGGGTACAAATAAAAATAATATATTGGGAGTTACGTTTTATTTTTTTAGAGCAAGGGATATACGTTCTTAAAACAAATACAAATACAAATACAAATATTAGTATTATTAAAAGTTAGGGGAAACCAATAAATTTATCTATACCTTATTATTATTATGTTCTAGATAAATAAACTTCTGAATAAATATCAATTTTAGGTGTTTGAGTGAGATATGATATGATATGTATATAGGGACAAATTTTATTTGAATCTCCCCATATATATATACTCCATTCGTCCCGTTCAACATGACTTGTTTCTTTTCAGCACGAAGACTAAGGAAGAATGAGAATTAGGTATAAAAATTAGTTACTAATAAGATGTGTTTTTAGTCAATAAAGTAAATGTAAAGTAAATTAGCTACTAATAAAGCTCTAATTTTATCCACAAAAAAAAAATGCATATTGGATGGAACGGTCCAAAAAAAAATGCAGACCATATATCTAAAAACCCAATATTAGTACCAAACACATAAAACATGTATTTGGTTCCAATTTTTTTTTTTAAACAACATTACAAGGAAATTTAAATACCGCGTAACGTAGGACTCGAACCCGTAACCTTTGGCCCAGGCATTAACCTCACTACCACTAGGCTAACACACACAAAAAAAATTTATTTTTATTCTTTGTCATTGTTACAACAATTGTTCTTAAAGCTTGAGATACATGAAATAGTTTTCTATAGTCATTATTAAATAACTAAAATGTTTGAAGGTAGTAATAGTAAATCAACATATTAGGTTGGCAGGTTATTGAGAGGACATTGGAACTTATGATGTACATTAAGCAACTAAATTCTAGTCAAAGATTCTATATCTAGAAGCATGAATTGAATATCAACAAACTCTTATAATTATTTAATAAGAAAAGTTGTAAATAAAATAACAAAGGCAAGAATTCATAAGAAACTACATAACATATCTAAAAAGGAAATTATAGTTTTACCATACATGTGGATGTGGTGTATTTGTGTTGTAAAAAAAATGATGATGGTAAAGAATTATTTTATGCCTATGAGATAAAAAAGGAAATAAGGAGTGATGTTTTTTGGTATAAATTTTGCTATAGACCACCAAACATGATTTAAACAGAGTGTTACATGAAAAGGGATAGTGAAAAAGAGCCCTAAATAGGCTAATGTAAGAAAAAGACACTCAACTCAGATTGAGAGTGATGTTTGTGCATGCAATTTACCATCTTTTTTATTTAATTTCTACCACATGATATTCCTAATAAGCATCCTATGCTTCAATTCATCTTAGGTTTTAATTTTCAAAAATTTCAAATAACAAATTTTCATGTAATCAATTTGGTCTAGTGACGGGAGCTACGAGTAACAACACATGAAATAATAATTTTTTTAGGGTAACGATATTCGAACACACCGTGGCCAGCTATACAAGCTAAAAATGGTAATATATGTTTTGAAAATAGAAATATACCCTAACTGGGAAGCATAAACCCTAGGGGAAAATGTGATTATTTTCATTTTTACAGTCAACTTTTCTTTTTTTTTACGCGTGTGGCTGACTACAGTGTGAATCAAAAATTTTTTGTGCTCTACCCGTAGGAGCATATATTAATTAGATTTTTAGTGAAACATTATTTGTAGGATAAAAAGACTCGAGCAACACACAATAAATACCAAGATATAATGTGATGAAATTTTGGTTTTACAAAAAAAAAAGAACCTTTATTGTTGAAAACAACACAATATTTATCCAAAATTATAAGTTTCACAAGAATTTTAAAATGCTGCAATTGCACCATTTGCTATCGCAATTACAAGACCCCACTTTTTAAAGCTAAGCTTATCCAAAAACAACGTTTTTAATACCGAAAATTTAGAATTGTTGTAACATTTTATAATCTAGCGAAAATTACAAAATTTATTATGTTATTTCTTGATTTAAAAATCATTATGTTATTTCCATAAATGAACCTACGAAAATTCAACATATACATGACGTTACGTATCATTCATATTATTTCGTGCATATATATACAAATTGCACACACAACAAATAAATCTAAGGAAAAATACAAAAGTCGACGCATGGAGCCATATTTTATGTAATTATTATTCCACTATTTGTTGTTTATTGCTCTTTTCCACTATTTAATAAAAATGGTTCATCTAATTTAAGTTCATTTTCTAGTTTTCAAAAGATTCTCAGCCGTCGCTTCGATTCAAGGATGACCCAATTTATTTGATTTTCTATCTTTAAATCATTATATAAACACAATTTTCAAATTTTCAACTCTCTCATCTTCAAATAAGAGAAAAAAGAGAAACACAAATTATTTAAATCTTTAATGCGACCTTATCAATAATAATTCCAGATCTCTAGACTCTGGATTTTGTGCATGCATGTCCTTAATGTTAGTGGATCCCCATCATAAATACACGATTAAAGAGTTTATTTTATTTTATTTTTATTTTTATTTTATTATGGGTGTCAAGCTTTATTCTATTTTATTTATCATATAGTATTTATTCATGTACATCTTTCTTTTTTGGAAGGCAATTATTCATGAATATATGGGTTTGGCTTTTCCTAAAGAGTAATGATATTCGGACACATTGTGACCAGCCACACGCATTAAAAATGGTAATATAGGTTTTGAAAATAGAAATATACCATAATTGGAAAGCATAAATCCCAAGGTAAAATGTGATTATTTCCATTTTTACAGTCAACTTTTCTTTTTTTTTTCACGCATGTGGCTGGTCACAGTGTGTCACAGTGTGTCCGAATATCACAGTGTGTCCGAATATCATTACTCTTTCCTAAATAATGACATTTCCCTATGTGTCAAATTATCATTTTAATACATTAGAATAGAAATTCTGAAATTTAGTACTCCATCCGATCCACTCATATTGTCATATTCCAAATAATTAAAGTTTTTAATTCATTAAAATCCTTTAAAAGTGATGAAACTTACTCACTTTTTATTTTTTTATCCCTATTTTTAGTTTACGCATGGAATAGTAACATGACAATTTTAATACGGTCAGGGGAAGTACATTACTCTTACTAAATAGTTACCATTTTTATACACATAAATTGCGCAATAAAGCTCGTCCAATTTCAATCCTAGAAAGTTATTTTTTTCCTCAAGAATTAATTAATATATTATCCATCACACACATCACATCACCTATATGCTTGCTGCATTTCAAAGGAGATTTTCGTAAAATCAATTCATTTAAAAAATAAAATATTTATCATGGAAGAATTAGACAATAGCAAAGCTAAAAGAAAAATGCAATGAGGAATCAAAGAAAAAGGAAAAAAGAAAAAAGGGAAATTACAGTGAGGAGTGACGAGGACAGTTGTGTCATTTCACAAGTGAAATGTGTCGGCCTCTAACTCTAGTTACAATCCAATTATGTCATCGGGCCGGGCCCACTCCGCTTCGTATTTTAAAGCCCAAACGCTTAGCGTCGGTGACTCAGTGAACGTTGGACTCAACTCACCATTACTTACACCTTCATATATATATACATTCGCATTGCACACGATATGTATATTTTAATGTAGAGAGAGAGAGACGAGAGAGAGAGAGAGAGAGAGAGAGAGGAGACGTGGATTGGTACATATACTGTGGAATACCAAATCGAACGCGTCTGGAGCTGGAGAGAGGAAGATTAAATAATTAGAGAGAGAGAGAGAGAGAATTTAGGAGGAGAGAAAGTGCAATGGCGGATTCCAGCGATTCCGTCTCCGTCGATATGGAGTCCATTTCCTTCGCCGGAAAGGTCAAAGCCACTCACATTGTGTATATATAGCTTAAGTTGCTCGCATAAATATTTTTTTTGTTAAATTTTTATGTGCGTGTGCGGAAATATTGTTCATGTTAGCGAGTGGAAGTAGATTGAAGAGCTGCAACTTTTAGCAGCAATGCGTGATTTCTGGAAAGTTGGAGGATTTTGCGAAGAGTTTATGAATTATTCAATAAGTGCTCCAACATTTCATTTTCCGAGGAATTGATTTTTTTATTTTTGTGGAGAATGAGCTTGTTTCGGTAAATTTACCGTTGAATTGATGTATAAATTGAGTAAGGATCACATTTTTTTGGGAAATAAAAGTTCGGTTATTTTTATAGCATAATCTTTATGTAGCAGCTTTTTACTAGTTTGGAGTTTGGACATGTGAAATTCACATTTGATGTATTGCAATTTGAGCAATTCTTTTTTTCCTTTTATATTTTCTCGGTGACCTGTTATTTCTTTCTCGTTTTCATGGCTGCATATGGATCGTTTGTGATCATATATGTGTGTGGGTAGCAACATACATTAGGAAAGATAAAAATAGGAAATATAGTAATAGGAAAAAATTTCGTTGATTTTAAGTATGTATACATGTGAAAATGTGTAGTCAGATTATACACTTAATCAGCAAAATATGCTTGAAGTGTGAATTGTTCATCTTCGAGCTTAGTAAATTTAGAGAGATTCGGCATAATTCATTGCTTATAGATTCTAACTGGATGTCCTTAAAATCCACTAAGTAAAGTAGTTATTTAGCTAGCTGGAATTCTTCAAGGAGGATCAATCAAAAAGAGAATTATGTTCTAAGCAAATTACACTGTTTAAATAAGCATTAAAAAGTTCTCTTAAAGCAAGTGGAATCAGAATTTCTGAGATTGGATTAGCTGGTGGAATATTTTGCTCTAGTTGACATTTTTCGTATTAGGTGACGATCATGACAATCTAGCTTTTTCCTTTTTCGTCTTGGTTTACAGGAGCATATTATCAAGACGGGTCATGGTTATGTCTCTGTTGCTGTTTTTGGAGACCAGGACAAACCAGCCCTTATTACTTATCCTGATCTGGCTTTGAACTGTAAGGAAACTGAACTGAATTCTATTGTTGATTTCCGACCAAGTTTTTGCTGTCTTGTGAATGATTGTATTGATGATTGAAATCATGCTAATGTCTTTCTTCGTAACAATGTTCCAAAGAACACAGTTGTAGTGTGATATCTACTCACTCGACCAACTGTTGAGCTGCCGGTTTTGCTTACATAAGTGAAATGATGCTTTTGAATCATTATTAGCCTTTTAAATCTTGGTTTTTAATAAGACCTATGAATTATCTAATATTCAAGCATTTTCTCTATGCTGCTCAAAGTGTTATTTAGTGAAGTCTACAGCACATGGTACTTCTGAAAATTGCGGTTAACATGTGATTTCTTTGTCTGCATCCGACCAAACAGATATGTCCTGTTTCCAAGGATTGTTCCTTTGTCCGGAAGCATTTTCTCTTCTTCTCCACAACTTCTGTATCTACCACATCAATCCACCAGGTCATGAGGTCAGTTTCGTGATTCCTCGATCGTTTATTATAGTGGTGAATGAAGGGAACGCGTAATTGAGACCGTCTGCACATTCAGTTTTGCCGTGTCTTACCTGGTACTTCTGTCAAGAGTTATTGCAGTTAGGAGCTGATGTAGCTGGCCCTGATGATCCCTCGTTAACTGTTGATGAATTAGCTGATCAGATTGCTGAAGTCCTCGATTATTTTGGGTAATTTTCGTGTTAGTATAATATATTAACAGCCTATTTTATCTCTAACCAGTTCTGTGAATGCATGTTCTCTAAACCGACTGTGTATGTTTCTATGAAGTGTATAAAATACTACTTGATAATACGTTCGAAATTAACATAGAAGTCAAGCTAACTCACACTATCTATCTCCAGGCTTGGTGCGGTTATGTGCCTGGGTGTTACAGCTGGAGCTTATATCATTACCCTTTTTGCTGTAAGTCATTCTCCTTCACGGTTGGATCTATATATCTGCTCTTCCATCTTGACCGGCAAAAGCTTATACTGCTTTACTGCAGCTAAAACACTCACGACGTGTTATGGGTCTTATTCTTGTTTCCCCTCTATGCAAAGCACCATCTTGGACAGAGTGGTTATGTAACAAGGTCCGTTACTTTTTTTGTTTCTCGCTGTTCGCTCAAGGTGCAGCACTTTATTTGGCAAAACATAAAAGAGATTACAAGGTTCACGAGACTGATTAAAAACTGTTTGCAGGTGATGTCCAATTTGCTTTACATTTGTGGCATGTGTGGCATAGTAAAGGAGCTGTTGCTAATGCGGTACTTCAGCAAGGTCTGTCGTCTGGTTTTCTTTTGAAATTATTAAAGGGATTCCTTTGTAGAATTGATGAGCAATTAGGTTTCTAACCGTGAAACAGGATGTTCGTGGTGGTCTTGACGTACCAGAATCAGATATCGTCCAATCGTGCAGAAGAGTTAGTTCCTTGCCTTATCTCAAGGCATCACTATTTAGCATTTATTTCTATGTTTCATTCAACTGATTAAAGTTACAAATGTTTGCAGTTGTTGGGTGAGAGACAGAGTCCTAACGTGCTGCGTTTTCTTGAAGCTATTAACGGGTAATTTCTTCAACCATTATCCAATTATTATCCAACTATAACAGTCACAGTTTGAAATTAAAACAAGTGTTTAACCTCATTATCTGCTGATCCCATCTTATAGGAGGCCAGACATCAGCAACAGCTTGAAGAAATTGCAATGTCGATCCCTAATTTTTGTTGGAGAAAACTCGCCTTTCCACTACGAAGCTCTCCACATGACTTCAAAGCTAGACAGAAGATTCAGTGCCTTGGTCGAGGTATAAACCTAAACCTATCTACTAGCTGTGCTCCATAGCTACAACGTTCGCCTCTCACACACATCCCTCCAATTCCTGCAGGTTCAAGCATGTGGCTCGATGGTTACAGAAGAACAGCCCGATGCCATGCTGATCCCATTGGAGTACTTTCTCATGGGTTATGGCTTCTTTAGGCCATCTCACTTGAGCGTAAGCCCGAGAAGCCCGTTGAGCCCGACTAGCATTTCACCTGAGCTTTTCTCGCCCGAAAGCATGGGGCTGAAGTTGAAGCCGATAAAGACGAGAATCCATGCAGAAGTTTGAGAAAGATGAGTTCCTAAAATGCCCAGTATTTTTTTTTGTATTCTATGTATGAAGGTAAAGGGGAAGTGGTAGGAGGCTTTGTAGATAAAAAGGCTAAATACAAATAATTAGCATAATTTTAGCAGAGAAATAGGTAAAGGGAAAGAAGAAATACAGGAGAGAGAGAGAGAGAGAAGGGGTAAAATTTTATATATTTTTTTATTTTATTTTATTTTTGGATTTTTCTTTCTTCCCACTTGTACTCTAGAAAGAATTAGTGAGCTATATAAGTCAGTGTACATCATTCGAATATAAATTATAGATTTAGGGAATTTTAATAAAAGGGGGAGCAATAATTCAATTTGTACCAATTAGTTCGTCCTTGTATTTATTTTTGGCATTATGGCACATTCTTAGAATTTTGTTGCGTGGCTATTGGTTCTTGATTTTTTTTTTAAAATCTAATCTAGCTATGCCTCTTGGAGACGGAGCTTTAATCGAGTCGAGCACGACAAGTCGGGCTCGTGTTTGACTTGAGAGTTGACATTGAAAGTTGAACAACCAATTTATGAGTGCCTTCTGCCATTCGGATCATACCCCAGAGGAAAAAAGACTAAATTCTTTGCCAAGTTGGAATAACATCAATTGCTTTGTATGACATAACACAAAAAATAAAAATAAAATTAAAAAATCCTCTTTTTAGAAGTCATATTCATGCAAGGTCGAGCACAAAAAAGTCGAACTATAAAATAAAAGTTCATGGCGTGACACTTGTAATATATAGTAAAATTAAAAATCATACGATACTTTTCGACGATATGAAAAAATTAAGAAAAAAACATAGTAAAATTAAAAATCATAGTAATAGTAATATTTTTGACGATATGAAAAAATTAAGAAAAATCATATTAAAATTCATGCGAACTTGATTTTAGCCGATTATGATTTTCTTTAGATTTCTAGTTTGAAAAACAATCAATATATCCCCAAAAACATTATTATAATTTACTCTAATATTTGACTTTTCGATGTATTCCATGATTCGACTTTTTTATGCTCGACCTAGCACGTACATGATAGATTCTTTTGAATGATTGGTCAAGATTCCACTCAAAAAATCGACTCTGATATCGTATTGAATGACCATCTCGTCTAGAAACAGGATATTATTATAGATTCTGCAACTTAGTTCTTACATACCATTCATTACCAAACACATTTTCTTTTTTCTTCCAACATTGGATCAGAAGTTGAAACATGGCTGGATAGAGATCCTCCAATACATACCAACTTCTGTAAAAATGGCGAAAAATGACGAAAAATTGCTTAAATCTTGCATTATTTACATACCTTGTTCATCCATATCAGAATATTCTGCTCTCAAAGAGCAGATGATTTCTGTGACTGCCATTGCCATCTTCTTGGTTCTTCAAAGCTTTCCTTATGTTCATATCTGCATACATTTCCTCGATCATCGGCTTCCAGAGACGAACACGCGCATTTATAAACCAGTTCGAAACCTATCGAGAAATCAGACAAGAATATAAGCTAATGCTAAGCACAAAACCAATATTTTCTGCAAAAAAAAAAAAAGAAAAAAAGAAAAACTCATGCACCTGGCTTCTTGTCAAGCCACTTTTCAATGCTAGCAACTGCTTCTCTGCATCTTTTGGATACCTGAAATTTGCAGCATTGTTAGGTCTAATGAATCTTTATTGCAAGAGACGAGGAGGGCGAAGAATGCGTTGTCTTACGGGTGTAGAAAGTTCTGGAACATCCACGCCCTCAAGACGGAGACGGATCTCTCGGGGAGGCCTCTCTGAGGCCTCCATAGCTGATGATCTCTCTTCTTCAGCTGCTGAAGAGCCCACTGCTGCTGTATGAAGGATGTCTCGAACGAGCTGTCATCTCTCGTTGCTCCGTCACTTTGTCGGGATCCCATTGCAAGAATGTGGCTGCTGATCCTCTCCCTAAGGTTTCGGTACATGGCAGAAACTGTAGGGAGGGCAAACCGGGCGTGCAGATTCGGATCCAGCTCGGTCACAGCATGAAATGCTGAGATCACCGTGTGGATCTCGTCTACGCAGTGGTTGTATTGATCGTCAACCTGTATCCATTAAAGGAAACGAGGCCGAATTATACGATATAGACAACGGTTTTAGACCATGTAATGAAAAGAAATGAGTTTAGGCTTATAGAAACATACCATTTGCAATAATGAGGTGAGATTCTTTTTCTTGGATTCCAACTCCTTCCCACACGAGACGTTGTTGAATCTATGGTCCGATTCGAGATCAGCTGCGTGGCTCGATGCAAAAGAAGCGCGGTGGTGATGGTCGTGATCTTCAAGCGCGAATCGAGCAAATTCAGCAAGTATCTCCTGCATTGCTTGGAAGAATCGCGGCCCGGACAGCAGCGTTGCAGCGGGGGGAGCCTTGCAGGAGCTGCTGCTGCACGACGTGTTGTCCGATCCAACGTGCCTCTTGTGCAACGAGGAGTAGCTCGTGACACCGGAAGAACTCAGCTCGGAGCCGCCTCCTTGCTCCTGAATGGTGGTGGCTCCATGGACCACCACATAAGGAGGACGAGACGTGGCAAGGCTCAACGATAGCTCATTGCTGAATCGGGAAGGCCCCGGGTTGAGAGAGTCGAGCCTCAACCTCTCCTGCTCCGCCCACATCCATTCGTTCATAATCGAACTTTGTTGAAGCTCATGATCAGATGCACCCCATCTAGTGCTTCCATCAAAGGGTATGCCTTGATAGGTGCAATTTGCACCCTCAAACGTCGAATTCACAACGCTTTTAGGGGATTCGAAGGGAAACGGAGATGTTCTTGCAAGATGAGGAGAGGTAAAAGATGTAGGAATCCCCTCCATATACTTCCCTCCATTCCAAAGCTCTTCTCCATAAGATGGAGGCAGAGGAACTCCCGCCATTAGATCCGAATAAACGAGGGAGGATAAGGCCGAATGCAACGGGCTCACATCCGCAACGGGCGGATGTGATGCCGTTGTGTCTGTTTGCATATTTGATGGGATCAGTTTGCACAAGAACTCACAACCTTAACTGTAGGCACCTTACATCAAACAATGATTGGTTTAGTAATAATTTTGTTGAGTTTTGTAATAATTCTTACATTTAACTTTTTCCTATTATTATTGTCCTAATTAGACATACACATACACAAAACAAGAAGTCTAAAATAGCACTATTCCATTCTTCATTTATCAAAAAATCTAGCAAGAAGATTTGGAAGAAAATGAAAAGCAGCACGATGTTTCAATCTCGTATTTTATTTCATTACAACGTAGGATCTCATATGAATGAAAAGATTCAAGACTCTATGCTAGCAATTAGAGAAGTTTCAAGTAGATATACTTCACTCATGGATATATGCAAAACTCTACTCAAATTCTTGCTAAAACATTATCATGGAAAAAAAATTTAAATTTCTTGTGAAAAAATAATCCAATATAAGAAGAGATAAGAAATACTGAAATAGAAACATTTGACTGTGATTAAAGAGAAGATAAGAAAAACAAACCTTGTTATCCTCGAAGAAGGAATGTTGTGCAATGAAGAAATAATCTCAGTTTCTCCTTCAAGAAAAAAAATGCAATCTTTTGTGAATATTCACTATTTGAAAAAAGAGGAACAAAAAACAAAGAAGTGTTTTGAGAGGGAACAAAATGATAAACAGCCAAAAGAAATAAAGAAAGTGAGGATTGATCTTTATTGATCAGAACCATATGTAGGAAATCATTGGTTACCCTTTCTTCCTAAACAGTGTACTAACTCTCTCTCTCTCTCTCTCTCTCTCTCTCTCTCTCTCTAAATCTTACAACAAGGAATAATAATGTTGAGAGAGATCTTGCAAGAAACAAGCTTCTTCTCACCTCATGTAGAAAACCCCACCACCATTCTGCAAAAACAAGACAACAAAGAATAAAAGGCCAAAACCAAATGCATAAAGTGAGCTGTGTTTTTAAGAGAGAGAAGGTAAAAGGGATTTCAAGAAATTCAAAGCCCAAGAAACTGAGGGAAATTGCAGAGGGAGCAGAGAGAAATCAAGATCTCCACAAACAATTGATTGCCTCTCTTTCTTAAAAGACTCTTCCTTTAACAAAAAGAGAGAGAGTTATTAACCAATGGATTGTTTGATTTGAAGCCATCATGTAGCAAAACACAGAGGGTTTATGGATTTCTTTTTGTTAAAGTGCATGGCGTTATTATGAACATCAAAAGCATGAAAATTGGACTGTTTTAAAGCAGAGAGAGAGAGATGTGCAGAGAGATAGGAAGGTAGGGTGGTTTAGACATTTAATTTCAAGAGAGTAAAGAAAAGAGGAGTTGTTATACTTATTTGAGAGAAAGAGGGAAAAAAAAAAGGAGCATTCTGCATTACTCTTTGATGCTGCTGCAGTTTCACTCATTTCTGCTGCAGCTTTTTTAGGGCCCATTTCACACACACACACACACACTCTTTCTTGATTATCTCTCTCTCACACACACAAACACACACAAATAATAAACACAACACAACATCTCCTTCATCACCTCTCTTGTCCTTCTCCTTCATCACCTCTCTCTCTCTCTCTCTCTCTCTCTCTCTCAACTGTGCATGGCAGGATATAATTTTGTTTGAAAGCTCCCATTTTTCTTGATTGGGGAAGAAAAAGAAAAGGTGTGCAGATTTATATCTCTATTGAGAGAGCAAAGGTTAAATTTGATGGAGAAAGGAGAGGAAAGAGGAAAGAAAACAACATACTTTTGCTACCTGAATCTAACAAGTAAAGGGTTAAGGCAAAGTTAATAGAAAGAAAAGTCTATGACACTGTTGCACCACCAGTGTACTTTCAGTTTCAGAGAGAGAGAGAGGAGAGAGAGAGAGAGAAGGCTTCAACAGTAGTGTAGTGTGCAATGATGATGCAAGCAATGTTGGGAAAATCTTTGACGAATTTATATGCGTGCATGCAATTACAATCCATCTGTATTTCAGTTTTCTCTCTCTGTTTTTTTTAGCTGCGGTTTTGGGGTTAGTTTCTTGTACGGTTTTGGGGTTACGCGTTTCAGATTTCAGAGTGCAGAGGTTTACATAACAGAGTAGAGAGAGAATTTAGAGAGAGAGAGAGAGAGATTGTACGCAGGTGACGTGATGTTTGATGCATCCAACTCTCCAAGCATAAACGTGAAAAATTTAAATTTAAATTAGACTTCGCTAGAATTAATTATAAAGGATTAAATACTGACTTAAGTAAAAATATTCAAAACTAATTATATTGATTTTTTTTATTTATTTTACTTTCCCAATTTTTCAATCTTGGTGCACATTGAGAAAACTAGACCAGAAATTTATTGATTCCCTCCGTTCCTTTCTACTTGTCTCATTTGAGATGGGCAACGGAATTAAGAAAAAAAAGATTAGATATAAAAAATGTGTTTAGTGTAGTGAATAAAGTGATATAAAGTATTTTTTAATTGATAAAATGATATAAAATATTTTTGAAGTGACATAAAGTGAATAAAGTAATTTTTTTAATTATTTTCTTAAATGAAAAGTGAGACAAGTAAAGTGGAACACCCAAAATAAAAAGTAAAATAAGTAGAATGGGACATAGGGAGTACTATTTATGATCCAAAATTAAGTACCAATTTGGAAATTGGAGCTCGAAAATTAGTGCTAAGAATTTTGGATTTGATTTTTTTTTTCTTTTCGAGCCATGCATGCATGCATGAACAAACGTCGAATCTCTTAGTTGGAAAAGAAGCGTCTTACTATTGAGCTGTGTTTCGTTGTTTGGATTTGAGTTCTTATTAATTTAATAAAGTAGTGCACTTTTATACTTCATTATCCTTAATCTATGTATCAAATATTAAGTAGATAATTTAAGTGGCACGGAGTGAACATTTAATTTTTATGACAATGTCATAATGACGTGTCTACATATTTGTTGCATAATTTCCTTAGAAGAAAATAATAGTAATAGAATGTGAGAGGTCAAATTGAAATTTCAAAAGTTTATGGACCAAAATTTTGTTTTCAATTGCACAGTTGACAAATTAAATAATACTCTATTCATCACATTTCAATTGGCCTCAAGGTCTGAGCATAAATATTAAAAAATAAGTTGTTTATGATAACATTAAAAATAAAAATAATTTTGTAAAAGGTATTTTTGTCAAATCAAATAATACAAAAAGAAAAAAGTTGATTTTTTGTAATATATGATGTAAATAATGAGTTATTATAATACATTTGTTATGTGTCGGATTTCTATTTTAGAAAGAGACTAGTAATTGAAATAGGACATCCAAATAAGATAATGAGGTCAATTGAAATTGAAATTATTACTTACTTCGTTTGCTTCAACAATTGGCCCTACATAAAATTTGTACACATTTTCACCATACATCCTAAAAAATCTCTCTCTCTCTCTAAATCTATACCTTGAAATAATTTCCGTGTCGCTTTTTTTTTAGTATCTCATTCAATTTGACCCGTTTCATTTTTTTTGTAAAGATTAAACATTATTTTAGTATTTAAGTACTATGTGTATGTTAATCTGCTTTTATAAACAATTAAATATTCTATACAAAGCACACTAAATATACGCTTTATATCTAATCTCTTTATTTTTAATCTCTATGCTAAAAATAAATGAACCAAGTTGAACGGGGCGGGGGAGTAATGTATAAGACAAAAGTATTTAGGAGGTGATTGGTATGATGGAATGGAATGAGGCTAAGAATGGAATGGAACTAGGAATGGAATGGAATGGAGCTAGGAATGGAATGGAATGAATAAATTGATTCCTATGCTTGGTATGCATAAGGAATAAGTAAAATAATGGAATCGATATTTTGTGATGCATTGTGTGTATATATATATGTGTGTGTGTGTTTGTGTTGTGTGTGTTTATGCGTGTATATGTGTAGTGTGTGAATGTGTGCGTGTGTGCGTGTGTGCAGCGTGTGTATATATATGTGCGTGTATATGTGTGCACTGTGTGTGTGTGTGTGCAGTGTGTATATATATGTGTGCAGTGTGTGAATATGTGTGTGTGCAATGTGTGTATATGTGTGCATGTAGTGTATATATGTGTGTTAGTGTGTGTGTGTGTGCAGTGTGTGTATATATGTGTGTATATATAGTGTGTGTGTGAATATGTGTGTGTGTAGTGTGTGTGTGTGTGTAGTGTATGTATATAAGTCAAAATATAAAAATATAAATATTAGGAATGGCTAATACCATGGAGTGACTAAGGAATGGGTAAACCCTTGAGGAATGGAATGACCATTCCATCCGGAATGGTGATTCCTCGTCATAAAGCATACCAAGCAAATGAATGGAATGGAAGTATGAATGGTCATTCCATTCCACCCTTCATTTCATAATACCAATCACTACCTTAATGTTTTACTGCAAGTAGAAGAAGAATGCAGAAAGATTATATAAATATTGTCGATATATGGAGAATTGGAGATGATAATTAATTCGTTTTCTTCTTTGCTTTATTCCACTAATAGTTTTTGGAATGAACTTTTTACATGCATAACATAGATTATTTCTTTTATTATGATATATAAAAACTGCACAAGCACGAGTTTTACACAAGAGACATTAACAAATAGTAATTGCGTGTTTTTCCATAATAAGAAGATATATAAATAATATTTGATAAGATAACTAGTGTCCTAATGAATTCTTTTTTTTAATGTTATGAATCCACAACCACTATTTTCGGTGCGCACTCGATAAAACCCCTTCCTTCTTCCTTGTGCATATATCCTAAATTCCTAAGAGCATCCACTACAGGGGTTGAATTAGACCTAGGTTGAAGCACTGGAAAGCGTGATTTTAATGATTGGTGGTGTTGAGTTAGACCTAGGTTGATTTTTCTACTACAATAGGGTTGAGTAAGACTTAGGTTGAAGCACTGAGAAGCCTAATTTTAATGACTGAATAGATTTTATTTTATTGTTATTTTTTTATTTGTAATAAATATTATAAAAAATAACTTAATTAAATTAAAAAAAAATTAATCAAAAAAAAAATAAAAATGGAACGGACCAATGGGGACACGCTACGTGTCCCCATATTGCGGCTTGGTGGAGTCGAAGGGTGTGGCTAAAGATCGACACCGCCATCGCCTCACCCTTTGACATAGGGATGTGTCGATCCTCCACTATGACATCGACGTGGGGGTGTATCGAGTGGGGGGCGTGTCGAGGCGCTCGACACCGCCCTTCGACCCCTCCACTCATTCCCCGTAGCAGATGCTCTAATGAATTCTTGTGGTGTAATAGAAATCTAGTTGGTGAAGAAACGAAAATGATTGCAAATTCGAATTACATCAATATTTTTTAATATCGGAATATCTTGTCTGCACTTACCAAATAATGATTGCGAGTTTCGAAAAAAAAAAAAGAGAAAGAAAGAAAGAAGGGAAAGTGCCATCAAATCAAATTTTTAAGCGATGTTGATGAAAGTTATAAGCCTTGTGGGTCGAGAAAATCCAATATATTATTTTGGGCTTTGTTTTGTAAATCTTGGGCCTAATATTATGAATTTTTGGACTTTGTTTCGTAAATATTGGGCCTCTTTAATTAGATTTGATTTGCACTAGTGTCCAGTGTATCTGTATGAATTAACAAGTCCGGTGTTTTTCAAGGCCAATTTTCAAGGATATCATACACAGAATAGTGCTACTAATTCTTGATTTTTGGCTCCGAAATTGTATTAGGCTAAGTTTGAATTTAGTATAATACAATTTCGGAGCCCGGAATATAGTACTATCCGACGTACGGTGCAGTCGTGTGCGCGTCAATTTTTATTGCCAACGACACAAAAAATCAGTATTTCGTGTGTGTTAATTTAGTGGTAGTGTGGTTAATGCCTGGGTCAAAGGTCACGGGTTCGAGTCCACCGTCACGTGGTATTTAAATTTCCTTGTATCGTTGTTCAAAAAAAAATCAGTATTCCTAAATTATCACAAATTGAATTTGGCCTGAAATTGGTATTAAAAAAAACAGTATTATCGGGTTAAAACTGTCACATTGTAAATTTATCGTACTAAATTTGTGTATTTAGACGTTTTTTTTTACCACCAAATGTATTTCACATGAATGTGTATCTATACATATAAATGATGCAAGAACAATTTATTTGCGATTTTCATATTATGCCCTCAAAAGAAAACATTATTAAAAAATGTTCTTTTATACAATTAATAAGAGCAAATTCCAAAAGAATAAAAAGAAATCAATTGGATAATCAGTACTCTTATCAATTTTTAGGCATGAAATCTCATCATCATATCATTTGATATCAGAAACGAATGCAACAACAACCAACAACATAATATAATGACATAAAAATAGTCCCCCAGCTTACATTTTCACACAAATCAAGAAAATACATTTAATTCTCTTGGAAAACATATAACTTTCATTTTATTGTTTCAATTTTTTTATCCCCATTTATTATTCCACACATCACTTTTTACAAATATTGAATAGGGTTATATTAGTAGATTAATGTTATACTAATACAAGACAAAAACTTGGGTGTAACTGTTCCACCGTAGAACACCTGTCCATTTGACCCGACCCGTTTGACCCGATCAAACCCCCCTTTGACCAGTTTTTTTTTTTTTTAGTTTCAGGTTTTTTTTTTTAATTTTTTTTTATTTGCCGCTTCTTCTATGGTCAAGACGCGAGCGAGGGGAGCCGAAGGCTTCAGAGCGAGCCGTAAAAGTCCAAAATGTTGCTTGCTGATTATCCTTATTTTAGTAATCGGAGCGAAGGTGGAGCCGTAAAATCGGAGCCGAAGGCTCCGACCGGAAAAAGAAAAATTGGGGCGGGGGAGACCCACGCGCGGGGTGGGGCGGCGCGTGGCGGGTCTCCATTTGCACGGTGCATAAGTGTGCACTGAAGTGCTTCTCCTAATACAATTATAATTAAGAAAGTGGACTATATTTCTGGAACATTTCATGAAGAAAAGAAATGGACTATTTTTGTGGGAGGGAAGGAGCAGAATGAGTATGATAATATCACAAAACATACACTAGCTAGAGAGGGAGAGAGAGTCATGATCACATGTCTCCAAAGGCAAAAAGAAAAGAAAAGATGATAAAAGAAAGAAATTCACAAGTTTCACAAGATAAAGAGCTGTCCCATTGAATTATGGGGTTGACATATTTTGCAGCCACAACCATAATTATATCTTCAATGCAAGTATGCAACTTGCTCACCTACTTCCTTTCTATCCATACTTACAATTTACAAATCTCTCTCTCTCTCTCTCTCTCTCTCTCTCTCTCATAACACACACACACGCACATATATTAATTTGCATATTAAGGTTATGAATTCATGAATGCAAAGCTGATATAGCATATGGTAAGAAGATTTGTACGACACCTTACATATATCTATATAATAGGTAACTACTACTAACATCATATATGTCATAAATGTAAAGATGAGATATAAATATTTTTTTCCATGAATTTCTCGTACCGATAGAGACCGATTATAAGAGAAAATTAAAGGTAGGCCGAATGCATTATCTTCGAATTATCGATCCAATTAATGTCTATGACAACTACATTGTCAATGGATATTGGTTTGAGGTAGAAATTTTATTTGATTTAATATAGATTGAGCCACCAAATTAAATTTCACCCTTCCATAAAATTAATTTCAAGGTTCACAAAAAAAAAAAAAAAATGAAACTAAAGGTTCAAGAATTGAAAACATCAATGGGAGGCTATATCAACCAATCATCATCAATATATAGAAATTCATTTGAATAATGGTACTCCATATGTCCCGTTCATTTTGTCTCACTTTCCTTAAATGAATGTCCCACTCAATTTGTCACATAATACTAAATAAGGAAAGAATTTACCTTCAAAAATGGTGGAACCTACACACTTCCTATTTTTTACCTCATATTCTTAATCTCCGTGTCCAATAGTAATGAGACAAAATGAGTGGAACTGAGGGAGTATTACCCAACTCACATAAAAGCAAAGAACAAGAAATGCTACAAAGATATAAAATGTGCAAATTCACACACACACACGCACAAAAAAAGATTGTCAAAGTGTTTTCTTCCATCTATGATTCGAGAAGCCATTGAACATTATTTATAAATTAATTACATCAATTCAATACTCTCTCTCACTCTCTCTCTCTCTCTCTCAATGTAAAAATAGTAAAAACTAAGAGAAGATTCACTATGTATCAAGATTTGTACGACCCAAAAGATGATGAGCCAATCATTTATTGAAAGCAAAATGTCAACACCAAAACTAGCATTGGAAAGGAAATACTCACACACAACTATATATATAAAAATAAAAACAACGCACCAAACAAAGGGAGTTGAATTATTCTAACAACTATGCACAAATTTAGAATATATCAAATTAAATATTGGATCCAACTTGCATGACAAATTAAAAGGAAAACCCTTTTTCTTTTCCCTTTTTTCATTCTATCCACTAATCAAATACTAAAAATTAAAATCAATACATAAATAACAACTTATTTAAAAAAAAAAAAACAACCACCCAACAACCACCTCCATTATTCTTACCTCATCGCCGCCGCCGCCGCCGTAAGTTAATGAAACCGATGTTCATTCGGCGCCGCCGCCGCCGCCATGCATCGAGGCGATCGCCACCACCCCGAGCTTCTGGAGATTGAGCTTGACGACGGTGTCGGTGAACATCTTGGTGTCCTCGCCGGTGTTGCCCTCCGGTATGTCGACGATGTAGGATTCCAAGACGATGGTGTAGACTCGGCCGGCGCCGTCGTTGAACTCGTTGACGGAGGTGACGGAGCGGTAGTTGTTGAGGCGGTGCTCGCCGCCGACGACGCGGAAGCTGATGATGTGGCGGCGGTCGTCGAGGATCTCGAGGCGCTCGGTGGAGGTGGAGGCGGGGAGGCCGGAGACGACGGTGACCTCGCGGATGCTGCCGACGGCGCCGTCGCCGATGAGGCGGCAGCTCTTGATGAAGTGCTTGTAGCGCTGGGGGTTGTCGAAGCTGCGGACGAGCGGCCACACCGCCTCCGCCGGCGCGTCGATGCGCTGCGTGATCAGCGACGTGCATGTGTTGGGCAATGCATCGAAGGTGTGGTACGTGCGGATCACGTGCTCCACCTGCGCGTACTCCTCCGCCGTCAGCCCGTGTGGGATCTCCGCCGCCGCCTCCGCCGCCGCCTTGTGCTTCTTGTTCTTGTCCTCCATTCAATTCTAGAGAGAGAGAGGAGAGAGAGAGAGAGAAATTGAAAGGAGGTTTTATATGTGGAGCTAGCTTTTGAGAAATAGGTATGGTGTATATATATATGTGTGTGTGTGTGTGAGATTAGATGAGGAGAGAGAGGGGGGAAATGGGGGAGAGAAATTGAAATTGTTGAAATTTGGGAAATTTATACTTCCATTTTGGGACTTCTTGATTCTAAGAATATATAATATGAAATTAAGCCTCAAAAGTTTTGGATTCTTGAAATCTTGCAAATGAAATGTGGGGTTTGAGGAACATTATGTATCCTTGTGTGTATAAGAGAGAGAGAGATGATCGGCAAACACTAGGACTTAAAGGGGGAAATTAAGCCTTAAAAGTTTTGGATTCTTGAAATCTTGCCAACAAAATTGTGGGGCTTGAGGAACATTATATATGAATCCTTGCGTGTGTATGAGAGAGAGAGAGAGAGAGAGAGAGAGAGAGAGAGATGATGGGCAAATATTAGGGGGAGAGAGAGATGGGCAAACACTAGGACTCAAAAGGGGGGAATTAAAATAGGGGTGTTTAATTAGGGTTGATTGTGTGTGTGACTGTGTGAGAGAGAGTTGATGATGAACAAAATAACACTTAGTTTAGGACTTAGGGAGGAGGAAATTAAATTAATTAATTGTGGGGGGTGTTTAATTAGGGTTTGAATGTAAGGAGTGGACAGGGTTGGTTGGACGGATTTGCCCTTGGGGGGGTATGCAACTATCTTGTCAGTTGTCATTTTTCCAAGAAAGGGAACTTTACTATATTAAAATCATTGATTTAATTGGTGCATCTTATATGTCATGACTAAAACTGGAAAGGATTAATATACACAATCTATGTCAACTGCAGTATTAATCCAATTATACATAAATATTTTATACATATATATAGTATAACCTTATTGTATACGTCAACTCAACTTAGAGCATAATCATTCTAATACAATGGCAAATGTATATAAATTAATATTAATGGGGGACACGATTATTTTCTAATAGTTGGTTTGATGTATTATAGCGATGAGAAATATTGTCTTTGAATTATCTCAAAATTTTGTGAAGATATAGTTGATTTTACAAAGAATGTTTGATTGGTGGGGGTTGAAACTTCGCTCAAACATGACTGCATCCGTCACTATTTTAATTATATTTTCTTTAATTTTGTAAAATCGATCTTCTGCACCACCACCGGTTAGACACCAGAAAGAGATAGTATCGAAAATATATATTGTCCTAACATGTGTGTATGTATGTATATTGGTAGATCTCAAGAAACATGTATGGGATTTTAATTATTTGTTGGGTTATAGTATATCTTAGGTTTTGCAAGAAGATAAGCAATTTGTCTAACCTTAACTTTAGGGCAATGCCTTTCCATTTTCAGCAAAGAAAGAATTTAAAAAAATAGGTTAGACTGTATTATTGTACAATAGGAAATAAGTAATATATCATTGGAATACGCTAGAAGGGAGAAAAAAGCTGTGGGAATAATAATTATATGTATGTATGTGTGATGATTTCTGCAAGTTGCAAGGAATAATGAGTATTAGTATATTTTAAGTAATAGTGTAACACTTTTTTCTAGAGTTGTTGTTTTCATTCTTTTCATGAAAGTAAATTCTTTTCATTTGATAAAAGAATGACCTATTTAATTATAGGGTTTCATTCTTTGTAGGCAAACAATCGCTTAAATCAATTAAAGGTTCACGATTGTTTAATATTTTGAAGAGGAAATTAAATAAATTGAATGACATAAAATATTTTATTTTTTACTATGCTATGAATAATTGGTTAGTGTAGTTTAGGATAGACTATATTTGATTTCATTCATCTTCAACTGTCTATATTCAATAAAAAGAAGAAACAAAAAGATAATTCCATAGATGGTCATCCATTATTCAACTTGATTAATTAAACATATGTCATTGTCTCTAACATGCTATTTAGAGAATTTGTTAACATTTTGTTTAATACATGATGAGATGTACGAAATTCCTAGCTAGATAGCCAAGAAAAAAAAATCTAACTATATATTATCTAATATATACATATATATACCTCTTTCATCAATCGATTTAATCAATATGAACTAGAGATTAATGGCTGCATATCTTGAATGTCTCAAGAAATGAAGAAAAAACCTAAGTCTTAGTCCATTAGCGATTTTTGCATCGTAATGTCTTGTGATATTTAACATCATCACCGTTGTAATCCAATAAACTATTGGTACATTATCTAAAATAATATCGTTTCATCTATATTGGCAGTCGCGTGTCATCTACAATCATCAACTGAATTTTCTTAATAACCTCATATCTTGAATAAATTATTGCTACATTATCTAAAATAATATCGTTTCATCTATGCTGGCAGTCGCATGTCATCTACAATCAATTGAATTTTCTTATTCGCTCAAAATTTAATACAACTAACAAGCTAAAAACTCTCACAAGTAAATTCATGAAGGTTGCATATCTCACTTAGGACAAATGACATAAAAACTCTAAACTTCGTCCACTTTTTTACTTGTAGGACCAATCAAAATAAATAAATAAAAAAAGAAAAAATGAAATCAACTAACGGCATTAGGCAGCCTGTTAACGTATGGGCTAATTTGGACTCATTATTAAGACGTTAGGGACATAGCAGATCCTAACATTTCGTTAAGGATATATTTGCACTTCACATCAAACAATAAGGGTGTATTTGCACTATAACCCTTTTTTAATTTGATTTGAGACAAGTAACGAGTATATGAAACATGTCTGTATAAAAGGGGCATATATATAAGAAACGGGGTATTTATATAATATATTACTACATGTATTACTTTGTGATATCTCTACGAGTTTAAGATATGGATAAATTGATTTTTTTTTAATATTGGATATGAACAGTTTGTTTGTATAAATATTAAATAAATGAGTTCGGTTAATAATTAACGGAATGTTTATTATTATACGAGTTTTAGAACAAATTCAAGTAATTACATGGCTAATTTTTCTACAAATAATATAAAAATATGATAATTCCGTCGATGTTCGACGGTCAACACACTAATTTTATAGGTAGGGTGAGAGAGGTGCCCCCTTAGGAAGGGTATAGTCGGAATCGTTGAAAAGCCGCAGCTATAGATTCGTAAATCATGTGAAAGGGTTTAACAAACTGCTCTCGCGTGATCTATAACTCCACTTTGTATGATTCCACACACATGGCCCCACTTTTTTTAATAAAAAAGAAAACTCATATATTAGTATTATTTACTTTTTTTATATAATAATGAACAATTATTATTAATATTTTAGGGGACATGATAATCTATTTCAATTGAAGCAAAATTTCATGGTTCACGTATTTTTCTAAATAATCTAGCACCATAATTATTTGCAATGAATTAATTTAAAATCTTAAAAATTGTGATCGTATCATTGAATTCAGCAGAGTATATTCCCTTAAAGTAGTCAACAATGCATGTGAGATGCCACTATATTTTCATGGTAGTAAGGAGATTGAAATTTGATTGTATTTTAAAAATTTATCTTCACCCAAGGGGTTTTCCAAGAGAAGATTTATTTATTTCGACTTATTAATATATACTATCCATATCTATGTAAAGATAGGTTAATTAAGTATTGAAAAGAGGCATAGTTCACACATGATCTCAGTCATTTTTTTAAATCTCGAACTTAATAGAGTATGATAATCTACACTTTAGTTTATGTTGGATAAAACTATCAAGTTGATTTAATTAGTCCTAGCGCTAGAAGATTGATGGCTAAGAATAGCATAAATTAGCTTCCATGTTGATATATCACATAGATTATTGAGAACCTAGATTTAGAGGGTGTTTGGCTTAGCTTAAAAGCTTCTCAAAACAACTTCTAAGCTCCTAATTCTTTAGTAATGAATAACTTTTAAGCTGTTTTAAAGAGCTTAAAAGCTTAGCCAAACACCCTCTTAATAATGCTCAAGCCTCATAAATGACAAAATGCACAAAATGAAACTCTTTAATTTTTTTTAATTTTTTTTTAAGTCGTGGGAACCCGCAACCGCTGCCTGCGGTGCGCACTGGGTAAATCCATGTCCCTTGTGCAGTAGCCTGCAAACAACACAAGGCAGGTAAACCACACTTTCCAAGTACAAGTGTGACAGGCTCAACCTATAGAAGCGTTTCATGAGGTTCGAACCTGAGACCTCTCAGTCTCAGACGCTCACTTTTTATCACTAGGTCATTCCCAAAGGGACAAAAAACTCTTTAATTATATATATAGGGAAATGATCATATAGGAACTTATCTTTAGGTAGGAACTAGAAACTAATCTTAATCGTTGATTTTTTTAATTTACAGTTCAGATTAATTGATGCATTAAATTGCTATTGTTTTGCATTATTGTGTGCTAAATAATTTGTATATTATATAAGTTACTGTAATTTGTGCATTAACGTACTGTATTTTGTGCATTACGGAATTGATGTTTTTGTTAGTTCCTACCGACTCATATAAGGATGAGTTCCTACCAGATATACATACACCCTATATATATATATATATATATATATATATATATATTATTTATATGTTTATATAAATATCTATACTAGCTTGATAAAATACTCCTATATAATTTGGTGTAGCCAGCTAGTGTCTACCACATTACACCTAAAGATGTTGTAATAACACAAGGAGACAGTAACCTATATGTTGCATCTGATTAAAATAACAACACTACTACTTCCAGAAACCTCCATGCCAATAATTAATTAACTAATATGTGAACTCCTAGACTATTAAATGAATAAAACAGATGATTATTAAATAGAGAATATTTGGAAATAGGAAAGAAAATATAGACTTACTCTTGAAGAAATGAATAAATATTGTTTATGAAGCTTTGAAAGGTTTCATGCACTGACAAAATACCTATGTCTTCATGTGGTTAAAGAGCTGTTTAATTTCTGGTTGCTTCAAAACAGTAAAATCCATTCGCCCCGAGATTCCGTAACGCCACATTTTCTATGTCCAATTGTATTATTTTATTTTATTTTATTTTGATTTGCTTGTAGTCAAAGTAGAGACTAGAGAGATGTCAAATTGACTCGATCGATCCAGCTCGAGTCCATGGGACCATAGGCAGTGACGGATCTAGCACCCGGGCGATCGTCCGGGCAGTTTTTTCGTTTAGAAAGTATATTTAGACCGAAATTTTAGTTTTTTCTTTTTTTTCCCCATTTTTACATGTGAATTGTAAGTTAGTACGTCCGAATATGTGATCAAATTCATAAACATAATATCGTCTGACCATTTTTAAAATCCTAGCTCCACGGCTCCACCCCTGACCATAGGTAAATTTTTGGTTGTTCAAGCCCGGAAATTTAACAAAGTTTAAAATGACAGTATGGTCTAGTTCGAAAATAGTGAAAAAAATGCATGATTGGATTGATTCGACTGAAGTGAACGCATCAGAATTGAAGCTATTTCATATCGATTTGAACTGATCCAAAATTCAATCAAACTTCTATTTTTGATAGTCCTTGTCCGTTCAATTTCGGGCCAGTTTGTCAAATCAGGCAGGCTGAACCGATTATTGACAGGTATAAATGTAATTGAGATATTTGTATATTTATTTATTAACTTTTGTTATGAAGTAGGTAAATAAAAAACGTTCATATTGAAATTGTCCTGATTTCATGTACGCCAAACAAAACCTGCGAATGCATGCATACCGACATACATGCATATAAAACTATTTTTAATTAATTTCGCAATTTGTTATTTACTTACTTTTTTGGTCCCTAGCTACCTTTACTCTAAGACAATGTTAAAGCCTCGTATATGCCAAAATTTGGGTGCCAAAATTTGGGTGCAAGAATTTGTCCAATTATTAAATCCTAAATTTTACTGCAAGGTCTTACGCATTGTGGGCCAAAGAATGTATATAATTTTTGCCAATTTTATTTAGATTTGAATTTGTGACATTCGCTTAACTGTCGTTTGAGAATGCATTTAGTTAGAGTGATTAAGAGTGATTGATACATAATTATGTATAATTATATGTTGGATTTATAGGATTGAGCCGTGATAGATAACTAGGCGCTTGACTATATCAATTAAGTGAGTGATAAATTATCTTTTCTATTTTGGGGTGATTATTAATCACTTATTCAAAACATTTGGAAATTTCCAATTTTGCTCTCAAATTTTTCCCAATTTTCAACATCGATGTTCAAACTCTTATCTCTCTCTTACTCTCTCCAACTTTGTGGTGTGTGTGTGTCTCTCTCTCTCTATATTTATGCTAGGATAATTAAAATGATTCTAACCAAACGTATGATAAATAATCCAAAATACTACTCCCTCAGTCTCGTTCAATAAGTCTCATTTTGCCATTTTTGGTATCCCACTCAATATGCCTCATTTCTTTATTTGACAAAGATTAACACACTAAACTTCACTTCATGTTACACTCAAACGTGAACAGAGTTGTTTACTTTATTGTACAGTGTTTTTTCACTCTATCACTTTAACATCAACAATAAAATACTATCTTAATCACTCTCTAACTCTTTTTTTCTTAATCTACTTGCATATCCGAAATGGGACTTGTTGAGTAGGACGAAGGGAGTATAATTCTATCTTATTTGTCAATCTTATCTATCATATCCTTGAAAACAAACATGCTTCCAAAGAATAAAACCTTCAACCTCTAACTTAAGAAGGCGCACGCCAAGTGCACTAAGCTTGCAGGGCAAAGGAGTAATTTCACCAGTATGCTTGGATTTTATGTATTTTTTGTTTGATTTGAAAATTGAAATATTATTGTGTTAGCAAAGAGTAAACCTCGTAACCATATTTGACATTTAGTGTTGGATTCTTTGAACCTCAGATATATGCTTCAGTATTGACTGCTTCTTATTTTGGAGTCTTCTCACTTATCCATCACAATCGCTGCAGAAATTGCGTGCACAAATCTAGAAATGGCAAAAATGGGCCGGGCCGGCTAGCCCGAGCCCACCAGGTCAATTGTAATTTTCGGGCTCAGTCGGGCCGACCCAAAAATCAGAAGGCCTCCAACGCTGCAATCCAAGCCCGTTCATAAAAATATATGTAGTGTAAATTTGATCGAGACTGATGTCATTTGGGTGGATCGAGCTGGTCCGAAATTCAATCTGGCCTGTTTTGGCCGCCCATACCCACCCATTTTCGAGCCAGCTTGTCGGGTCAGGTCGGTCAGGTTAGATTTTGCCACCACACAAATCTTTTCTCTCTCTTCTCTCTCTCTTAAATACAGAATGATTAATAATTTGTATCTCTTACATAATTGGTGAAATTATGATATAAATATGATCAATTGGAATCTCGCCAATACTTTTTAAGTTGAGTCTGACTTAGATGGCTCACATACCCTCCGATTCATCGAAATTGTCATTCTTTCCTTATTTAAGCGTCTCACTCATATATCATTTTTTTACCCTTATTTTCAATCTTCGTAGCGAACAGTAACATAACAATTTCAATGGGTCGGAGGGAGTATATTGGTAGTAGGAGGTTTAAAGAAAACAAAAAGAATGTCAATGCGGTATAATAATTAAAAAATAATAATAATTAGCACCAACCCCTAAAATAATATTCCAAAATATACTACAACTTGGAAGTAATAAAAGATGTTGATACCCAAGGTGGGGGAAGGACATCATCAAGATTCAAAGATATGGTTAAGAATTGAGTGGCAGGTCCAACTAATTAATTGGGTTGTGGCTGTTTTTTTGTTTACGTTAGTACTAATATTAATTTAGAATAATAATTCAATGCGCACTCGGAATTAAGCTATTAAAAATGAAATTTGGAATTACTTAGGAGTTTATTAACATTATGAAATGCTAATGCTAAATTCCATGAAATTGAATGGATTAAAGAAATTAAAAATTAATCGCATCGTGTGTGAAAAATAAGTATCGAGTCAAGATATAATCAGAACACTGACAAAATTACGAAGAGGTTGACTCTGGTGAGGTTGGCCTTACCGTGCAACAACTTATTTAACCTTTTCTTCTAACACATCTAACTGTTACTTAGAACTTCAGAATATCATTGCTCTTAATTTGACCGCAACGTGCAGTTAAATGCACTCAAGTCTGTGAATTATATAAATATAACCACGAAAATGGGGTTCATTGCATTTTTCCATTTTATTATTTGATACGATTTACACATATAATTCCAAATATACGACAATAAATGTTGATTAGTAGCAATTTATTTCATAATTAGATTTTATTTCAATAAATAATATACGTATATACTAAACCATTATTATGAGTGTAGTACATAAAAAACTGGGCAAAAGATTTGCGATATTAATTCCGTTTGCATATAATTGCAAACCTCAAAATATGATATATACGAGAAAACAAAAAAGAAACAGAAAAAAAAATGATATATACGAGAAAACAAAAAATGAAACAGAACAAAATTATCTCTATCAACTTGTTAGAGAAGCAAATTTTGTACAGCATGTTCGTTCAAATCAAAGCAGATAATACATATCAAAGCTCTACAGTTGAAGATATACGAAAAATAAGAGAAATACAAGAAAAATACGTGCTTCGCGAAAAAAAAAAAAAAAAAAACGAAAAAAGAGGCCAAAAAGGAGCAGTTAAGTCTGTATTACACAGAAGAATAAGCTGAAACTATTTTACAAGGAAGAAGAATAGGGCGAAAAAAAAAACGAAAACGAAAACGAGGCGTTACCTAGTCCACTGTGATGCTTCGGATAGTTAGCGGCTCTAGCAGTTAGATTACTTCCTGTGGTTGGTGTCTGAGGCGCGTATGGCTCTGTCTTTAGCTACTTTGGTTAGAGATGTATGTATACGAGACGTCACATCACACAGACTTGCTGTTAGAACACAGAGGCGACGACCCAATCAAGCTATCCTCGTCTTGTTTGGACATCAGATGGCATGTCCGAGGTAAAATGTGGAACTGTTACAGTTGGACGAACTTTTCATCCTTCGTGTATCAAGAGATCCTTAGATATCAAAGCGATTCTCTGTTTAGCACTGTCTGATCGGAGATTGTCCCCTTTGAGTCCGAGCTGAAGCCAAATTTCATGTTCGAGGAAAATCAGAAACAAATATAGCTATGCAACGGACATTGTCTAAAGCCCGAGTATAAGGCATCAAAAACAAGAAAGAAGGGGGAGACGGCAAGCCTAAAATTACCTCAACTTGGATGTCAGGGGTGAACCAGCGTAACAAGATGCCAAGGTGCACGACTGCTGGTATAAGCTTGAAAAGCAACGGAGTAGTTACCTGCAGAGACGTACATTTGCCATTAACTATCTTTACATCGATTGGGAGCCGTATTAGAATTAGGACACAATTCCAGATATAACTTAACACTAATGGAAACAGATGTCACTTCATCTAAAGAAGTTGATATACATATAT
Source organism: Schizonepeta tenuifolia (assembly GCA_029490685.1). Taxonomy (NCBI): domain Eukaryota; kingdom Viridiplantae; phylum Streptophyta; class Magnoliopsida; order Lamiales; family Lamiaceae; genus Schizonepeta; species Schizonepeta tenuifolia. The sequence continues at coordinate 98,902,345 of CM055960.1, read as the reverse complement.
AAGCCAAAAGAATTGTACATATATAATAAACGAATTAATCGAGCAGGAAGATTATTGTTACCAGACTGAGAGCTGTAGTTCCGAGAAGCAGCAGGTACACTTTTCCCTGAAAAAAAGCAGAAGTTAGTAATTTTTCCAAGAAATAACCAAATATCTCATGAATACGAATGTGGTGATATGGAGATTACATAGTAAACATATACCTCAACAAGATGAAGATTTGAGGCACGACTAAGCAGTACAAAAGCAAATTCCCCTATTTGTGCCAATGACATACCAACCTACATGGCTCAAGGACCAAGGTTAATGTTGTTAATGAGTGCATCAAACAACAAATTCCTATTTTCACAAATAAGGAGGCAACTTACAAGAAGCGATGTTTTGTTGTTGTAGCCGAATCCCTTGACAACAGCGGAAATTACTATTGTTTTAACAATGACGACCAGTATAACTGACGCGAGCAAGATATCAACATGATTCCATAGAAATTGAACATGGATCAGCATGCCAATGCTAGCCAAGAAAAGCGCGGCAAACATATTGCGAATAGGTTCAACCTGGATCAGAAAGATATCTCAAATCAAATGTAGCCAGAAGCAAATTATTACAATAATTATGACGTAGAAGTATATATATAATCAAAAAGTTCTCTCTATTTACATAAGCATAAGCATTCATGAATTAATCATACTTGTTCAAGGGTATGCTGGCCAAGATCAGTTGTAGCTATCATTACTCCCGCAGCAAATGAACCCAATTCTAAACTGAGACCAAGCTTGTCACTACACTGGAACACATAAGAAGTACATAAGATCCATGAATTTTGAGGTTATATAACAAATTGACGATCAAAGACAATAAGGGAGCAGAGCTACAGTTAGACAAAGTGTCGAGGAACTAACCCAAGCAACAAGAAGACAAAATGCAACTGATGCCAACTGATAAAGTTCATTGGTCTGCGAAAAGAGACAAGTATCTTATAATAACATTGACCAATAAATGCTGCTTCCACACATTTGTGCTATGCAACTTGTCTTGGTGGATGAAAAACATTTCAACTCAACAAAGAAATGAAAAACATTGGAAAACTTAAGTTCACCTGTGACGACAAACTTATCATGAGTTTCAAGAACCAAGGCACACATGTCCGGGACAATATTGTTAGAACTGCCAGGAACGAAATCAACACCACCAACCTGGCTAATGGATTATCAGTATAATGACTAAAAGTTTAAAATTATTGCACCTTTTAGCCAAAGAAAGATTCAACGAATAATAGGAAATTTTTTTTTTCTCTTATATCAGAAGAATGTCTATCTCTAAGTTAGTATATTGCATTCTCAAGCATACAAATAACCATATCTATGCAAGAGATAAAAGGAAGGAACCACCGACATATTCAAAATACTTAGTTATACACTAACACGTAGAGAACTACATGAACCCTAACAAGAGTAACCCTATGCACATAAATCCCATATGAAAAAATACTTTCCCTGATTCAGTACATGAAATGTGACGCCAATAAGAACTTCAATACAAGTGGCCTACTTCTATAAATTGTCAACGACAGAGCCAATTTCCCTTCATTACATGAGAGTCTCAGCAATGCTTAGCTTCCAACTTCCTCGACCATAGACAATACATTGGTCAATCAACTATGCAATAATTATGTTTTCATCGTTTTCTGCATATCTCACCATTCAAACAACTTATCCTGGATGCCAAAAAAGGTTCTCCAAAAATAAACGCACTGTAGATATACATTTTACTCAGTTCTTGATTAAACCAAACATAGATGTCAGACTTCTATTGCTTTTCATTAATTGAACCTTCGAACTGCTGGTTAAATATATTCTTTTATATCAAACATGCTAGTTTGTATGGAAGAAGCAACTCTTTCAAGAACATTCAGTGCAAAAAAGAAAAGGATTGAACTTACGATTTAGTCATGGAAACCACCCCCTGCATAACACCAGAAGTACCACCGAGAACTGGAAGCATAGCAAACAGCAATCCAACGGCACAGTCCTGATAATAAAATAGTAGGTTTTTTCTCTTATAAATATCAAGCCTTCTAGACAAAATATGGATTAATTTTTAAAAAAAATGTGAAACCATGTAAAGCTGTGATCAGAATTGTAGAATGGAAATCTTCAACTGTTGTTTTGTAAAAGGCCAAAAATGAAATTACTTATTCCAGACTTCCATTCTACAGTAATAAAAGATTCATGAAGTAAAAAGAAACAATAGTCACAATACCTGTAAGATCAGTGTGCCAATAGTCACTTGACCATGAAGTGCGTTTGTACTATTTTTCTCCGTCAAGAACTTGTAAACCTAATAAAGGAAGTCATGAATAAGAAAAAGAAAAAAAAATCATGGACAAGGAGAACAGAAAATGCTATCACCATCCAGAATAAGGGATTTTTACATGTTCACATTTAATGAAAAATACTAGCAGCAATGCTCAACCAAGTGACAGATGCATTGAGCTTACCACTGCTGTAGATGACATCGACAGAAAAGCGCCAACAAATACACCCTCTGAAGCTCGGCCACCACATGCCTGGATACAATGAAATGAAAATTACTGATGTCAAATTGCAGAAGAGGAAATATGGTTTCACAGTGCAAAAAAGTAGATTCCTACGATAATATAAAAAAAAAAAAAAAGACTAACCCAAGGGAATAGGGCGCTTGTTTTCAAGTAACAAACTTAATCAATAAACTTTTGGCAAACAATAACTAAAATCCATCTGATGAACATACCGAGGCTATAATTGCACATAGGCACATGAAAAAGAGAATTTGAAGTAGCCCTCCAAGAATAGCAACGGCACGAACAACTCGCAACTGTAATATTAAAAGTGCCATTAGCTTAAAAAAGCTAATTGCTTCATATCTAAATACAAAGGGAAAAGAACAGTACTCTGACATTTTAAAGCAGCCTATAAAAGCAGCTAACCTTCGTTATGGAGAACTCCAGACCCAGGGCAAACAGAAGAAAAATCACACCAAACTGCGCCACAGTCTCAACCTGTATGAATAAGTTACATAGTAATGAAATGAGCGATCTCACACGACAAGTCATGATAAACTCATTATAAATGAACATAAAACAGAGCGTTTCATCACTGAACAAAGAGCCTACCAAATAAATCATTTGAATGCTTACTTATCAGGGAACTAAATAATCAATTGTAATAAAAGAAAATGATTGAATAAAAGAATATGATCGAAGCTAGATATCAACAGAGTTAAAAAAACAAACACATGGTCACAGGTATGTTCCGATTAAATGCTTTAATTTCACTTGTAATGTTTCCAGAATGGCTGGCTGTGCTACGCATACTTCTCTTCAAATTATACTCATAAATTTACCCCCGCAGTTTTTATTGAAACCATGCCCAACACTGAAAGAATAAAACGTGAAAGCATCCTAAAATCAAATAAACGTAGCATGAATAGCATAACTTTAATTTACAAGGAAATCTTAAAGAAGACTTCAATTTCAGTTTTCAGAAGAGAATAGCATGCCGATTAAATTACAAAATACTTTGATTTCCATGAGTATTGGGAGCGGAGCAAAATCATTAATGGGTGAACCATATCAAAACTACTCCATAAGGAAAAGTCACCCTGCAAAGGCATCTAAAACGCAAATAGGACATTAAACTGTCAAGAGTTGACTTTGCATAGTCACATACTTGCACCATTTCACTGATGACATTTAGACCTCCAGGTCCCACAAGCGATCCTGCTAATAAGTATCCAGTAAGTACCTGCAATGTGTTCCATAGAATTAGGAAACGAAATAGTTGCACTAAGAGAGAAAAAATAGATGAGTCAATGTATGAGATCAGACCGGTTGTCCAGCACAAGCAAACGCTATTCCACCACAAGTTGCAGAGACAATGACGACAACCAGATCTGATATGAGCCTGCAAAATCATCCTGTCAGATAATCTATAACCCAAAAAGATGAGAGGGGGAGATCTTATCAAACTTGTTACTGTACCTCAAGTCTAACTGCAGCACAGGGTATTTCGATTTGAAATTTGATATGATAAATACATTATCCTGCATATAGATAGTAAGGTGTTAGTTTACACACTGAGAGTGGTAAGATTGTTTCTGAATTACTTGACTTGCCATTAGTCTGTTTAATTTTACCCCTTTCCTTTTTACTCTCTCGGAGATAACAATGCTACTAGAGAAACATTAAGAAGCTAATGTCACTATGGAACTAAAAGAGCAATAGCATTGTTTTACCTTTCTATCGATTAATGTTGGGGTCTCTTCTGCTCCATTGTCATTATCCAGATTGAAAACTTGATTAAATTTAAAGGACCTATAATGATAAGAGGATAATGCATATAAATATAAAAGAAAAAAATATGTTAGGAAAAAAAAGAATTGTGCAAGAATGGTACGGGTACATACTTTTCCTCCTTCGTTTCATTCTTCTTTGGCTTGACTCTAGCTACTGTTTCCAAAACAGCCTGATTATGAGACAAAGTAAGCCAAAATCAAGCAAATGCAACAAGATCCTTTATAATTCAAATTGTGTCACCAAGCCACTGTTGACCGTTCACTTCACGTTATTGTCTATTTAACAGCTTTTTCCACTAATGAATCAAAGTTTGGCAAGTGATCATTTTTACTAAAGCTAGTCATTTTAAGTCTTCTATTTCCTCCAGTCTAGCATATCTAGTAAAGTGAACAATAATCCTAAGGACCTGCGTTTATTAAACTATTATTTTCAGAAGACAGGGACTATCACAAAAAGCTATAGACCAAAGGGCCTCCCAGCTACAGTACCCCTATAGTTATTACACATTTCAGATTCTCATGGGCTATACCTCCCTTCATAAGTGACGAGTTAAATTAATTAATCTCTGAATTCATGATAAGAGCTTGATAGTTGATCCCACATCCAGATACCATTAAGTCGTTACGTTTCTTAAAGGCAGTCGAGGGACATTTATCATAGACTGCAGTTATGACCACACCTTTCTTAACGCGTTAAAGATGTCATATACTAAATCAAATAAAAGCACACTATCCAAAGAGTTGATGTTGTATAGCACAAACCTGTTGCTCAGCCACACTGTTGTTGAAGCTACCAGCATCGTTTGCTGCCAGTTAAATTCCAGTTTTCAGACATTATCAACTTAGAATCCACACATAAATCATACAAAACTTACAAGTTACAAAAAACAGTTTAGATGTCTCAATGTACAGCAGCAATAACAAACAAATGCTCACTAATCTTAAAAAATTATTTAGGATTGTAAACATAACTCATGCTGGATCCATAAATTAATGAAATCAGTTTAAACTATCACATAAGACTTCCTATAAAGCTCATAAACCTCTAGATTCCAAGCCCTGCTTAGTAAACTAGTAAGAGTGTATCATGCTACAAAAGAATGGGTAATTGGCTGCAAATGTGTCCTTATTTCTCACTGGAAAAACCAAACCGAAATGTAAATCCCAATGATAACCCTAACGAAACACGTAATCAAAAACAAAATCCGAGCAAAATTGAACTAACAGAAAAATAACCTAGCTAAGTAAAAGCGGCACAACAACTGAGATCTAACAAAACCTTCGTTATGATCCTCATTCTCCGTAAATTCCTTCTCGAGCGCGCGATCGATCATATCAGCAAATGTGTCCTCCTTCGGCCTGGTCTTATTCCCACTGAGCTCAATGCCGGTCGCATTGGCGGCAGCGGCGGCGGTGGTGGCGGAAACGGCTCCGTCTTCCACCAACTTAGAATCATCCTCCGATGCCGCGGCGGCGACCAGCGCCACTGCCAGCAACAAGACAACGGCGGCTAGCGATCTACTCATCTGGAGGCAGCACCGCCGGCGGCGCACGAGAAGCAGGCCGCGGCGCGCAGTCGGATTCGGCGCGGCGAAGTGTCGGTTAGTTTGCTTGTCGCTGTCCACAGCGATGCAGCGCAGGCGCAAGTTGTGATACAGCTACCACTCACTACCAGTAGTATGGGAGTTTTAGAGAGAGAGAGAGAGTGAGATGTACAGAGAGAGAGAGAGAGAGAGAGAGAGAGAGAGAGAGAGAATGCAACAATTGGGAAATACGTTGGGTTCGTGTAATATATTTTGTAGTAGTTGAGTAATTAGTCAATTAAAGAGGGGATTGGATGTGTAATTAAGACGATAATCAAGGGATGTTTTTTTAACATGCGCTCACCACGTGACTATTTGTCCCTCTCTAATATTACAATTAGATATTGCTAATTATTAGTATAAATTATCGATCCCCCATTTTATTTTTATTTTATATTACGAGAACTCGTCGTCGCTGTTTTCGGTGCGTATTGATACCCTATCTATATAATTGGAGACTCGTAAATGTAAATGCATTCTGCAACTCGTATAGCTATTCTTTTACTTTTAGGGTGTGTTTATTTGGAAGTATAAATTTATATACCTCTAAATGGAGGGATAATATTATGAGGTATAAATTTATACGTACTTCATTGTGGGGACCACAAATTTTATACTAGTATTTTGTTTGGTTGGAGGGATAATATACTTATTTATACTCTCATTGGGGGAACACAATGTTTTATATCTTGTTCACTTGGTATGAAATTGATGGATGAAGGAGGAAATAGGTATAATATTGTACCTCTATTTTAGAAGTATAAATTTATACTCCGCACAAAGTAAAAGGGGTTGTCCGAAAATTTATACATCCTGCTCGGGTTTTTCTTAAATAGCAACCAAACAAGATATAAGGAAGTAAAATAATATTATACTCCCTCTGTCCCGCTCATTTTGTCTCCCTTTCCTTAAATGAACGTCCCACTCATTTTGTCTACATCCAAATATAGACATAATGAGTGGTTATAAGAGTTTCTCTTTCATCTCTTTCCAATCTCATCAACTAGTTTATTAAACAAACAACTTTCCTTAATCTCCGTGCCCAATAGTAAGGAGACAAAATGAGCGGGACGGAAGGAGTACCTCCTTTTACCTACAAGTGAACACACCCTTAGTCTAGAGTTGATTTTGTTAGTAATCTAAACAAATTTTTGACTTTAACTTATTCCCTCCCTCCCTCGTATATCTTCCTACTTTTCCATTTTGAGGTATTTATACCTTCTTAGTATTTTTTAACACTACCCACAAGAAAATATTCTCCTCTTAATCTTAGTTTGTCAACTTATTTACATAAAGTATCATATATGACTCACCACTATATTTAATATAACTACCTTTAATGTGCGACCCTTTCTCCAATCACAACAAATTCAACTTTTTTTCCAGTCACAACTAATTCAACAACATTTTTCTTAATCCATGTATCACTCCCTCCTAGAAAGATATATTAGGGACGGAAGGAGTATATATTAACGACCTCTATTTTGATTTTTATTTTAAGAGTTTATTTTAACTTTTTATAAAACCTAAATTTAATTCACTCTCATCGTTGTTTCAGATTCCGTTGATATATCTAAAAACTATTGTCAAGACCAATTACGTATTTTTAAATTCGGGATGCAGTCCAAATTTGTGGCATTATTGGCGAACCAACCTCAAATCTTAGTTTGTTGTATAAAAACAAATTCCAATTATTCAGCTCATAATTTGATGGTGTAGCATAATATACCGCAAGAGATGGGAGGTCAGGTTGCACTGAGTAGGGATACGGAGACGATCCTGAGAGTGCTGCACAGGCAATCAACGTTGATCTGCTGAAGCGTGCCACAACAGTCGGGGCTTGGGTTCATGAATGCTCCGGGCACCACAAAAGGGGCGCATAATCTAAGATCCCAGAGGGAGGAGGACCACATCGCCTCGTCGTGCGATTGAACACTCACCATCAAAAGAAAAATTATAATCACTCTATTGAAACTCTTCATATTAATGGGGGATTTTTTATTTATATATCTAAGTGTATACAAAAATTATAAATTTGTATTTGATTCAGACGTAATCATCAAACAAAATAGAGGCAACATGAAAATAATTAGGTAGATACAATTATTGAACAGATATGTTCAATCCAACGTTACTATCTCATCATACAACATGTGTTTGCATCTCCATTTAATGTACACACTATATAAAGTTGGATTAAACAACAAGAGTCAGGTTATTGGTGTAACATCAAAATTTTCAGCTATTTCAAAACCAAAATTATTACTATAGTAGTGGAAATTATTGAACATCTGATTCAATGCAGTCCTATCTACCTAAAAAATGCATGCTAGTAGTACTAAATATGATATCCAACAGTGACGAGCTAGCATACAGTCTGATCGTTTTTTATTTTTTCATCTTCAATGCTAAGTTGAATTGGGATATTTATACTAGTAATAATTGTATAATTAATATAGACACATTTTAGGTTGATTTGTTTGCAACAGTAATGTATGCTTTAACCTTTAATAGAGTTTTCTCCCCCAACTAGCATTTTAGAGCATTCACTACCGGTATATAGTTAGACGTAGGTTGAAGTACTGAGAAGCGTGATTTTAATATGGTATTTAGTTAGACATAGGTTGATTTTTCCACTACAATGGGGTTGAGTAAGACCTAAGTCTAAGCACTGGGAAGCGTGATTTTAATGATTGAATAGATTTTATTTTGTTGTTTTTTTTTGTTTGTAATAAATATTATTAAAAATAACTTAATTAAATTCAGAAATTAATAAATGACATTTTTATTGAATCCCTCTTCAGCCATTTTTTGCACAAAATAAATTGAAAGAATGAAATTTTTTTGGGAGAAGAATGGATGGAGAAATTAGGTTGTGTGGAGAATGAATGAGATGAAGGGGTATAGGGAAAAAATGGGATATAGACGTTGGGGATGGAAATGTATACGTTGGGAAATTTAAAAAAAAATAACGTTTTTTTTTTTTTTTTTTTTTTACGAAAAAATCAAAAAAATAAAAAAAAAATAAGGGACCAATGGGGACACGACAAGTGTCCCCATATTACATCAGCTTGAGGTCGAGTGGAGTGTCGAAATATCGACTCCACCATCGACACACCCCTCGACGTAGGGGTGTGTCGAAGCCCCACTATGGCTCGACGTAGGGGTGTGTCGAAGCCCCACTATGGCTCGACATAGGGGTGAGTCGAGTGGGGGGTGTGTCAATCCACTCGACATAGCCTTCGACACCCCCCCATCGACATCCGCTGTAAGTGCCCTTAGAGATAATTATAGAAACAATAATAGAAACTAGATCCACACCGCTATATTTATTTTTCTTTTTTAATCCAATAACTAGTAGATTTGATCTAACATTGTTCTCTACGACGATATGTAATTCCTTATTTTAATTTTTGTTTTTATCTAGATTCGTGATAGACTATCTTCTACTCAGGAAAACCTTTGGGTTTCGGTTGCGTTCTATCCCTCCATTTAGAGATAAATGAAGGCATAAATAAAAGTTTCGCTTTTAGATTTTTCTTTTTTTCTTAAATTCTTGCTTTCCACTCTTCCTTTTCAGTTACATGGAAAAAATTATTTATTATCACTCCAATTTAGAGAGAATAATATTTTCCCTCCTTGTGAGTGAAAATAAGGAGCGGAAAGGAGGAATTTAGAAAGAACGAAGAATTTAAAGAGTGAAAATTTTATTTGTACATCCGTTTAGCTCTGAATGAAGGGACATAAAGCAAACACACCATGTCATCTTCATCAGTTGAACTTTCCTATTTATCTCGTACGGTTTGCAAACTTCTACAGACACAAATACGGGCATCGAGTCGAGAGTAGCATCAAATCAATGTCCCATAGAGCATTAGCCCGAGAGTAGCATCAAATCTATGTCCCACAGAGCATTAGCCACTTGCTATTATATAAGCCATGAAATACGGGCTTTTTTCGAGCTGTGTCTGTAGGGCCGGGCCGTATTGTCCATATGCAATAGCGGTGACAAATGGCGATCCTTGTCACATACATTTGGGGTAAGGTGTTACTGGTCCCAGCCTCGTATCATACAAACAAACAATCCCCACTCTGCCTTCACACACACACACACTTGCATGCTGGACTACATGATTAATCATACACCATATTTGGAAATCAAAATATTGCCGACAAATCTAGTGATTATGGTACAGACGAAATCTCCACATGTTAAGAGACAGAATGCATTATACCTCTCTGCTTGCTCGACATAGTTTCAAGCAAAATGTCGGGAGGTAGCAAAGAGCCGCTCCTGTTGTAGCACATACGAGCCTCCAAGGCTCGTTTTATAACTCGTAAGCTGCTTCAACATTTTCTGAACTCGGTTTGCTCTTGCGGAGTCTACTCTTATCAAATACGAGAGAGATCCAATACGATAAAAAGCGCAGGATGTGGCGTGCTTAGACTTGGACAAGGTAGCTAGACACAAGAGCAGACTATACAAGCACAAAATTATCAACATTATTTCTCTTACTAAAGATGGAAAGAGATGTATGCTTGAAGTTCTCCGTGGGGCCTGAAAGAAGTCTTCACGAGATCGTGATATTTTGGCCTCTCTCCATAGTTATCAATGATTTATTCGACAAATTTATGATTGAATCGGCAATCACTCTAGCACTAGATTTCATGTAACCACCTGAGATAGAGCTGGTGTAAGAAGTAAATTACCTAGAAACAAATCATGCAATCTACGAGGAGAAGAAGAAAAAAAACCTGATGTGAGCATTAGTAGAGGAACATCCCTCTCATGGGCAAACATGAACACCTTCTCATCTCTCGAGGCGATTCCTTCAGGACTGATCTGCACATGAGATTGCCATATGTTAGAGAAAATGATAGACAAATGAAGTGCACGAAACATGGAAGATACGAATAAATACACTCCAGCACTGCTCTTCTCCGTTACGCAGACATATATCTTCACATCCTTATACATACAAAATTTGTTCCACTGGAGAATGCATATGAACTAGCCAAATTACAAGTTGATGACCAAGTGAGAAATATGGAACACCAAAAACCCTAAACTTATCATCTGAAATAATGCTTGGCCCAGTGGCCTGTAAAATATACAGATTCTCAATAAAATATCTTCTGTCAGATTATTCCGACAAGTTTACAACAGTCTCTTAGACGGTAAGACTGCTCTTTTTATGCAATGAAACAAAGTTATTGACGCGGAAAAAACATACACAACACACACAGACACACAGCATACGAAAGTGAACAAATTCATAGCTTAAAGGCTTACCTTCAATCTGCCCAAGGGATCTCCATCCAGAATATCAGTTCCAGCATTGTAGATAATCAATTCAGGGTCGAATGCGCCAGCTGCAACCTAAAGGTTCATCACAAAGCAACAGAGATAAAATCGTCAATCCAATCAGATCCACTATCCTTCAAAATGCAATTTTAATTAAAGACTTTATTGTTATAGTCTGAAATTTACAAACAAACAAGTAGAATGGCCTGAAGTACCTTGAGTGCTTCGTCAAGTTTTGACAAATATTCATTAGTATTTGATCCACTCTGTTATGCAAGAGTAACAGAACATATTACTCCCAATAAATGATAAATTAAGCATCTCACTTGATATAATATGATCATTCTTACCTTAACTTCAACTTTCTGAGTAATATATCTTCTGGCTTCATAATCCTTCATGTAAAGAAATTAAAATTTCATATTTGGAAAGAAAGATGGTGTTTAGGCCCATGTAAAATTGAACTTCAGAAATCTGAGAAAATTCTACCAAGCAAAAGAATAGAAGGAATGAAAAAGAAGACAAAAAAAGAAATGACTGCTACTGAAATTATATCTTTTATATTCTCTTTTTTCTCTTTGAAATTTCAGAGCAAAGTAAGGAGGGCTTATAATGAATATACTATTAGTTAACCTACCAATGGATATATATCTGGATTGTACATATCAAGAATATAGACTCTTCCTGCACCAAACAAACAAAAACAAAATCATAAAGAAGTTGGTCGACGCAGCAAGTACAGTGAAACGAAAGCTTAGGAAGAGCATTGGATGAAGGCTAAGCTAGATCACGTACTATCTGCAGAAAAATCTTTTTCATGGCCATTTCCTTGATGCGCATCAAGATCAATTATCATCACCCTGTGTGTTGATTACAGCTAATGAGCAAAAAAATAAGTCACAGTTTCATATTCAAGGATCTGCTTCAAACTGGAGACCCCCCAACGTAGTATTTTTTTGGTGAATTATCTAATACCTTGAAATATTTAACCGTATGAATGCAAACTGGATGCAAAGAGAGATATCAGCATAAGCACAAAATCCGCCTCCTTTTGCTGCTGAACAATGATGGAACCCACCACCGACATTAATAGCCCACCCTCGTTCTTTTGCAACCTTAGCAGCCAAAATGGTTCCCCCAACCTGCTTAAATCATGTTTTATCAAAAAAGATCATTAAGAATCACAAGAGAAGAAGAGATTTAATCAAGTATTACCTGTTTGCGGAAAGGGTGAAGAACGTGCTTATCCACAAGACAGTTCGGCAGTAATGCAACCGGTGGAACCTACATTTTGCAGCCACCAGTTGTTAAGAAATCAGTGTCAAATAGAAAAACAAATAGGTCACCTGACAAACTGATAAAGCTAATTTCATGTTAGATCTAATAATCTATCAATGTCACCTTCAGGCAATTACAAGTAATAATGTCAGACATTTTCTTTTCGTTACAAAGGAAAACCTATTGCACAAACTCACCTCAACTATTGTTGCCACGCTTAAGCTGCTTTTTAAACTATCCAGATATTTTTCTGAATGTACCTGTCCCCAAGTAGCAAAATATATATTATTAAATCCAACCACCATGTATTTTATATTAACATAACTATAAGAAAAACACGAACACTTAGTAAATCCAATTAATACTCAAAACACACAATTTCTTCAGCAACTTCTTCCATGTTTCTGCTTTGGTGAAAATTTTATGTGGCAATATTCACAATCTCAGGGAAAGATGTTAATGCATTGAGTAACAGAAAAAGACAAACTCATTTTCACAAACAGTAGAGTAAAGCATGAAAGTGAATAAGGTGAATATCTGAAGAAGGAATAGCCAATCGAACATCTAGACAACTCGGCAGTTCAGTTTGGGAAGTTCAGCTCATCATAAGTTGACCTACTACGAACTATATTGCTATAGAAGCCAAATCTGTTTCAACACATAATGGAATATAGCTCTATGACGTGATTAGCCATGTGAGAACTGTTTTCCCTGAAATCGAGGTGCTGGTGGCTAGAAATGAATAGTAGTTGACATCACAAGTGAAGTTCAACAACTCAGTACTGATATATTGCATCTCTGAAACACATAAAAGACTAAGAAAAACATATCCTATAAATAAAGTCATCTCTACACACATCATCCAAACACATATGTTGAAGATAGCCTAACATAGACAATGTAAACAAGAACTAATACCACTAGAAGATCTTCCCGCTTAGCCTCCAGAGGCTCGACTATGTGATTTTTGTCCAGAAGGCCCTCTGCTATCAGAAAGCGGCATATCCGACCCCATTTGGATGAATCAAAAGGGTGCCTGAAATATATTCAAAAACATGAATCCAGATACAGACTTCTGAAATAAAAGCAAATAAGCAATCATTTATAATTGTCATCCAAGGATATCATTCGTAGCATAGCACTTCTCATGTTTTTCTGATAATACTCTCTTCAGATAATTATGTACAAACTTTAGCAGACTGAATGAACATGAGGAAAACCGATACATTGTGCAAACAAAGGAAAAACCAAAATATTCATTATCTTGTTCAAAGTATGCACCGATGTTTACCTTCATTATCTGTAGATAGTAAATACGACTATTCGTGCTAGTAGCGCGAAATGAAGTGTTGCGAGAATTAAAGAGGTAATGATTTGTCAAGTGACTGCTACAGATATTCATGCGGTCTGAACTATATTATAATCGTGATTAATAACACAGAAATAGATAAGCTGGATTAAAACAAATACAAAATGCATACCAAAAAAAACTCAGTAAATCCTACTTTGCCATGTCGAGATTTAAATTAGAAGAAACCAGATTGCAAGGAGGCGAAGATTATTTACAGTTTTTCCATGCCGAGGAAGGCGATATCGTAAGAAGACGAATAAATCACCGGAACCTGCAGAAAAAATCAAACAGCAAACGAGATAATTAAACTCAAAATTCATACTCCTACGCATCTCGGAAGCACTAAAAACGAGCTTCGAATCGAAGTTCTGTCGAAAAAAATCCGCTATCAATTTTCTACCTTAGACGCGGGCACATCGAAGTAGAGCTTGCTCGAGAGAATTCGGTTGCGGCGAACTGACTCGCCACTTCCGCCGTCTCCGGTATCGAAGGATTCGCCGCTACTAGAAGGCGTCGCCGCCATATCGCCGCCGGAAAATGCGATTTGGATTGACTGACGGAGGTTGGAGTTGAGGAGGAAACTGGCGGAAGATTTGATCGGTGGAGAAATGGTCTGGATGGGCGCCACGTGTCGCCACGTCTGCACGATAAACATTACTCTGGGCGTTGACTCACTGACCAAATTTAGCACAAGAAGCGATCATCCATCCTTCTAATTTCTATTTATTTTATACTATATTATTTTTTTAAATTAAATTCATTAATCACGACTAATCAAATAAACGATATCGAAAAGCCTTAAAAGTCAATAATCATGCTATAATGTAATAGAAACTACAAAAAAGCCATTCGGACATACTATGTCTGGACATAATCTGTTCGATCAAGTAAAAAAACTTATTTTACACAATATTTTAATTAATATTTTTTTCATTAATCTCGGCCATTTTCCCTTTTCGAATTTTAATTAGAAGAGAAGAGAAAATGTGTATGTCGATGAAATATGGTCTTAATTAATACAATTTTAATTAGGATGAGATTTCTTTGAAGGATGAGAAGGAAAATTTTGAAGGGGAGTGAATGTGGGGGAATACCGACAATTTTTTTCTTGATCAAACCGTTTATATCTGAACATACTATGTCCGAATAACATCACCCTATAAACTAATTGATTTGCTAAACTAATTAATTTACGTGTCATTTTACTCACCTCAACGGACATGATTAATTAGATAACATTTAATTTCTTCAATGATGTAAAAAAATACAAACATATCTTCGCAAAAAACACTTTCTTCTTCTTTTCCTTCTACAGAAATATGCACTGCTAATATAGAATTTGTAAACTTCAATACGAAAGATTTCTTCCTTCAGACATTGACATATCCCAACATAGTAGCTTTGAAAAAAATGCACTTTGGAATTGATAATGGTTTTAATAAAATGGATGGAGCGTGTTATATGTGAAGTAAAAGTCTCACTAATTATATAACTTTAAAATACTTTTAAGTGATGAGTTAATGTGTTGTGAGTGGAATTGAAAATCTCACGTGTTGTTCGTGGTGAGCCCAATAATAACAAAATGTGTAAATAATCCATTGAATGGAGGATTAAAGTTAATTAAATTGCATGAGTTATATTATTCAAGAATATACATATTTTTCGTTGATGGAATCATGTAATAAAATAAATAGGAAAGACAGAATGAAATGTCGAATCAAATCGACTATAAAGGAACTTATCTTGTTTGTCATGAAACATGAAACTAGAGTGATAAATCATGCCAGCTATTATGTTTTTACAATAATAATAATAATAATAATAATAATAATAATAATAATAATAATAATAATAATAATAATAAGTATTCAACTATTGTCTTTTAAAAATGTTGAGAAATGTTAGTATATAAATAACTCAATTTACCATAATGCACCTTTTGTGAGAAATGGTCGAGTGATTATGATTCATCAATACTCATGATTTTAATATTTAGATACAAATCAACATAATTTTGTAAGTTTTATAACGATATAGTAAGTCCCCTTGGGGATGGCTTAGTGGTAATTAAAAGTGGGAGTCTGAGACTGAAAGGTCTCAGGTTCGAATCCCATAACACGCCTTTATAGGTTGAGCCTGTCATACTTGTACTTGGAAAGTGTGGTTTACTTGCCCTGTGTGGTTTGCAGGCTACTGCATAAGGGATGAGTTTACCCAGTGTGCACCGAATGTAGCGGCTGCGGGTTCCCATGACATCAAAAAAAAAAAAAAAAAACGACGGTATAGTAAGTACATAATGAAATCTTATTTCATGTCAACTTATTGAATGTCGGAAAAAATAGGGCATGTTGAATTTGCAAATTGTAAAAGTCAGGTTTTCATTTGCAATACTTCAAAGATTAAGCTTAAATTGCAAATGATACAAATGGTTGTGTATCGCCCATATTTAATTATATGTATATAGGAGTTTACAATAATTGATCGAAAACTACTAAGTAAAATAGGTTGTCATCAACTAATATCTTATAATGTTCATCTTCTCCAAGCCTGTCAAAGTCGATTATTTAATTTGTTTGAATCAATGATTTAAACGATGAGAATTTAAATGTTTAGACCATAAATACCCCGCTCTTTTCTTAACTTAATTAGTCTATTTTAGTATTATTAAATATAAATTATTATATAATTAAAATAAGTATGATTTTAAGAAAGAAAGTGAAAAATTATGTATATATATAATCTCTTCGGCAAATTCAATTTGCCACAACAAAAGTTCTTATTATTTTATTTCGTCTCGGATAGCGTGAGACGAACAGATGAAGGAGGATATGAGCACATAGGTATATGCGTATAAGTTAACTCGAATGTATGAGTTGTCAGTTCAAGTCAAGGTTATATGTCTGCATACATGTAAATCAAGCCATGGTTATCCGTTGCAGAACTCTTTCGTTATTTTCCTTATGTAATAATGTATTTCCTCTTGATACAATGGCCACCTGAACTCCTAAACAATTTATTATCTTTGTTTGGAAGTTGTCTGTTGTTGTAAATATTTCAGTTGAAGTCAAGTTGAATATGATGATAAAGTTGTTATTTGACATCGTTAATAAATTTCCTTGAGTATATTGCTTGGAGTCTATGTTCGTTCAGTAAATAAAGTTCAATTTATACTTTCTATCTCTTGTTCTTGTTTTCTATTGTATTCTTTTAAAATATATTTTATTATATAATTGTGGTTTTCTCGGCTTAGTTATCTTCATTCTAAGTCGGATCACGACAGAGTGGTATCAGAGCCAATTGTGTGCTCTGAGCTTGAACCTTTTCGAGTCTAGTCTAGTTTGAATTCCTAGACTAGATGAGTCTTAACAACAAAAAGCTCAGTACTCCATCTCATCCGATTACATAAGGTAAGTGTTCTAATTTTTCAAGAACTAAAAGTTTAAGGTTTCAATGTATGCAAAATATGTCTATTTGAGGTGAATATTATATGGCTAATGAGGTTGTTTTGTGATGGGCTGTTGTATTCGAGATGTTGGCATTTTTGCAAGCAAGACAGATGTGTGTTACTGGGAAGTAACACGAGCTTTGTACCACCTTTGAAAAACGGCAATGAGTATGTTGTTGATTGTGAAGTATTTAGGGAATTAGTTCCTTGTTCTTAAGTGATTAATATGTGGTATGGCTTTTTCTAGGAATGGAGCCTACGCCTGAGGAGATATTACGAGAGTTTCGTTCGTATAGGATGGGCTATCGGGACACACTAAGCGAATTCCTAGCACACAATCACCATCGATGGTTAGAGGCGAGTGTCCACGACATCTCGAGGATTGAGGGTATCATACATTTTTTTTTTTTTGAACAATATTACAAGGAAATTTAAATACCGCATGATGGAGGACTCGAACCCTTGACCTTTGGCCCGGGCATAAACCTCACTACCACTAGGCTAACACAAACACACGGGTATCATACATTTGAACCCTTTGTTGCCACCCGTTTGGGGAGAATGGGTAGCCTCCATCATGCCGGAGCACATTGGCATGCAACTCTTGAGTGACAATCTCTACGGCGATTGCAGAGGATTCATAGCTACTATCAGCAACCAATAGTCCAATACTATCGCTTGAGTGAGCCACCACCAGATCCGCACCATCCTCAACCAAGGTTCACACCGGAGGGACTGATGTTAGAACCCTTACCACAAGATGATCCAGTCCCTTTTACGCTTGAGCCCTTGGACTCGATTTCTGACCAAGCACTTCATCAACCACATCACTTCCGATCAGCATTTGATACAGACTCCTTTATCACACAACCGCCTTCTCCAGCTGCTGGTCCGATTTCTTACTTACCTCACTCGGACGGACCAGGTTTTGATCATTTTTCAGCACCTCCTCTTGAGGCAGCCCCTTATGATCCATACTTGAGAAATCATCTAACTTTTTATGTATCAGACCCCTTGTTTCAGTTCCCTTTCATTGTCATTTCATAGATGAATTACGCCTATTTCCGCATCTAGGATTTACATATACAACATATACCACTGTCAAGAGGGAATTTCTTATTAGTTAGGTTAGGTATTTTGATTCCAAAAAATTTCAAAAAGAAAAATGGGGTTGCGCTATATATATGAAAGAGTATACAATAATGATGTGTTTGGTAAATCAAATACCATGGTCTAATAATCAAACATGGTCTAATAATCAAACATTCTGATTAGTTGAAAATGTTAGTATTTAGTACTAGTTGGGAAGTTTGTGAAAGATTCCTGGGAAAAGTTTCATTAACGCCCAATTCATTCGTGTCGAGTAGACCTTGTTGTTGTCAGAATTCTTCATTCATGAGTTGTAGGGAGGGATTTATGTCACCACAAACAGAGACTAAAGCAAGTGTTGGATTCAAAGCGGGCGTTAAAGAGTACAAATTGACTTATTATACTCCTAAATACGAAACCAAAGATACTGATATCTTGGCAGCATTCCGAGTAACTCCTCAACCCAGAGTCACATGTAAGAGTACCCTTACCCTCCAACGAAGGAGCATGAGGCAGGATCATCTAGGCCACATAAGAAAGATGATGATGAGGACGATTCCGATGACGATCCAGCCACCATGATGACCATCAGTACAACCACTCTTCGACGCCTACCCCTTCACATGTTAACGAGGAAGAAAATCCCATAGAAGATGAAAAAGGAGATGAAGCCAAGGAAGATGAACAAGGGCAGCCCATGGAAGAAAATAAGGAAGACCCCAACGAGGAAGAAGATGAGGAACCATTCGAGGACAGCTCCGTTGGCGACAATGTTTAGTTGACAAAAAAGTGAAGTTGTGATGAAGTAGTAGATATATATATATATACATACAGACACTATATAAATATATATATATATAGGGATTGGTTCATATAAAAACCAATCCTAGTGTGAGAACGTGAGAACAAGTTTAAATTACTTTGTAATCATGATTAAATTAATATATTATCATGCTTAATTATGTTCATGTCATTTTATATAAACATTATATTTGTATGATCTATGATTATGATATTTGAAGCATGAATATATATCGATTCAAGCATGATCTTATATAAGCACTAACATTTATATAAAAAGTATGAATCTTATTAAGCATGACAATCTATAAAATTAAGCATGACTACATATTAATTTAAGCATGTTCTCACATTCTCATACCAGGAAGTGTTTTTATACTAACTCATCCATATATATATATAGATGCATGAATGTAAATATATATTTTGACGATGCCGGTAGTGGGGCAGCACCTCACACCGTAGCTTATTATTTTGTGTGATGTTAGAATATCACAACTGATATTAGGGCCTTTTTGCTGTAAATACCCCTCCTTTTGTGACAAGTCTTCTAAGAGGCAATTTTTCAAATGTATATAATGATGGCCAAAGCGGTCGGTTGTTTCAGATGATGAGTTCTTTACTTATGTGTTTTGAGGTGAACATGAGATCATTTGAGAATGAATTCTGATCTGAATATAATGATTAAGATATAAGTCTTAACACGAAAATGAGAATTTTTCTTTTATGTGTACTGCTAAGTAAATAAATACTAAATATCTTGTATGTAATTTGTTATATGAATGCAGAATTTAATCCTTTAAACCTTTGCTTATTCAGCATGCCACCTAGAAGAAGAGATATGGATGGAGAAGAGCGAGAACCTACCCCACCCCCACCTCCTCAACCTGAAAGAAGAATTGAGGAGCTTTTTCTTCGCCAAAACCCACCAACGTTCAATGGTAGAGGAAATTCAGTCGAGGCAGAAGAATGGATTCGTGCTTTGGAATGAATCTTTAAATTTCTTCGTTGTGATGATCAAGAACGCCTCATGTGCATGTCCTTTCAACTAAAAAGTTCAGTGACTATTGGTGGGAAGCACAACAGAAAATTTATACTCAAGAATAGCTTGCAAACCTCACATGAGAGCAATTTAAAGAGGCTCTTTATGAAAAATATATTCCTAAAAGCTACCGTAAGCAGACTGAAGTTGAATTCACCCACTTGAAGCAAGGAAAGAAGACGGTAGCATAATACGATCGTGAGTTTTGTGATCTAGCTCGTTATGCTCCTAAAAAAGTAGATACAGATGAAAAGATGAAAAGATGTCAGACCTTTTCGTGCTGGACTAAGACAAGATATAAGGGTAGTTCTAGCGAGTCAGAACGGCTTAGCCTACATGGAGGCATTAAACCGAGCACTAGATATGGAGTTAGCTATGCAACCGGAGAAGCCAATTCAAGCTCCAATACCTCCTCCGTTTCAAAACCTTAAAGAAGAGAAAATCGAATGCAAACAATCACCCTAATAAGAAGCCATGGCAAGGACAAAATATGCAGCAAACAACCCAAGTAAAGAGTAGACCGCAATTTGTTGGGCAAGACAGCGCACCCCAAGGCCCTCAAGGAATTCCTCCATGCCCCAAATGCAACAAAATGCACCAAGGAATTTGCAAGGTGGGTAGCAATAGTTGCTATACATGTGGGCAAATAGGCCACTACTCCTATCAATGCCCGAACAAACAACAAGGAGCCGGTGGAGGTAGGCCAAATCAGCCCTCACATCTAAGAGCTATGGAGGGAATTCCTCAGCATCCTCAATGTCATCGCCAAACCCTGCATACCCAGCCGCAGCGGCCAAGGCAACAACAATTGCTTCAACAAGACCCACAACAACAATATCAGAGAGTGTTTGCTCTCTATCAAAAACCTCATGCGAAGGATCAAGGAAATTTGGCAGGTATGGGCCAAGTGAGAGGTGTACCTATTATGATTTTGTTTGATACTGGTGCATCACATTCATTTATATCAAGTGCTTGTGTTGATACTCTTGGGCTTGAAGTACAACGAGCTAAACAAGATTTGAGAGTAACTACTCCCGTAGGAGATTCCACCACAGTTACTCACGTTTGCCCAAACCTAGAGTTTGAAATAGCACACCTTAAAATGGCGGCTAAAGCCTTGAATTTAATAAGTATGTGGGACGTAGATATCATATTAGGAATGGAATGGTTGACGGAGAATTTCGTTATGATCCAGTGTAACCAAAGACAAATCTCTTTCCAACCGCATGGTAAAGAACCAACCCAATTCTATGGAATCGAAAAGAGAAAAAAAAAAAAAAAACAGTGATAATTTCAGCAATTCAAGCAGAGAGATTATTGAAGAAAAAGGGTGCACAAGCTTACTTGGTCTACCTGAACAAAGATTTGGAACAAGAGAAAAATATTGACGACGTGGCAGTAGTATGAAAGTACAAGAATGTTTTCCTTGAAGTTTTGCCAGGATTGCAACCTGATAGACAACTAGAATTTACCAACGATCTTGAGCCCAAGTTTCAAAGGCGCCATATAGAATGGCTCCGAAAGAACTGCAAGAATTAAAAGTTCAACTTCAAGAATTGCTCGGACTAGGTTTTATTCAACCTAGTGTTTCGTCGTGGGGAGCTTCAATTCTTTTCATCAAGAAGAAGGACGGTAGTTTAAGAATGTACATAGACTACCGCGAGCTAAATAAATTGATGCTAAAGAACAAATATCCTTTACCTAGGATAGATGATCTTTTTGATCAACTTAGAGGAGCTAGTGTTTTCTCGAAAATCAATTTGAGATCTGACTATCACCAATTGAAGATTCGGCGAGAAGATATACCAAAGATTGCGTTCCGAACAAGATATGGTCATTATGACTTGGTGGTGATGCCTTTTGAATTAACAAATGCTCCAACAGTTTTCATGGACATTATCAATCGAGTTTTTCAAGAGTATTTAGACAAGTTCGTTATAGTATTCATCGATGATATTCTTATGTACTCGAAAAATGAGCAGAAACACAAGAAACATCTCAGAATTATCTTAGAAAAATTGAGAACTGAGAAACTTTATGCCAAGTTTAGCAAGTGTGAGTTTTGGTTAAAGGAAGTGAATTTTCTCGGACATATCGTTTCTTCAGAAGGGATTAAGGTTGACTCTGCAAAAGTGCAAGCGGCACAGGATTGGAAGTCACCAACCACCCCTCATGAAATTTGGAGTTTCTTGGGTCTAGCCGGTTACTATCGGAGATTCATCGAAGGATTCTCCAAGATCGCTAGGCCAGTGACCCAATTACTCAAGAAGGAAGTACAATTCACATGGACGGACGAGTGCGAGAAAAGTTTTCAAGAGCTCAAGAAGAGGTTAACCACTGCTCCAGTGTTAGCACTTCCTGAAGCCAACAAAGATTACACCGTCTTCATAGATGCATCCAAGAATGGACTTGGATGCGTATTGATGCAAGAAGGAAAAGTCATCGCTTACGCTTCGCAACAACTTAGGCCTCATGAGTTGAATTATCCCACTCATGACTTGGAGCTAGCAGCAGTAGTTCACGCGCTGATGATTTGGAGACATTATCTCTATGGAGCTAAGTGTGAAATTTTCACAGACCATAAGAGTCTTAAATACTTTTTCGAGCAAAAAGAGTTAAACATGAGACAGAAGATGACTCAAATTAGTAAAAGACTATGACTGAAAAATTTTCTATCACTCGGGAAAAGCTAATGTAGCAGCAGATGCATTAAGCAGAACGAAAAAATATGAGCTAGGACTTTTCATTGCTCAACAGAAGGAACTAATCAAAGATTTTGAGGATTTGAGGACAGAAGGAGCTTTATCACCGCAAGCCACGGAGCAAGTTGTCGCAACACTAGTAGTAACACTTGATTTGAGAACACGAATCATTAAAGCACAAAGAGAAGATGAGAAGATGGAAAAACTACGACTAAAGGTTCGAGAAAAAGAAATCGAAGATTTTGGTGAGGCTAGTGGTAATGCTTTGTTATTCAAGGAGAGGCTTTGTGTACCTAATAATGAGAAGTTAAGAAACGAAATCATGAGCGAGGCTCATGATACCCCTTATACAACTCACCCACGAAGCACCAAAATGTATCAAGATCTAAAGCAAAAACTTAGGTGGGAAGGAATGAAACGAGATATAACCTCATTTGTGGAGCGATGTTTAGCGTGCCAGCAGGTAACATCACTGCACAAACGACCTTATGGGGAAGCTGCAACTTTTGAAAATTCCAGAATGGAAATGGGATCATATCACCATGGACTTTGTAACTGGGTTACCTAGGTCCAGTAAAGGAAATACCGCCATTTAGGTGATTATGGACAGACTTACGAAGTGTGCTCATTTTATACCAGTTCCAATTACATACGGATCTAACAAGCTAGCTCAGTTATATGTTTGTGAGATCGTACGATTGCATGGAATGCCCGAATCGATCACATCCGACCGAGAGTCCAAGTTCACCTCTCATTTTTGGAGAAGTCTGCAAAGCGAACTGGAAACTACATTGAGTTTTAGTACAACTTTCAACCCTCATGATGGATAGTCAGAAAGAACGATACAAATTTTGGAAGATATGATAAGAATGGTCATTCTAGATCAAGGAGACAAATGAGAGAGCAAATCTTACCTCTTATTGAGTTTGCTTATAATAATAGTTACCAAGCGACAATCGGCATGGCGCCCTATGAGGTCCTTTACGGGAGAAAATGTTGATCCCGGCTTTATTGGGTGAGAGAAAAGTGCTAGGGCCTGATGTTGTGGAAGAGATGATAGAAATTGTTCGGCAAATTAGGCAACGAATGAAGGAGGTCCAAGATCATCAGAAATCTTATGCAGATACTCGAAGAACGGAGTTGGAATTCAAGATAGGAGATAAGGTTTTCCTGAAAGTCTCATATTCTAAAGGAATCCATAGATTCGGAGTTAAAGGAAAGCTCAAGCCTAGATTTATCAGACTTTATGAAATCCTAGAAAAGATAGGTCGTGTCGCGTACAAGCTAGCCTTACCACTAACTTTTGGCAATGTATACAACGTGTTTCACGTATCACAACTAAGAAAGTGCGTGTTTGACCCCAAACACGTACTTAATCCTTCAAGAGGATGTAGCTCTCGAATCTGACTTGAGTTATGAAGAAAGATCGGAAACGATCTTAGATCGTAAGGTCCAGCAATTGAGAACTAAATCAATTTTCTTGGTAAAAATACAATGGAAGCACCACGACCATGAAGAAGCAACATGGGAGCTCGAGGATAAGATGAGAGAGAGATATCCAAAGTTGTTTCTCGAGGTGAGCAAATTTCGGGTCGAAATATTTTTTAGGGGGAGAGGATGTAATACCCCACTCTTTTCTTAACTTAATTAGTCTATTTTAGTATTATTAAATATAATTGATGGTCCCGAAACGAGTTACTGGTGTATGGGGGGGAATACACCAGTTAGGATTTAAAAACTTAACCTGAAAAATCACTTCAACTGAGTGAAAGAGGACTCAGTTGGAATCTCACAGCTGAGTAAGCGACCTCAGCTGAAAGAGTGAGGCTGTGCGGAAAGTGGTGGAAACAAAAATACTCGTTAAAAACAACTCATGCAAAACAGCTCGGTTGGTCAAGAACCAAAATAGCTCGGTTGAAAATGTGCAAAAGAGATTTGTATGTCAGATAGATTGATCAGATAAAAATGCAGATGCAACTGAATAAAAACAAACACGAACACACAGAATTTAACGTGGTTTGGAGATAACCCTCCTACGTCCACGGGGAGATGTGAATCTTCACACCTCAGTTCAAGTTCTTCTGGACAGAACCACTCAGCTTACGCGGGCTGAGCAACTGTTACAGTTTAGTTTCCGGGCACTAAACAGCCTATGTCAAGTTTGCGGGTACTTGACGACCTGACTACTCAATTACAGGAAGAGTAAGGTCCTAGCACACTTTTTAGGGTGTGAGATAGGGTGGGATTTCCAACTACAACTCGATCACGAATGAGAGCTGAATCTAAGGCTTGAACGTATAAACACTCAAACTAAGATCTAAGACAGATTTTCACTCTATGAACCCTCAGCTACTAATGTTCTATAACTCTTGAACTCTCAGATGCTGATGTTCTTATAATAAAAGTTTAGCAGATTTTTCTTTCGCTTGTGATTGAACTTTTCTCTCTTGCTTCAGTTTGTCTCGTGTGTCTACTTTATCTCTCGAATGAGAGAATGCCTCTATTTATAGGCGGAGAGAATCAACTAGCCATTGGAGGAGCAGTTGATCTCTGATCGGTTGATAGCGATGGCTTGTCTCTCTTCTCTGCAGACTTTCCCGATATGGCATTTGTGCTCTTCTGCTTTCCATCTGAGACAGCCTTGTGTTGGGCCAGATAGGGTAATGACTGAACGGTCAAACCCTCATGTGACTTCCTTTTGAAATTCAAATCTTAACCTTTCTGACAGTCAACCTCGGTTCGTCGGTTGAAAGTCTTGATCTTCATCTGAGTGGTCTTCAGCTGATGTTCTGAACTGTTGAGTTCTCAGCTGACTTTGAATTTCAAGCAGTTGATCTTCTTGTTCGAGTTCTACAACTGAGGTTCTGAAACTGAATACTCAGTTGTCTTCCTTGTATTTACTCAATTGGGTTTGAACCCTCAGATGACTTTCCTTTTCATCTGATGTTCTCTTCCTTTCAACTGTTTCACATCTGATGTACGCTCAGTTGGTTTCCTTCACAACTGATGTTCTGAAGACTTCCCCTTGTTTCCATCTGATCATATGAACTCTCAGTTGTCCTTCTTCACAACTGTTGTTCTGTTTGAGTGACGCCTTGTTGTCTTCTTCAGCTGGAGACCTGTAAAGATAAAATCTTAACTTTGTTCAAACAGCGAGCCTAAATTCTGACATTAGGTTCTGGCAACATCTACTCGGTTGGGGTCAGTCGGTTTTGGAATTCATCAAAACTTATACTAATAAATTTCCCAACAATAATTTATTATATAATTAAGATAAGTATGATTTTAAGAAAGAAAGTGAAAGATTATCTATATATAGATATAGATAAAATTTCATGCTTAATAATTGAGTTTTCATGCTTATATTCTTATGCTTAGTAATTAAGCTTTCATGCTTATATTAATAAGATCCTATGCTTCCAGTTAAAATAACATAAGCATGATTTTTTATTTTTTATTTTAAAACAAATTATAATATCTTAGTATTATTAATAGTATTTATTGCATGTGCAACATAATATTTATCCAAGAAATTGAAATTTAAAAAGTGGACGAACAGTAATGTCATGTATGTATATGTGGAACATTATGCATACCAATCTTTTTGTCGATATGCACTATATTTGTATTAAGCATTATATTGATTTGATTTAAGCATGTCCGCATTTCTTTTAAGCATAAAATTTCTCTATTTATAATTTATATTATACATATTTTTTTATGCTTCTAGTTTTGATCACGGATAAGAATTAGTTTTATTTATGAAAACTATCGAAAAAATAAAATATTTGTTTGAAAGATAAATTTATGGAAAGAGAAAGTATGCAAATTTGATGGGAAGAGAGAATTTGGTGGGTTGCAAATTTCCAAAATACGTGAATATGCCCGGGAGAGTATTAAAGTTAGTAAATAATAAATAAAATTTATTAATCTCAACCACATAATTTAATTAGATGAATGGCTAGGATGAATTCCTAGTTCTCACATAGGGACTAGTTTTTATAGTAACTCATCTATATATATATATATATATATATATATATATATATATATATAATCTCTTCGGAAAATTCAATTTGTCACAATAAAAGTTCTTATTATTTTATTTCGTCTCGGCTAGCATGAGACGAGCAGATGAAGGAGGATATGAGCACATAAGTATATGTGTATAAGTTAACTCGAATGTATGAGTTGTCAGTTCAAGTCAAGGTTATATGTCCGAATACATGTAACCCAATCCATAGTTATCTGCTGCAAAACTCTTTCGTTATTTTCCTTATGTAATAATGTATTTTCCCTTGATACAATGGGCCACCTAAACTCCTAAACAATTTATTATCTTTGTTTGGAAGTTGTCTGCTGTTGTAAATATTTCAGTTGAAGTCAAGTTGAATATGATGACAAAGTTGTTATTTGACATCCTTAATAAATTTCTTTTTTTTTTATATCGTGGGAACCCGCAGCCGCTACCTTCGGTGTGTACTGAGTATATTGCTTGAAGTCTAAGTTCGTTCAGTAAATAAAGTTCAATTTGTCCTTTCTATCTCTTGTTCTTATTTTCTCTTGTATTCTTCTAAAATATATTTTATTATATAATCGCGGTTTTCTCGGCTTAGTTATCTTCATTCTAAGTCGGTCGCGACAATAATAAATATTCGATGAAATTTTAATTGATAAAAGTTGAAAGATCAAGTTTTTTTAGTTGCAAATATTCGAAAGTAAGATTAAAATTGCAAAATAGGTCATGGTTTGTGAATAATTTATTATCTCTAATTTTAATTGCAATCGAACTTGTATGTTACAAAAGTATTTTGAGAAAAATAATAATTAATGTTCGACGTAAATTGTGAAAATTGCTATTGATTTCACCACAAATCGTTCATACAACAATTTCAAGAAGCTAAGTAACATATCTTATCACATTACTTCGAAGTCGCTATCAATATTTGGGTTTATCTATTTCATCAAATGATGGCAATGGGTCGGGTACCCACCATTAAGCATTTCCCAAATTTAAATCCGTGAATTTTTTTTACACCCAAACCCGATTACAAAATAGTTTTAAAACCTGTACCCGATGGATAATACTCGTTTATTACCCGCTAAAAATCCGAATATTAAAAAGTGAATATCAAATCACACAATTTTATAAATAGAATAAAAATATAAATATCAATAGAAAATTTATTTAAAATTAATCTCAAAGCAAAATACTAAGTACTACTAACAAAATTTTAAACCATAAGCATAAATAGAAAATTCTAAAATAAATATCAAAACAAAGTATTA
Organism: Schizonepeta tenuifolia; assembly: GCA_029490685.1. Lineage (NCBI taxonomy): Eukaryota > Viridiplantae > Streptophyta > Magnoliopsida > Lamiales > Lamiaceae > Schizonepeta > Schizonepeta tenuifolia. The sequence goes on along the minus strand of CM055960.1, from coordinate 98,874,125 downwards.
CTTAGTAACAAAATCTAAGATAAATCAATCAACACATTCCTCCATCTTATGTAAAGTATTAAAATTTCGAGTTGAATGAGATCCTAAAACAACAAAAATAATTAAATAGTCAATATCTCATGCAGTATTTGAATAAATTATTAAAAAAATAATATATATATACTAATATTTATAATTCTACTATAAATTATACATATAATATTTTATTTTATTTTATATATATAAATGAGTTTGAGTAGCGGGTACCCGGAGGTAATTGCCCAAACCTGACCTAAATCAGTCGCGGATTCACATATTTCTACCAAAACCCGTCCCAAAACCATTTAATATTTTCCAAATCCGCCCCATCAAAATTTGAGAGATGCAGTATTTTTGAAAACCCGACTCATTGCCATCATCATCATCATTTATAATTCAAATCATTGAAATCTCTTCTACACTCATTCAGTCAACACTCATTTGAAGAAGAAGAAGAAAACAATTCAATTACATATGACATGGAAATTGGTCGAATTAAAAAGGTAAGTAACATATTGTCAAATAAAATATGACTAGATTAAGTGTATCATTAAATGGAATTAAATATGACTATATAAAGTGTGCAATAATGGAACATTAAATAGAATTTACTAAATAGGAAGACTTGCGTCATTGCGTGTGTGCCCACACCAAACATATAATTAAGGTGCTAATCATCAGACGATGAGTAATGGAGATTTATTTATATCAATTAAAATTCTTAATTTTAATTATAAGTTATAATTTATTTAATTATAATTATAATACATTATATCAGAGTTAAGTGGGATGTGAATCCTCCACTTAACTAAAATAATTACATCGTCTACAATATGATTGCCACATTATGGGCGACACGTGTTTTAAGAAAATAGTGGATAGTATGAATACTAATAGTGTATTATTGTGAATAGAGTAAGGATCACACAATAAATATGAATGAAGTAGTAACAAATATAAAATTAAATATTATGTATTTTGTGGGCTCTACTAACTGAAAGCGACAACCATTTCGTGGACGAATTCAAATAGCAAAAGTGACAACCATTTCGTGGACGGAGGAAGTACAAGAATTCTAAATTTGTCCCCTTAAGATAACCTAGTGGTAAAGGTGAGTGTCTGAAACTGAAATGTTTTAGGTTCGAACCCATGACATACCTCTATAAGTTGAACTTGTCACATATGTACTTAAAAAGTATAGTTTACCTAACGTGCGTGGTTTGCAGATAATTGTACAAGAGATGAGGATTTACCCAATGTGCACCGAAGGTCACGACAATAGGTTCCACGATATACAAAAAAATCCAAATTATAAATAAAATAAATAAATAAATGAATACTAGTACTTCCTCCGTCCACGATATAAATACCTACTTACCGCCAAAAATTTGTCCACAAAGAAAATATATACTTTACTTTCTACAATCAAATCAACACTTTATACAATCAAATCAAGTGGGATCTTACTCTATTCACAACTATTTCCACTTTCATTTTACTTTTTCCACTCACAACAACTTTAACTTATTCCCTCACAATAAATGAGACCCTCATTCTCCTCACAATAATTTTAATTCTAATCCACTTTTATCACTTTCACAATTGGTACCTTAATTCCACCCACAATAATTTTATCAATTTTTTAAATCTACGTGTCTAATTTTAACTGGGTATTTATATCATGGATGGAGATGGAAGGAGTTATGATTTTGTAAGTGAGCTAAAACGCATATGATAAGAACAGTGGCAGAGGGAGCATGGGGCATGGGGGGTCCTTGAACCCCCCACCAATTTGTAAAATTAGTAGGGGTATATATACAATTTTAATTAAATTATAAAAGAAAAGTATTATTATGGAGTGAATTTGTGATTTTGATTTAAATCATTTTGTTTATGAGAAGGTTGGATGTATATTAAGATAAATAAATTCTAAATAATCGATACTATTTTGCAAGGATTAACACACATTATTAATGTTTTATAATTTGTTCGGCATTTTGAGTAATTGGTTTGGATATTTCTAAGTATTGTGAAATTCATTTTATTCAAATCAAAATATTATGTGACGTAGCTACTGATTGTTTTTACATTCGAAGGTCGTAATTTATAATTATCGAAGCTAACGTATTATTTTAAGGTTGTAATTTTATAATTTTAAATTACTTATTCATTTCTATTTTTTTTATAAATTATAAGGTTATGAGACGATAGTTGGACCTACTGCAAAAAATCTGGCTCGGCCACTGGATAAGAACGATCATTTTACAGTATAAATATATGTTGTGTGTGTGTGTGTTTTGAATATAATATTCATTAAATTCATTTGAGATACTCATCAAATTCGATGGAGAGCAGAATTCTTCGACAAAGCGAGAGAATGCAAGCTGCAGCTAACATTTTCCGTTTTCGCGCTTGAATTCAAATGGATTCAACCGCCAATTCGCTGGTAAACTTTCAATTTCCGCAAATATTGATGTAGTTTCTGCAATTACGCCAACGCGCGTCGTCGAATTTGCTGACATCGTTCATTGTTGCTGTTGAATGTTGATGGTGATGAGCAGAGCTCGAGCTCATCGACATTTACAGAGAAAATCTGCGTGGCATTGACTCCGATCGTAGCGATAATCGACGCGCTGATTTTCGCCGTTTCCGGTTGCTTCGATTGCGGAAAACTGAGTCGGAGAAGGAAACCGCGCTATGGATATGAGGAGATTGTTCGACTCTCTGAAGAGTCTCGATGTAAAGCAATTTAATAGTGTTTTGCCCCTCTTTTTGAATGTTTGAATCTCCTTTGCTTGCTGCTGTTGAATTTCGGAAACTATTTCTTATTGATTTTTGTTAGATCAGTTACTGTAAATGAAGTGGAGGCACTGTATGAGCTGTTTAAGAAGCTAAGTAGTTCGATTATTGACGACGGATTGATTCATAAGGTACGAATCCTGGTTTTGTTGTTAAAACTTCCTGTAAAATTTTTGTAGCTTCTTCCAAATTCTGTGTGTTTGTGTGTGTGCTTCTCATTCTTCTTCCTCATCATCTTTTTTTTTTATTTTTTATTTTTTAAGTTTTTGTTAACTTTTGTTTTCATGAAGCTTAAATAACTGTAGATAGCTGCTACTTCCTAGGCAACTTAGGCTGATGATATAAGGATTTATGTTTGAATCAACTAATTAGTTCTTCAGTTATTGCAACCTTTTGGTTTTAACAATTTCACATGTACAAAATCATCATCATATGGATCTTACAGTTGTGAATTTTTGCTCACATGTAGGAAGAGCTTCAGCTGGCATTGTTCAGAACTCCAAGTGGTGAGAATCTTTTCGTCGACAGGGTAATCACAACATTCTTGATCTGTCTTGAATTTATATGCTCTTCTCCCTTGTTTCGAAATCCTATATAAAAATGATGCCAAACTTCCTATTTTCTTTCACCCTAGAAACTCGTTGTTCGATTTCAATGCAAGAGTTAGGGGTAAATGAGTAGATTTGTTCACTTTACAGTGGGGAACACTTCTTCGGGGACGGAGGGAGTGATACTTAGTGCTCTATGTGCTAGTTGACTAGACAATGAATATAAAGCCAAAAGTTATTATTTTATGGCATATGTAGATCTGGATGCACACTCACTGTGGTGGCATTCATGTAAAGCTGATGGAATTGAATAAACAATTGAGCTCAAGATGGCCTTTTATGATATAAAAAAGATTTGGTGTAACATGGAGTTAATTTATAATTATTTATGATCAGTTACTGAAGCTCCTAAAGTCTCATGCTTCCTATTTTGCTTGCAGGTTTTTGATATTTTTGATGAGAAAAAGAATGGAGTAATTGAGTTTGAGGAATTTATCCATGCACTTAATGTATTCCATCCTTATGCCCCTATAGAAGACAAAATAAATTGTAAGAAATCGCGAGGATTCTTTTGGCCTACTTCATTGCATTATCACTTGTCGAATTTCCTATAGAAAAGTATGTTAGAATTTAACGAACCTTGTTTTAATGGCTTCGTTATCTCACAGTTGCATTCAAGCTGTACGATCTAAGACAAACTGGGTTCATTGAGCGAGAAGAAGTAAGTCTCTAACTATCATGAAACTGAAATTATATTTTATGAGAATCATGAAAAGTTAGTTTGTACCTGTACTTTTTCGACTTGGTAAACATATCGAAGTTCACATGTTCATTAGGAGGAGATTATATGAATTTATTTTTAGTGGAACATCATATCGCCTGTTTATATTTCAATCAACTATGTCATATCATCAACACATTTAAGTAGAATTTATGTGCTTAAAGATAAGCTTGTTATTTCAGGTAAAGCAGATGGTGATTGCCCTATTTGTGGAATCGGAAATGGAACTCTCTGATGAAGTCTTGGAGCAAATAATTGATAAGGTAAGATTTACCAAAAGGTATGTGCATCCCCTCATAATGTTATGATGTTTGATAATCTTTATCAACAGACATTTGCAGATGCTGATGCTGATAAAGATGGTAAAATCAATAAAGAAGACTGGAAGGCTTTCGTCTTACGACATCCCGCCTCACTCTTGAGGAACATGACTTTACCATACTTGAAGTATGCCCACTTGTTCTTCCTCTGTCCACTTCTCCTTTTCCACCCCCCTTTACCATGGTGGTTAATAAGTCATCTCTCTCTCTCTCTCTCTCTCTCTCTCTATACAGGGACATAACTACTGCTTTCCCGAGTTTTGTGTTCAACACTGAGGTCGACGATTAAGATACACAAGATTGTTTCTTGGATCACTTGACTTCAAGAAAATCTACAGATGGTCCCGACAAAACCCAGGATGCTTCCGTGTGTTAGAGCCCGTCGTTGGTGACGAACAGCGCCTTGAACGAGGATTTTTTTTTTGTTCATTCACTAATCAAATTTGTGTTAGCCCGTGCTTGTTGCTGATTGTAATCTAAACATGGTGGCAAGTTGTAGCTTTGATTAGTTTATGCATGTTGGGATTATGGTAGTTTAGCATTAGTTTTTAGTCATCTTTCTATTGCATTTTAAATAGGTGCATTATTGAGTTGATGAATATACAGAAAATTAGTCACACAATAAGTCGTTTTCAAACATATCATTTAATAATATATATATATATGAGATATATGTTGCTACACATCTGCCTGGTGAAACAGTTCACATATTTTCATGTATTAGGAAAGAAAATGATAGCTGAAATATAATGACATTTTTTCGTTTTTTTCCCCCATTTTTCAATTATTTTTTTTCCTTTTAAGTACACAAGGGAGAATAGCAAACAACATTTGTCATTTTTTTTTCCTTTTACTAATTCTTTTGGTACAAACTTACAGAGACCGGTTTTTACAGTTGCTTCTTTTGTGGTCTCAACAGAATACTCAACCCAACCCCCCACTCCCTCTCTCTCTCTCCCCCCACTCTCTCTCTCTACTTAAGAGATTTATTACAAATATACTCAGCTAGATTGGTAAACCCTAGTCCCTTCTAAACTTCTCCATTTACCAAGAAGTGGAGGGGAGTTCCACTTTTCTGAATTGGTTGCATTGAGCTTCCAATGAATCACACTACCCAATCCCATTGAAGATTTCCTAAAAACTCACTTGTGCTCAACTGGTTCTTCGAACCAGTTTCCGAGCTAATGTTACATCAAAGCTAGTTTTCACGACTGTTGCTTCTTTGCACGCTCAGGCGTTGCAGACGTTTCAGTCGTGCAATAATCTGTGCAAACGAAGGGCGCCCCTGTGGGTTCCTTCAGAAACAAAGTTCAAAATTAAACTTACTGTTTTATGAGTTTGTGCAAGCATGACATCACAAGAATATGGTTAGAAAATCGAGAACAGTAGATGCTCAAGTAAGAAACGAACTCACCTAATCCAGCAGTCGCGTATTATATCTGCCACCGATGGATCAACCATGGGTGGGATGTCAAGGTGTCGATCTTGAAATCCAACGGCTCCAACAACTTGCATCGAGTTCATCTCTGTCCATGGAACTCGAAGAGTTGCCAGCTCCCATAGTATGACCCCAAAACTATATACATCAGATCTGCAAATTAGGAAAAACTACCTATTAGGGAGATGTAAATCATATATTGCAGATATATTCCATATTCAAGGACTCAGAAGTATCGATGGATCATGAACTCACTTTTCATTAGATGGTTCGTTCCTTAGAACTTCTGGTGCCATCCACTCTGCCTACACAAAGGAAGAAATAGCGAGTGAATATTTAATAATTTATTTTCGATATTTTGTTTCTCCCGTAATTACAAATCATAAGGTCAGTAGGCAGTACTGTTCCAGCAGTTGATTTAGAAGATAGAAAAGTATTGTGCTGCAGCCGTGACATCCCGAAGTCACAAACCTAATGAATAATCAAATATTAGCATATATAGGAAAAGAAACTCTATTGTTTATAAAGTCCTAGTAATACACAAAGGACCAAACCTTAACAACCCAATTCTTATCAACAAGAAGGTTTGGAGTCTTCAGATCTCGATGCACAATGATTGGATGGCTAGTGTGCAAATAATTCATTCCTTTCGCCTGCAAAATACCACAATGTTAAGAGAGGGTAAAGGAACTTGATAGGCGAAACAAACTGGACAAGACCTAAAATAAATACCACATCCATGGCCATTTTTAATCGCCTTTTTTCATCAATTTGGATATTTGGACGGTGCAGCAGCTTATACAAACTACCCCTGCAAGTAGCGAGGGATTATAAGAAACCTAAACTAAATGGCGTACGAAAACAAGTTATAATGAGGTCTATTTGCAGAAGTTTAGAATAAGACGGAAGATATCACAGACACAGGCATTCCATCAGCTAGCTAGATATATACCTTGGGAGATATTCCATCAATATGGACAAATTTGGGGGTCGTAGCACAGCTCCCATGAAAAGAACAATATTTGGATGTCTCAACCTCAACATGATCTCAACCTAAAACAAAAGCAGAAAAGAGCTTGAAGCAAAATAAAATAATACTCCCACTGTCCTCTTCAGCATGTCTCACTTTCCTTTTTGGGTGTCCCATTCAACATGTCTCGTTTTTTTTTTTCGGGAGTACTAGTAGAAATTTTTCTTTCTAGCATGTGAAAAATAGCACTTACCTCGCATCTGAACTGTGTGAGCGCATCCCCTGATATATCTTGTTTCATAAACCTCTTCACTGCAACTTCCTGTAGTCAAGAAAAATGTCCTGAGTGATGGCAAGAACTCCAAATGTACAGAATGCCCATTTTAATGGATTGCTCCTGGAAAGTAAAACTCGTTCTCAAAAGAAAAAGAAAAAAAGAAAGAAAAAAGGAGTAAGTAGAACTCACTGTGCCATTCCATTCTGCTCGATAGACCTCACCATAAGATCCTGCAGGGAAGCATGGGTTCAGCGTATAAACACAACATATAAACTTGAGCAAATATTCCATCAATCTGAAGTCTGATCATATATTATTGCAAATCCAAAAACAATGGACTGACATATCATAAGATAAGTCATAGTCTGCACTCAATCAAGTTTCCAATACATGCCATCTTGAGGATAGTACCTGAAGAATTATTGTAATATCTGTCATCAACAATGACTGGCCATAGGGGTGGAATAAAAAAATGCCAAGGAGTTAGATTTCCCATATAATATTAGAGAAGTGTGTGGACTCACCCACATATGTTCACAGCAAAGCCACAACCTTCAAAGAAGGATAAGAACTGTAAAACAGGACTCTTACCTATACCAATGCGTTCGCCAATCTGAAGGTCCTCCCATAACATTTCCGAAACTCCATTCATTACGGCATCATTTTGCATATTTTGCATCTTGTTAGCATTAGACTGGCCAGTGGCTTCTCCATCTCCAATAACTTCAGTAACAACTGCATCATCATCATTTGGGATGACTTCAATTCTGTCTTTAAAAGTTACTCTTAGTTCATTTTGGGCGTCAAAAGCTGATCTGTATCCCTCTGAAGCCAGTTGTACACCCAATTGTTCAGCTGTATGATTTCTGCAGTTATACAAAATGTTCTAAGCACAACAAGGATATCATAGTACGAAGTTCCCAACAAAATTTTGGTTTGCAACTTGCAAGCAACAGAAATATGTACCCGGGAACATCGTCAACTAGCAACTCTACTGAAGTTGTTTTCTTGCCAGCAAGCAATGACACTTCACATCCTTCACTTGAAGGTAGATAAATATCTCCAGTAACATGCCTCAACAGGTCAGACTGGGTTTTGCCAGCTAATTTGCCGTCGTTTCTATTTGATGCTGTAGCAACCTGAGATAATTCCGAACTTGAGGTTTTGGTAGTTTCATCCGAATAAGGTGAAGATGATTCAGTTCCAGCTCCTTGATCAGGTGCTGAAAATGAACGTATACCGGCCCCTGCAACAGTGGTGAAAGTCCTTGCATCCAACCCAAGATTTTGAAGACGACCACTGGGTGCTTCAGCCGGAATGAGAGCTCCAGGAGCACCCATTAGATCAATAATATATTCACTGCACCCATCCCGGAAATGCATTATGTGCCTTCACACTTGGTAATCAAACACCCAAAAATATATCTGGACACTTTAAAACACAATATCATGCTCAAATAGAAAACAAATTTCCAATCAGGAATAATAATGCTGATATTTAATAAGCCAATATAAAGGCTGACATATAAAACATGGAGAGTGAAGAAAACAATTCCTTTGCAATTTTTTGTCAGAATATTAAAAGAACTTTAAACTTAAATAAGATACTTTCTTCATCAATGGGTTTATATACTATACATATATTTTTAGGTAATATTGATCCAGTGAATCACATATTACTGATTCATGATGAATCAGACGACCTACTATACAAAGTTAGAAGAGGATATTTGAGGCCACCAGGATTCTTGCCATAACGGCAGTCGGCGGGACATGAATGATGAAAGAGAGTAATTAAATGCAATGAGAATTTTTCCCAAACTAGCAACAAGCAAACTGCTAATTTCATTAGGATTCTCAAAGAATACTTTAGGCCTCCTGGATTTTTACCATAAAGGCGAGACCTGGACGATAATATAGAAGAACCACATGAAACAAAAATTTGCAAAACCAGCAATAGTCAAGCTGTTACCTTCCACTATCCACTTTTATCAAGTTTACAGCTCCATCATCAGTGCCAGTGTGATAACTCCCTTTGACTAGCTTACATGGAAGGTTAACCCTATCCGCAAGTACCTAAAAGGCCAGTACTTTATCAGAACTTTAGTCCAGATATTGGAAGATTCCAACATGTACACAATTCACATATATTGGATTGCATACATGGTATAACTATGCTAACATGAAATAGATAGCCAAAACTAGTAACCCCCCAAGGAAGCTTATACATTTTAGCTCCTTTAATGAGAAAAACTGCATCATTTCCAGAAGAAGGAAAGACATGTAAAAACTATTGGAAATTTTATACCATTATATTTGAAATAGAGTACTAAAAGTTAAATGTGCAATGCAGTTTGAAATAAGTATTGGGAGAGGAACTTTTTTTTACAACCTTAAAGAGTAAGGCCCTTTGGCGCGAATGGCCAATGTCAAGAGAACCAAGGGGAAGGACGACTGTATTGAAGTTGACTCTCAATTCGTGACTCCGTGCCCTCCACCTCCAAAACATTTCTTCAACATCACTAACAGGACCTCCCATTCTTTCAACAATAAGGTCGGCAATCTTTTGAGCTAGAGAACTTGTACTCTGGCTCTTATTCAGAGCAAGGCACTCCATGGACATAAAATGCACTCTTTCCTCAAGTTTCCGAAGCTCCACATCAACAACACGATTGACTAAAACCACCTCAAAGTCAACGTTATTCAAAACAGATATTGCTTCAAGATCTACAAGGGATGGCATTTTGGTTTGGACCATCAAGCTGGAATCAACTCCACAAACATCATAGAACCCATCTATTACTTTCTCATCATAATTTACAACATTACAGCTCTGCATTAAGGAAAGTCATGAATTTCATCAATAGTCTAATAAACAAGTAAAGTCCAAAATGCATTAATATAAAGCATGAGCTTTGACGAGCATGAGAAGTGAAGATGAAGCACAGGATGCTCGTAGTCAACTAAATTAAAATATAGGCCCCTCATCAACAACAAGAAAGAAAAAACTGGAAAAGGGAATGGCAAAAAAGAAAGGGAAAAGAGAGGCATATTCAAAAGCATAAACCTTTTGACATTTTCCTCATAGTTGCATATGTCTTAAGTAAATGTAGAATGTATACGGCTAATGTAGTGATAAATTGACTAAAGTATTTATCAGAATCCTCATATATTCTCAAAAAGATGTGTATTATAGATAGACATAAATGTGTAACTTGATTATCATATTATTCCATATGAATGAAATTCAAGCACAAGTTCAGCAGGCGATGCGACCAAACTACCTAGGAAACAATATGCAAATGCCTTCTCCATTCCAGAGCAAAAGGTATCCACCGCATGCATGACAAAAGAAACCAGTGTGTAAGTCTGAAATCATGACACATCACCACAAGTTACTAACCAACACACATAAAGATCATGAAATCAAAATGGAAGCAATGCACCGCAGAAGACCATCCCACATGGTCTGCCGGGGCGTGATATCTACTTCATTCCTAGTTTACAAGGATCATTGTTGTCCTTTACCAGAAAACAGGAAACGAAGCAATTTCCTTTCTCCACCACCTAGTTTCCAGGTTCACAACTCTTCCACGGGACAATATAACAAATAATCATAAGAAAATCCGAGCTAGAAAAATCCTTCTCTTAGTTGCAGATACTACTCTCAAGCATGATTCTATCTAGCAACTCATACTAAAATAAATTGAGAAAAATGCATCCCTATACACCAAATTCACTAGCCAAAATTACACTAAAACCATTCAACAGTGAGGGCCAACTTCGCACGTAGTCCACCAAAAAATTCTCAATAGCAGAGCAGGAAAGTGTAACACACATCTAATTAAGTATGCATGTAATGATATGAAGCTATTAGCACCTAAAAGTCCTCTGCCAAAAAAAAGCATAGATAAAAGATCGATGTTTTACCCAATATCGGAGCGCTAGAAATTCAGCCATGCTTTGAGAAGGAGAGCGACCGAGACTAATCTGCTTCACCGCGTTGATTTGAGCCGTTTCCGAGTCAACGCAGGTTTGACCTGGATCGGAAACGCTAATTGCCAGCGCCAATTGCATTTGGAACTCCTCCTCGAGGTAATTGAAATTGGTGCTGGAGCCGTCGTTCTCCGACGAAGACGTCATTGGAGGCAAATCGGGCAGCGTCGTCGGCGAAGGAGACGGCGACGGCGACGACGACGAGGCCGACGGCTGAGACGGCGCCGTTTGAGCTGATTGATCGAGAACGGGCGACGGCTGGCGCCCCAGATTCTGGTGATCGCCGATGTGCAGCTTCCGCAGCAGGTGCTTCATCTTCGACATGGCGACGCCGTCGAAATTATGAATAATAATTTACAGAAAATTAAAAAAAAAATCGCGGAAATGAATGAATCTACACGCCGTGAATTAGATTGAGCAGGAATTGGTTAGGGTTTATGGAGGTGCGATTTAGGGGAAATTGAAGTGGAAGTGCGGAGCGGTGGGTGAAGTGCGAGGAAGTGTGAGAGCAATGAATCTTCATCGTCAAGCTACACTGTATGTATCTGTGGGGAATAAATATATTTACTACTGCTTCCCTCCAAAGCCTCCAAACCAGACTAATATACTATACCTCTCTCTCTCCTCTCTCTCTCTCTCTCTCTCTCTCCCTCTCCATACACACAGACACACACAGATATATGTTTTGTAATTACGAATATATATTATTTAATTAATGAAAATAAATTTATTTTATTTATTAATTTGATGGCTATTATGTTGTTGTCGGTACGTACAAATTATAATTTCTAAATTTATCCTATTGTTAATTGGTTATATATAAAATGGGAAAAATATGTAAAATATTGGAGATAATGGTGCTGAATTAGAGTTTCGCAGTCTGGTTTTTGATTTGGCGTGTAAATGTCAATCCAATTTTTAAAAATATATCCACCTCAGACAAAAATGTTTTTGGAAATTTGTTGAATAGTCAATGGCCTATTTTTGGTATTTTGAAAGGTTTAGATATTTCTTCTAAAAAAAAGAAATAAAGGTTCGTAGATATTTGTTGCAAAATAAACAAGTCCATACCTAAAGCTTAATGTTTCAAGATTGAGTCGATAGTAACGCAGTCTTTTAGATTTAATATTAGAATTCCCAAAATGAATATTATAAAATTAAAAGTTAACCTTAATTAGGATTGATTCCTACTAATTACAATCAATCACACCGTACGGCTCGCCATCCACAGAGTTTTTGTCAAACCGAAATATTGTACTCCTTCCGTCCTCAATTAGTATGGTGCAGGCCATGCACATGTTTTAAGAAAAAGTAGATAAATGTTTGGTAATAAAATTTTAAGTGGAAGATGAGACTCATTTAGATGTATTGTTAATTTCTTAATGGATGCAAAAATTTTATAGAAATAAATATATTGAACTTTTAAGAGTAAAAAAGTAAAAGACATATCCTAAAAATGAAAAACCATATTAATCTGGAACGGCTAAAAAAGGAAAGTAACAGAAAATTAAACATGCAATAGAAGATGGAAAGCTACAATCGCGGAACTTATTATGTTTTACCACTAGTAGCAAGAAAAAGCATCCTAGCTCATGGCGAATTGAAATTTAATGTCACGCCCATCTAGTTTAGAATGCACATCTAAAAAAAAGATATTTATTTTTACAATTCATTGAAAAGTTTATTGAACACCATTTATGTCATTATGTGATATTACTACATAAGATTGTCCCCGTTTTGTTTACTTTTGATTCTCTATAAAATTGGAAGATGGGTCTTCCCTTTTTTTTGCATGATTGAAATTGGTTTTCATGTGAAATCAAGACGAAAAAAAAAAAAAAAAGTTGATTTTTGTTACATTTTGAACAATATAAAGTAATAAATCTCACAGGTACTTAAGGCCTCTTATCAATAGTAGTGTTTAGTAATAGAAAATATATTTAGGGGGTGTATTGGATGGTGGAGTTTGAGGTATTTTTAAGGAGTTTGAAATCCAGTGGTATTGGATTGATGGATTTCACACTCCTTAAAAATCCTGGGGTATTAGATGCAAAGAGTTTGACGTAATTCAAAATCCCTGCAAATCCTGGGGTATTTAATCCGTTGATTTTAAACTCCCTCAAACTCTCCCGGTATTCAACGTGATAAGGATTTCGACGTAATTCACTTTCTCGTGAATTTCGACGTAATTCATAGGCAAAAATACACAGAGTGAACTCCGGCCTCTGGACATGGGAGTTCGACGTAATTCATATCCACGACCATGGCTTAGCACGATCGCTAGCTTTGAGTAATTCCAGCGATCGCGAGCATGTCATGGTCGTTGGTTTTGAGATCAATCAGTGACCATGTTATGCTCGCGATCAAATTTGCATCAATCCATGAGCGGTCGCTAGCCAAAGAAGAAGAAAGATGGTTCTGATTTTACAGAAAGCCAACAATTTCGTAAAGAGAGATGAAGTGAGCGATAGCAAGCATGTGGCGACGGCATAGCCGGTACCTCAGCACCTGCACCGCAGCCTCGAACTTCGCCCGTGCATTGACCAAGGATACATGGGACGCTCTTGTAATCGGTGGTGGCCACAATGGACTCACCGCCGCCGCGTACCTCGCCCGCTCCGGTCTCTCCGTCGCCGTCCTTGAACGCCGCCACGTCATTGGTGGCGTCGCCGTCACCGAGGAACTCGTTCCTGGTTTCAAGTTTTCTCACTGCAGCTACCTCCAAAGCTTCCTCCGCCCCACCGGTCTCTCTCTCTGTCTCAACACACACACACTCTCACACGCTCATAATCTCTATCAATCCTTATGATTGTGATTGAGTTAATGTTTCTGACTTTTATCTTATATTGATTGTTGTTGTGACTTGTAAGAATAGAGAATTGGAGTTAGCGAGGCATGGATTGAAGATGTTGAAGAGGAATCCATCGTCGTTCACTCCTTGCGTGGATATACAGAAAGCTAGGCGCTAGCAGGCCAACGACCGCGTATGGCCCACGATCACGGGGAGGCCGTCGGCGACCGATGAAGACACGCGATCGTATGTGTGGATTTGAACTCCCCCGAACTACTTAAAAATCCACCCTAAAATCCCCCAAACCCCACCCTCAACTCCCTTAAACTCCCCCGAAATCCCATTGAATTCAACTCCATGAAGTTCAATTCCATGGAGTTCAACTACATTAAAATCCACCATATTAGCAATCCAATACACCCCTAAGTTCAGAGTACTCTGGATAGAAGTGTTTAATGGATATCAGCTTTTGTATGTAATATGTATATTTGTCGGTTCATACATATATACTCACTCTACTTTTTGCAAAATGTAAAATATGCACACCCCTTTCTTTTTCAACTAGCGTATAACCCGTCGAAAATCGACGGAAATTATTTATTTAATAAAATTAATAAAATTAGTAAAAATAATATGTTTGGTTGTTATATAAATTTTTATGGGTTTTTCTTTTAAGGTGATTTTTTTTTCTCAAATCATTAGCCTATTTTGTAATTCAACCAAAATAATATTAATGAGGTTAGCATTTAGTCATTCCGAGTCGTTGACTGCAATAAAAAATGACGATAATTAGGCTAGGATTTACCCACCCGAATATGTTCAGCGGGAATTTATTTTATGCTGTGATTTATAAGTAAGAAATTTAAGAGATCTTTAGTTTCTTTTGCTACTTATTTTTCTATATATTTCTTTTGTAGATAATGGTTGACTGATAAGCTCGTTTAGATTTTTTTTATATATATATGCATGTTATCAACCCGTCTAAAAAATAATTTTAATATTTATTTTCGTCTCAAACTCGCATAGTAATACGACGAATAAGCTCGTTTAGAATTTATATGTACGTGCATGTTCATAAACCCGTTTAAAAATTAATTTTGCTATTTATTCTCATCTCAAACTCACATAGTAATACAACAAATAAGCTCGTTCGGATTTTATATGTACATGCATGTCTCTAAACCCGTGCAAAAATTATTTTTGCTATTTATTCTCGTCTCAAACTCATATAGTAATACAACTAATAAGTTTGTTTAGATCTCCTATATATGTGCATGTCCCTAAGCGCGTTTAAAAATTAATCTTGTTATTTATTCTCGTCTCAAACTCGTATAGTAATACGACTAATAACCTCGTTCAGATTTTATACATAGGTGCATGTCCCTAAACCCATTTAAAAATTAATCTTGTTATTTATTCTTGTCTCCCTTTATTATTATATGATTAATTTTTTTCCTCTTTAAATATAATTATTTATTTGATGAACTAATAATTTGACCAAATTAATTTAAATTAAACTATAAAATATAATTATTTATTCGGTCAACAAATAAATAAGTTGACCAAATAAAACTGGTAATGTAAAGAATGAGAAAATACGCATTGATTATAACTATTTATAGGCTTTTCAATAGATGAAATTTCATTGAAAAAGAGATGTGGGATAAATTTAACATTGAATATAATAGAATCATGAATAAAATAAAATGCTTATAATAAAAAAATATATTAATAAATCTCAAAATATGAGAGATTTTATGTTATATTTAATTAAAGATAGATATCATATATGAGAGATTATACCAACTATGAGAAATTGTATATACTATATGAAACGTGTTTTTTTTTTTAATTATTATTTTGGAAGTTTTAGGAATATAAAATTAAATATTAATATTTAGGAATTAAAAATATATAAAGATATTTAGAGAAAGAAATATTAATTCGGTAGTAAGATCTCATGAAGTAAGAGGAATTATCTCGTCCCTTCTATTTGCAGAATTGTACCGTCCCTTCTATTAAATAGAATTACATGTCTATAGATATTAATTAATTTAAAAAAATTGTAAATATAATTATAATTAGGCCAAATAATATTTGACCAATTTCAAAAAATTAATAAAAATAAAACTATTGATTGTACAATGTAATACTTGATGGAAAATACAAATCTTTTTAAATATTTAGAACCTATATAAATAAAATTAGACATAATGTGTACTTCTCATTCCATATTATATTATTGAAGTCTTTTTGAGCTTATATATAGAACTTGGGCATAAGAAAATAAAAAATTAAACTTTTTAAGTAGAATGGAAGAAATGAGAAGAAATGTTCCTAAGTGCAAATATATTGATGGATTATATATCTCTTCCCAAGACTATAATTTATTATCCTAAAAAAAGACTATAATTTATTTATTTATTTATTATTATAACTGTAATTGATTAATATCATATTAAGTAGTTTAGCATTTTTAGTTTCTTCATTGTAAAAAAGAAAAACGAGGCCTACTATTTGGATTGATTTTTTTCCATGTTAAAATGGTTACTATACTTTTTAATGGGAATAGAACAATGATGTGGGATAAAAAGATTTATAATTAAAAAAGATATAAATACAGATATAATTAATATATCAGAAAATTGGAGCCGATAGATGTCTATGAAATATATGAGATATCTTATGCCATATTTAACATATGGGATCTTTTATTTCCTTTATAACTATTAATTAATTAATTATATAATGTAGAATTTATGAATTAAAATGAAGACTTAAGATAAATAGGAATACCGAATGGAGGATGCGTCACGTAGGACCTAAAATTAAGGGGAGGGCTCGAATCCACCTTAGTTTTAATAATATATAGATATAGATGTGAAATGTACATTTGTGAAATTTTATTACTACTAATATTTAGCAATGATTGGTACTTTCTTACTCATCTCTTACACAAATGCAAGAAACATGTACTTTCCTTCCCGATTAATTGTATTTTGCACAATCATTAGATGCTAATGCTGAATTATTATTATTCAATGATTGAATTAATTTTAATTTTATTATTATTTAGTAATTAAATATCATAATATATAATAATCAAAATAAATTTAGCCTTATAAACCTAAACTAAATTTAGCCTTATCAAATGAATTTTTCTTTTGCACCAGGTTAGTTTCCTCTGAACTTTTGGATTTACCTACTTTATGTTTTTATCTCTTAGAATATTGGATTTTAGGATTAACTTTTAGAATTTTCAATGTTTGGAGAATATTTAAACATTTCACTGTTTGAATTAACTTTTTACCGCCTCTCTCTTTCCGAGAGGGAACTCCCAATTATATTACGGTAATCATCGTAATACAACGATTTCGATATCTTCCTCTATCGCTTTGCGCACCACCTTGATCTCGGATGCAGATCCAACAATAAATTCTAGTTGCTCAAGAAGACAAAGCACCACACTTCTGAAGTGGGTCAGTGGATCAATCTCGACCCGGCTAACCTATACTATAAAACGAAACACGCCTCTAAAACATGCATGATATTATTCTGAACCCAAACCTACTATTTTAGGTTTCGATAATGGCAGAATTCACGGCGGCGATGGCGATGCCATTTTTGTTTGTTAGTAATGTGGAAGATGCAGTAAACTTCTACACTGAGGCTTTTGGAGCCGATAAATGGAGTCGTCACCATGAAGATCGGACGATCACCGTTTATCATTCAAGTGCGCGTCACCGATTGCGATTACGCATACGACTCTAACTTTCAATCTCGTATTTATAGAATTTATCAATTTTTGATTTCGTAATGTCTATTGTTATTGCCGTAATTTCATAATTTCAATTATTATCGTAATTGTGATTACGTGTATGACTTTAACTTTCAATCTCGTACTCATAGAATTTATCATCTGGATTTCGATGTAGTATTTTTTTATATTGGATTTTAGTGTTAATTTATAGAATAATATTACAAAGTATGTTGAGTCGCACGTAAACAATAATGAATAGGATTATTATATTTTATTTTGGTTGTAATAATATTTATTATGTTTAACAATTTTTAAAATCAATTGTTAAATAGCTTTTATAAATATTTCATACGAATAAACTTTAATACCTATATTTTTAATTATTATTTCAAATGCATTTGACCCAAGTTTGCATCCCATATTTATATAATGACAACTTAAATAAAACATTAAGATCTTTTGAACACATATTTGATCCAATACCAATAATTAATTAACCATAACATTCATCAATATATAGATAAAATATTCATATTAGTTATAATCCAAAACAATTTGTTTCTAAAATATTCTATAAAATTACACTAAATATGTAAGACACCACCTTTTCATCCTTAGTTTCCTTTTTCTTAGTCTCTGTGTCGAGCCAAACTAGGCCATTAATCCTGGGACGGAGGGAGTATTTTTTTTTTTGGATGATTTATTTATTTTTATTCTTGACTTAAAATGTATGAATAAGTACACAATGAACCTTAATTCAAATATTCAATTATGTACAAATAATAGATGAAGAAACAATTGGCATAACACATGTCAAGGAAGAATTTTTCTTCATAACCTCAAGCAGTTGCTGCTGCTACTTCTTCCGCCACCTGTGATATCGGGAGAAGCGTGCAAACGAGGTTGCGATCGCCATACACATTGTCGACACGTCCTGGCGCGACAAACAAGAACATTATTGTAAGTTCTTAGCTACGAACTGCATTATACACAATGCAGCAATGGCAGAAAAGTCGATGAAAAGTCGATCGGTTTCTAATGAGACATATGTCGAGTAAATACCAGTTAATGTCTCAACGTTTAATAATTTCACAAAACATTTTCACAATCATGCCCCAAAACGATGTTTCAGGGACCTCAAGTCTCACATGGCACGAACAAGTCCACATATATACATAATCAGACATTTTCCACATGGGTCCAAAACGACGACACGCCACGTGGAATTACAGGTGCCGGAAACATCATCTTGCGACACAATGTAAAAAATTTGAAAGGTTATGTATCATCTTGTAATTTATTAAATATTGGGACATTATAGAAAAAACGCTCGACTTTCAAGATTTTGTATTAACTAGTGTGATGCAATTGCAAAGCGAAGTATACAGACCTGTAGACGGCCAGAATTTGGCCGTCTTGAGCCACGCGGCAGGGTAGGCCGCGTATTCTCGTGAATATGGCTTCGTCCACGCATCGGCCATGAGTACTGATTGTGGATGAGGAGCACCCTGAATTCATACAAACCTTAATCAGTTAAACTTAAAAACAAGCATAATTTTCTTGTAAGAAATATTAATTCTTGTACCTTGAGAACATTGTTGTGGATGTCGGCTTTTCCCTTCTCAATCTGCGCGATTTCTTCCCTAATGGAGATGAGCGCATCACAGAACCTATCAAGCTCGGCCTGTAAACACGACGAAGCAAAGAAATGCGATAGATCGCTGGTCAGCATTCGTAGATGTTGCTTTTATACAAACAAGTGGTATAAAATAAGTTTTCTTGTGTTGTACCTTGCTTTCACTTTCAGTTGGTTCGATCATGAGCGTACCAGGAACTGGCCACGACATTGTCGGTCCGTGAAATCCGTAGTCCATGAGACGCTTGGCGACATCTTCCGGCTCGATTCCAGCAGTATTCTGCAGCAACCGCAACTTGCAGTAAGAGGATCATACATAGAACAAATAAAGGTGGAAATTGATGAATTTTGCAATGAAATTCACCTTGAAGCCTCTCAAATCTACGATGAACTCGTGAGCGACTGTTCCGTTCTCTCCACGGAAGAGAATGGGGTAGTGCTTCTGTTCACCAAACAGGTAAACGGTTAGGGTCGGTCTTCATCCTCCAGCTCGCATTCAATAATCTTTTACCCGTAACAAATCAAGAACTATAAAAGATAGAACAATTTAATTAGAGTCGGGGAGTGACCTCCAGACGCTTCGCCATGTAGTTTGCATTCAAGATGGCTATCATCGATGCTTCGGTTAAACCCTTCGATCCCATCATGGAAATGTAGGTGTACGAGATAGGCAAAATGAGGGCTGAGCCCCAAGGAGCAGCTGAGATTGTGCCAAGTGGCTGAGACTGATCAGGTGCTGGTATACCACCAGTAGGTACCTGCAACATACAGATATAAACCATATCGGCGTCAACTGTCACTATTCCTTGGAACTTTTCCCTCTTACATGATTTAGATGACGGATTATTGGTCGAGAGGCAACAAATTTCCACGTACCACAGGATGTGATGGTAGAAACGGCGCTAGGTGTTTCTTCACACCAATAGGCCCCATCCCCGGCCCCCCTCCTCCGTGAGGAATACAGAACGTTTTGTGGAGATTGAGATGGCAAACATCAGCACCTATAAAGCCCGGGCTCGTTAGACCAACCTGCACGCGCAAAGATTTATCATCATTTCTTCGTAGATATCATATACGTGCATGTCTGTGTAGACTATTGTACCTGAGCATTCATATTAGCTCCATCCATGTAAACCTGCCCGCCGTTGTCATGAACAATTTTGCATATCTCATCGACTCCTTCCTCATAAACACCGTGTGTTGATGGATACGTGACCTGCAGAAATTTCTTATGAGGCATGGGGCGTGAAGCAGATAGCAGGTTTCAAGACGAGTAAATGACGATTATCCATACCATGAGAGCGGCTAAGTTGTCCTTATTAGCTTCTACCGCCTTCCTCAACTCCTCAATGTTAATGTTTCCCTTTGAATCTGTTCCAATTGCAACGATCTTCATTCCGCACATCGCTGCACTTGCAGGGTTCGTTCCATGGGCTGAGACGGGAATGATGCACACGTTGCGATGGTGGTCTCCCCTTGACTACATTAGGAAGATAACTAGCTAAGCAGTAATACTTTCCACCATAAAAAATATCAATTTGTTTTTTTTTTTTTTTTATTCTTACAAAACTCATGCTGCATACCATGTGATATGCGCGAATGACCATCAGCCCTGCATATTCTCCGGCAGCACCAGCATTTGGTTGCAGAGAGAACGAATCGAAGCCAGTTATCGTGCACAGCATTTCACCTAGATTCTTGAACATTTCCTGCAAGAAAAACATCCTCGCTCAAATCTGTAGTTCAAAATAAGCCAAACTAGACATGAAAATTTACTAAAGAAGATCAAGGAATGCACAGTTTCCTGTTCAGACCTGGAAACCGGCAGCCTGTTCAACGGGAGCAAAAGGATGAAGGTTTGCAAAGGCGGGCCATGTAACTGGCATCATCTCAGTTGTTGCGTTCAATTTCATTGTACAAGATCCCAAGGGAATCATGCTATGGCACAAGGAGAGATCCTTCGACTGAAGCCTGTGAATGTATCTAAGAAGCTCATGCTCGGTGTGGTACCTACAAAATCGAGGTTCCAGTTATATTTCTCCTAAGGATATAATTCTAATATCAACTCATAAATATCCATACGAGTTGAATATCGGGTGCGTCAGATATGGGCTCTCCCTAATAAGTCCTGAAGGAATCAAATACTGAACCTCTGGCGCAAGAGAGGCAGCGGTGAACGTCACCTGATACACAAACTAGAAATTAACACGCGTACGACTGAAACTTACTAACATGTCTTTGAAAAGATTGATCTTACATACCGGCTTGCCACCTGCAAATACTTCAAAGAGCTTGTCCACATCTTCCAACGAGGTTGTTTCATCGAAAGAAACAGTTATCTAAGAAAGAAATGGTTCAGTCATTTCCAAGTCATTGATATATATGTTTTATCAAACTATATATATACATGCTTACAGTATTCTCATCGACAACCCGCAAATTTATTTCATTTTTATAACCAACATCAGCGATGGCCTTTGCATCCGCACATTTGACCTTCACAGTATCGAAGAATGGAAGATTCTGGACTTCCACAGTTCCAAGCTTTTTCAGCCCAGCAGCAAAGGTCGCAGCCAGACCATGAACTCGCTGGGCAATCGTTTTAAGGCCTTCCGGCCCATGATAAACAGCATACATCGCGGCCATGTTAGCAAGCAATGCCTACACGAGAAAAGTTGACAACTTTCATTGACTGCACTCGATTTTCATCTCATAACTAGATTCAATTTTCTGTCATCATCAACACAGCTCCACACAATTCAAAATATCATAAGTAAGATAATCATGAACCAGTAACTTCTAAACTCAAAAAAACAAATACCACTGCAGTATAAATCTATCCTACCTGAGCCGTGCAAATGTTGCTCGTAGCCTTATCCCTGCGAATATGCTGCTCCCTCGTCTGCATTGCCATACGAAGAGCAGGCTTACCAAACGAATCAACACTAACACCAATAATCCTCCCTGGCATCATCCTCTTATACTCCTGAGACGTAGCCAAGAACGCAGCATGAGGGCCACCATACCCCATAGGCACACCAAACCTCTGAGCCGAGCCAACCACAATATCCGCCCCAAACTCCCCCGGAGGCTTCAGCATTGTCAACGCCAACAAATCCGAAGCCATAACCACCTTCACCCCATTAGCATGCAAATTCTTGACAAACTCCCCGTAATCCAAAACCTCTCCCTCCGTTCCCGGATACTGAACCAACACCCCACAAACATCACCGGACTTGTAATCAACATCCTTAACATGATCGACAACGACAACATTAAGACCGAATCCACCGGCTCTCGTCACACAAACATCGATAGTCTGAGGGTGACAGTTTCTAGCTATAACAAAGGTCTTCTTCTTCCCCTTCTGAATGTTGTTGCACATCGCCATAGCCTCAGCCGCGGCAGTCCCTTCGTCGAGCAACGAGGCGTTCGACATGGGCAGCCCGGTGAGATCAGTGATGATAGTTTGGTAATTCAACAAGGATTCAAGCCTACCCTGTGAGATCTCAGCTTGATAAGGTGTATACTGTGTGTACCAGCCAGGATTCTCCATTATATTCCTCAAAATCACAGGCGGAATTAAAGTATTATAATACCCCATTCCTAAATAAGATTTGTTAATCCGATTTTTAGAAGCTAAAATCTTCATATGCTGAAGCATCTGTGATTCTGTCAAACCCTCATCAAAAATAGGCAATTTCATCTTATCTACGCGGATCGATTTCGGGACGGTGGCGGCGATTAGTGAATCGAGGCTCTCAAACCCTACGAACTCCGCCATTTCGGACTGCTCCGCCGCCGTGGCGGAGTTGTGGCGGCGGGGGAAGGTGTCGCTCGGTTTCAATGCCTCAACAGAAATCGAACGAGAGCTCAAAAATTGCGATAAACCTCTTGAATCCGAGCTATGATTATCCTTAATCACATTTCTACTACTCGAAGAGAGCGAGGAAACATACCTCGAAGATTTGTATGAAGATTGCTGCTTCGATTCGGAAATGAGGCGTCTGAGAATAGCTTTGTTGGCTAATTTGCGAGCTCGCTCCATTTTCTGATTTTCGGATTGAATCAATGCGGATCGTTTTCAGAAGTAGATTTTAGAGAGAGAGAGAGCAGCTTTATCAAAATTTTGAGAAGGTGGTTGGTGGTAATGGGAAGCTGAGGTCACGCACACACACACAGTGAAGATCCACTACGCCATTATTTTATAGATTCAAGTCGAAATCAACTTGGGAAAAGAATTACTGTAATTGATTTCCCTAGAAAAAACAGAGAAATATTATTTTTGAAGAAATGGTGGTTGGTGAAGACAGAGTATCAACATCAACATGAGGAAAATGACAGGAGATTTTGGTTCACGTGCAGATTCTGTTTTGCAATCAAATGTTTTTACTGTAAAAATCTGATCTTTTTTTCAGCATAAATTTTGTGCAATAAGGGGAAATTTTGCTATTGGGTGAATATTCGAAAAAGGATGAGAGAGAGAGATGGCATTTAAAATGAGTGAATATTCCAATATGTAAGGGTGAGAATACAGGTTATGATTTACGCGTACACCCGTTCCGTATTCGATACCCGATGAGTAAGTAGGTACCCTAAATTTAGAATTTTGCGGGTACGAGTAAGGTGACGGATAAATTTATTTTGTTTGTACGGGTATTGAGTATATCCGACTCATACTCGAGTACCCATCTAATTACCCGCCTAAATTAAAATAGGTTAGAATTAATATTAATATAATAATAGTATTTAATATTTCAAGTTATCTTAAAAGTAGTCCTAATGTAGCAAATAAGAAAATAAACTTATGTATAGAGTCATCTATTGCAATAATTCATATCCTAACCTATGTAGAACGACACGATGACTTTTGAACTTAATTTTTTTTTTTGTTGTTGATGACTTATTAGTGGTTATGTTGATAGTTTTATTTCAATATTTGAATGTTATATGAGTTCAATTGTTTCATTTTTTATTTTAATTTTTATTGGTAACTTGTTTGTGATTAATGCATGCTAAATGGGTAAGTGCTAGAAAATATGATTTTTTTTTTTTTTGAAATTGTGTTTCAAGGTACCCAAATACTTGAATGGAAAACCCGAGCCAGATTTTTGGATACCCGATATAAAGAATGAGGTCTGAGTGCGGGTAGCATATTTAGGCAAAAAATGGGGTCGGGTATCTAGTTTTTTCAAGTAGGGTACCCTACCCGACCCGTATTCCCACCTCTACCGAAATGAAGAAAAAAAGGAAATTTGAGTTCCTTTAACATTTTATAGTCGAACGCATTTCTCCAATATATAAGTTCAATAATTATAAAATTATTTCGCTTTAAATCGTGTTATTTGTTGCGACTCTGATAAGTATTCTATTTGTCCCGTTCAACTTGACTTACTTTTTTTATTGGGCGTTTCACTCAATTTGGCTCGTTTCCTTTTTTGGGAAAGATTAGATAATATTTTGGTGTTTAAGTACTACGTGTATCATATTGTTCTTTTATTAATAGTAAAAATACACCAACAACTACTTTATCATCAACAACTAAATACTCTATAAAAAAACATACTAAACACACCTTTTATATTTAATCTCTTTATTCTTAATTTATGTGCCGAAAAAAAATAAGTCATGTTGAATGGGACAGAGACAATATATAGGAAACTTTCGGGTGATAATTTAATGTAGAAATTGGCTAATTTCAGTAATTTGTAACATAAAAAAAATCGAATCATATATAGTGTAAAATTGAAAAGTACGTAAACGATATTTCCCACAATTTTAGCCATGTCAAAATATAATAATTACACAATTCGATAAAAAGATTACTACTTAACTTAGCATGAACTTAATATTCAAGATTCAAGATTCAAGATACAACTATTTTCATGGATCAAGAATCAAATTAAATTTTTGAAATGAGTTTTTTTTCTTTTAATTAATATATTCTTTTATATTTCAATAAACTTGTGCAATTTTCTCTCACTTTATGATTGGTGGCTTTGGTAGGCGCCACCAATCAGTATGGGAGTTGGTGAATCTCTCTCTGCATTAAATAAATAAACAATCGTGTGGCTCTGGAGTTGATGCTGATAGCTTCCGTTCCATTATTGGCCGTTGGATTACGCGCCGGATTTTGTGGCCCCTTAATCTACGGCTGCTGATATGATCTCTGTTTCTTAGTTTTTCCATTTTGAGAAAATAAACATTTATTTGTTGGAATTGATAGAGATAGATTGTACTTCCCTATGATGTGTGTGTCATGTGGATTTTGCTGAAGTAATATTTTGAAATAATAGTACTCCCGACCCTATGATGTGTGTGTCATGTGGATTTTGCTGAAGTAATATTTTGAAACAATAGTACTCCCTCGGTTCGGGAGTAAAAGTCTCATTTCAACCATTTCAAATGTTCGAGAATAAAAGTTCTACTCTTAATTTTAAACTATTATATTCTTTTTCTTTTTGTGAATTACTACCCTTTACCATATGCAACTCCACCTCACATCAACTTTATATATACTTTTTTATCATCCCAACAACTTTATTCTTACTTTTTGGTCAATACCACCTCTTTTTATTATTACCACTATTTTTTTGTCATTATCTACTATCCCTACTTTCTGACTTTTACCCTACTCAAAAATACTTTATCAATTTTTTTAATCCTCGTGCCCATTTAAAATAGGACTTTTACTCCCGAACGGAGGGAGTATTAATTTTGTGAATTCTTTTTTAGTTATATTCAGTTTTTATCATTTTAGATCGTATCTTTCCTAAGTGGTTTCCCACCCAACAAGTTAGTATCATATTCATGATCTTTCAATTATGAAAATTGTATGCTTTTGCAAATACAGAGTTTTGAATATGGTATCAATGTTATAGCTCATCGTATTAAAATTCTCACATGAGAAAAATTTAATGATATAAATTAAATTATTAAAATATTCCTTTTTTCTTATGTCGTGAGAATTTACAGCTGCTACCTTCGGTGCGCACTGGGTAAACCCCCGACCCTTGTGCAATAGCCTGCAAACCACACATGACAGATTACACTTTCCAATATTCTCATGTTAGGTGTATACTTGTACTTTATTATTATTGTGATCCGAGTTTTGATTTTAAGTTGAGCTTCAAATTTTGTCAAATGCAATAAATACATTCAAAGTGAATTTATGTATACATGACAACGATCCCAATCTTAAAAATATTAATTACTGCTCCCTCCGACCCATTGAAATTGTTATGTTACTATTCGACACAAAGATTAAAAATAAGGATAAAAAGAGATTAGATCTCATTAAAAAGTTAAAATTTTCATTATTTGTAAGATGATAATATGAGTGAAACAACTAAATAAGGAAATGAAGATAATATGAATGGATCGCATGAGTAATATTTATATCAACTCAACAAAAGTAATTGGTAAAGTATTGAGGCTTATCAAGTAGTACTAGAATAGAGGTGACACTTCCCTTGTAATGCACCCACGGGCCGGGCCGGGAAATACTCCGGTCTCCGACCAGAGAATAGAGTCCTTAACCGGCCGGGAAATACTCCGGTCTCCGACCAGAGAATAGAGTCCTTAAAGCTCGACTCGATTAGTAATCAAACAAGCTCCAAACTCAAAACACACTTGAATTTAAGCTCAGCTCGGCTAAGCTCGATTCGATTGAATCTCAAAGAAAAGCACTTACATATGAGTATACAAGAATACACCATCATTTTCTCAGAACAAAATGGTCATGATTAAGACCATCAGTTCATCATTCAAGAGAGAGAGAGAGAGAGAGATTGAGAGGGTTCATTTCAATGGCCTCACAAGTAAAAGAATAATTCTTCCTTTCAAATCTTTCATCAACTAGGCCCACAGAGCTAACAAAGACATCAAGGCAGCCCCCAAGAACAAAAGGACATAGGAGATAAACTGCAGCCTCGCGTTGCAGCTCATTCGCTTGCTCAAGAAATCGGCTGCAATCAAATCAACTAGAGCCATATACACTAAGATTCCAGCAGAAATCGAGTCCAGGACGCCTTCGACTACTAGAGCTCTCGGGCTACTAGCATTGTAGAATGAAGATATACCAATCCCAATACCAATCCCGATTGGGGTGGTTATGGCGAAGAAGCACGCCATGAGGCTCGATTGGAGGCTCCTCAACTTGGCTTGAGAGATGCAGCCTCCTAGAGCAAATCCTTCAAAGAACTGGTGAAATGATAGTGCCCCGATCAAAGGCCTTATTGTACATGGACTGTGTGAAACTCCGAGCGATAATCCTATGATCACCGAATGTGAAACTATACCGAGTTCAAGAACCTGTGTAGACAAATTTAGTGCTAGATGTCACTTATTTCTGCCATCCTTAAATAAATAGAATAAAACTAATGACAGATTGCAATAAAACAGCAAGAAACAGAGCAAGAAAGTCGAGGCTGGCAATATTTAGACTGACGACATTCCTAAACTGTATAGGTAGTTTTATTAGCTTATCAAATTCATTTTGTCAAACCTTATCAAATTTTCAGTAAGTAGATCCTATTTCTGTAAGATTCAGACCACACTACAACGAAACGATGTAAACATATGTTGCCATTTTCAGCAAGTATGTCCATCTCTATCTCAAGAAAGCTTTATTTAAGCTCTGATGTGTGTGTGTGTGTGTGTGTGTGTGTTCCATATCATCTTCAATGGGAACCCTATGGAGATGAATGTATGATTCTTGAAAATGTATCGTGCAAAGAAGAAGAGTAGCAAATACAGGATAGGCTAGCTAGTGTAACCAATGCAGTCAATATAGGAAAATGCAGTAGAGATGAACATGCCTGAGAAACAACAATGTGACGAGCACTGTCTTCCTCGTCGCCACCGGGAAAAGCAAATGCATGCGAGTGTGAGTGACCATGGTGATCCTCCCCTCGATTCCCTTCGCAGCCTCCCTGTTCTTGTGAATGACTGTGTCTGTGATGAGCCACATGTGCATGCATCCCAACAATGTGCATAGCACCCCCTTCCTCTTCTCCAAACACCTTACTTGCCCTTGGCTCGACTGGAATTATTCCTGATTCTGATCCAGTCTCCGACGAATCAGCCTTAGCAAATTGGCTTTCTTCCTCTTGTTTCCTCTGCTTCCTCTCATAGTACTGTGTCCCGACAAAATCAGCTAGCAATGTTCCCAAAGCAGCCATCATTGCAATGAATCCCGAGAAGGGAAACTTTGCCCATGGGTATTCAGGTAGACAAGCGTCAGTTAAAGCTTCGGTGGCATCTGGTAGCATGTGGACAAATCCTGTGGCAAGGATGACACCCGCAGCAAACGCTTTGGCAGCAACGAACAAGTTGGAATCAGTGCGCAAGAAACGGCGCTTCTTTCCGACTAACGGAATGGCCACACCAGAGACTCCCATAACGAGGATTGTCGCAATTGCAATAAGCTTAAGGATGAGAGCATATGCATCGTCTCGACATCCGTCAATGTCTTCTCTATGGGCATCACACGCAACATTTGACATGGAAGTAGAAATTTTCTGCACAAATGAGCCTTTACGACCACCGAAAATAGGGGGAATCAGTGTTAGTCTTCTAGTTTACAATTAACCAAAGATTAACGCAAGAATTAGACAGCAGTAATCATACATTAAGAACAATATCAGTAGATCATGCTGAGATAAACAAAATATGATCTTGAAAACACGGCAAGAATAGCAAGACCGGAGACAGAATCAGAATCAAGTAAACACGAAATTTTAGGAAGACCTGCAAAGTTTTAAGTTTTATAACGCAACAAAACGTTGAAGAACATAAATAATAATTCACTAGTGCTGCTCATGAAGGCGTCTTATAAAAGAACACAATCTTTAGCATAACTAGACACCCCGAGCCTGAAACACGAGGTTATGGAACGAATTTAACCGAACACGTGATGAAAGATCACCATAACTTCATAAGACCCTTGTATTGCAGAGTATACAAGACACAAAAATAGAAAATTCAACAAGTAAAACATTTGTAAGGATTGATCTAATCAAGATTATCATAGTGCACCAAACAGAGTAAATAAAAAACAAATTCAAGCTTGGCCCACATAACAAACTTTTACCTATTTGGAGAAATTAACTTATAACTTATTCTCCAACCAAAAAATAAAAAAATAGTAACGTATAACTGTTTTTGGAACAACAGAAATGGAAAGTAACTGAACAAAACTACAGTCTCACAGTTTAACACAACAACAACAAAAAACAGCTCAAGAGAATGAAGTTTAAGAATCTTCACCTAAAATTTCACCATTTATACATGAAATAAAGCATTATTCCCTGATCAAAGCTGCAAATTCAAGCATAAATCTAAGCAGGCAATACACACATATCAAAATTCAAAAATTCCAAATTTTTTTCAAGTATAAGACCAAAAACTAAAAAGAGCTGCTGCAGTTTACCAGAATAAACCCGAATTCTCTCTCCAATTTCCCCTCCCCACAGCGCCGGGAAGTAATCCTGCACCATAATTCCAAATTCAAAACCAAATACTCAAAACAAGCAGCCAGAAATTGAACTCGCAAAAAAAAGGGAGGAAACGAAACCAGTCTCGATTGTAACGTTGAGAGAATTATCAATTACCTCGAGAAACGACATGTGCAGCAGGTTTTAAATCCCTTGGTTTTGGAGCTTTCTAATTCAATTCCGCAGAAAAACCTCTTGCCAAGAGAATCACAAATCCCTAAATCGGGAATTAATGTGTTGAATCAAACAAGAGTCTTGATGAGTCCCGAAACGCATGACATGCGGCGACGGTGTTCGTTGAAAGTGGAGGAATCAATGTGTATATATAGATGACGTCTAGATGCGAAGAAGTAGAGATATAGAGAGAGAAAATGGAGAAGAGAGAGAAATGTCGACATTTTTAGAGAGGGAAAGTCTGGGAAGAGGGATGACAGCAGAGGAGGTTGAGTTGAAATGAAAGAGATTGTGTCGACACCATTACCTAATAATTTCTACGTATTTATAGTTTTTAATTAAATTGTTTTATTTTATTTTTTCTCGTACTTTTTTTTAATGTACTTTTATTTTTTGAATTGTTAATGAACTTTTTTTGGACATATTCATTTTTTGTGCGCATCTCATCGTCCAAATTGTGTGATTAAAAATTATTATTGCTAATTTATAGTATATGATAATGATAATAAAAGCTCATTTTCTTTTTAGGAAATCATGTGCCTTACTTTAAAGACAATAATTATGTGTTTGAATATATTTTTGTACTATTTTCAAGTCCAAAGTCAATTTAGTGCATGTTGTCTAAATTCATTACATCAATAAGTGTGCTCATCTCAATTCTCGTGCCTCGAGAGAGACTATTTCAAAAATGTTAGAAATCTCTTTTTTTTTTTTTTTTTCCCCCACGGGAGCGAAAAGTTGTGAGAACTTCATCAAATGTATTGTATCATACTATAAGAAGCTCTATAACGAAGGAATCAGGTTATTTTGACTTGTAATGAAAGAGCTATTCAAGCATAGCAAGAACGTTATTAATGATCTAAGTTGAGTTAAAGCTCGATTTGAATACTTGTAGTAGTTAATTTGAGCTTGATTCTGGATTCGATCGAACTTTAATCAATGATAATGGAGATGGAATGGGGATTCTTTGTTTTTGGAGGGATATTCTCAAGATCATTTCAAGAAGCTACATCGGAGGTGTATATTCGTCATTCGTAGAGTAGAATTTGCAGAATATATTACATTGTTATCTTACATTTATTTTATCAATAATTCTTTTTATTTTATTAGCATATGTAATTAGCTTGTACAATTCTTTTATTGAGATGTCATTCATTTATACCATCAATATATATATTAATATATGCCATCTAGAAACTCGTTTCGATTTCAAGCTCGAATGTCTAAGGGCCCATTTGAAACGGATAGATCTCGTTGAGATAGATGGAATGAAAAAACAAAAAAAAAACCCCAAAACGAACATCTCTAGGGAAAGTTATGGTCATTTGAAGTTTTCCTTTTTTATAACAATTTTTTTACACAATATACCCGATGGGTATGTAGGTATAATAGTAACTAATAGCAAAACATGTGTTGTCCATAGCTCTTTCGTTACAAGTCATAATAACCTGATTCCTTCTCCGCGTTGTTTTCTTATATGATGGAGTACATGTGATGAAGTTCTCGCAACATTCCGCTCCCTTGAAAAAAATGAGATTTCTGACATCCACATCACTTAATCTACCATAAATGGCCTTGACGAAACATTCGCCGGAAAATCAATGGAAAGGGAATCGAATTTCGACCACACCCAGTTGTAGGCAATCGAATAAGCTTTCCAACGGCGTGTGAATTTAACCAATTTGATAAGAAACGGGTGGAAACCGACATGCATATTTTTCTGAAAAAATACCCTTCTGGTGTTCCAAAAACTCGTTTCGGTTCATAACTCGAATATCGAAAGGCCCAATTTAAATAATAATGATATACATGTACTTTTAGTTTTTTTTTTTTTTTTTTATCGCATGTTCTTTTAGTTTAAAGGTATAAATGATATAAATTAGTTTTTCATATTATCTTGAATTACTTGCAGGTCATTGTAATACTTATCTAATTAATATATAAAGTGGCATGTAAGTGAGCGGTATAATGTCAATTTTATTAAAAAAAAAACAATGTAATTATTAAACGCAGTTTAATTGGTGAGATGCGTTCATTAAAATTTAAGATATAGATCGGAATCACGTGTAAGTTAATTGTAAAACTAAAATAATCAACATCGATATCAAATAAATTTACAAATCTTTAGATTGAGAGGAACAAAATATACAGAAACCATCAAAACAAAATAATAATATTACTAAATATAGCATATGGTACAAATGGTGAATTTTGTACTCATATAACACGGTTCATATAAAATATAGATGATAATCTGAAACTAGAACATGCATGATTTTGTGTATATTTAATCTTATTTTATTTTCAAGAAATTAAAATGTCGACATTATGAGGAAAAATGTTGGTGATGGCTAGTACTGAAGATTTATTTGTAGGAAACAATAAGTGAACTTTCTGTGAAAGGAATTATTAGTATATACTATATACTTACGAGTAGTGATATTTGGACACAATATGTCCAGACATACGATGGTAAAAATAAGAATTTGACAAAATTTTTTAACTAATAGTTTAATTTTATAGTTTCGACAGTTTGGTTATTAATAAACATACACTTTAAATTTTAATTATAAAGTTTCATCCCAATTTAAATTCACAAGTTTAGCAGTTGCGTGTGGATGAGAGTAAAATTTGGAAGCGGGTGTGTGTGAGATTGATTTTTTGGAAGGAGCTTTAAGTAGGAAGAAAATTTTGAAGACAATCGGATGATTTTTTCCCTATTTCAAGCACGTATGTTCAGACATAATATGTCCGAATAGAATTATTGTATACTTATATGCTTCTCTAATATGGTGATGATAATTTTGCTTAAACATTAAATTAGGGTTTCGTGCACAGTTCTAATTCGGATATAATAATAGTCTTTTTTTTTTTTTTTGGTGATAATTTGGCTAATTTGTAGGACAAGACAAAAAACCAATTATTTGTAGAAATCTCGTTTACGTTACTTGAAGACAAACAACTTTGTGAGTGAGTATAACTATTTATTTTTTCAAATATAAAGTCAACTTATTTATTATTTATACTAGCATTTAATCTGTTGAATTCATTACGTGAACAAGTGAATGTGTTGGGTTTCGACGTTTCGTGCCTTCTTGTTTTTTGACAGCAATAATAATAAATATATTGTTAGTGCTATAATTGTCAATAGTAAGTGAATATCATCATCTCTAAACTCTAGTATTGTTAAATTAAGTAATTAAGTTGTTGATTACTCATAAGTGAGTTTTGTATATTTGGTTAATGGTGGAAAATTTAGGTTCCAATTTAAACCGCTTCAATGACTTAATTCAAGTGGTTGGCTGAGGTACCACAAATCTCTTCATAGTGAGATGTCTTGAGTTCAATACCGCTTAGGAGCGGTGTAGTATATTCCCACCTTATTTGATGGTATAGTGATCTCGCCTACGTGCGGAGTTTTGGTCCCACCTTTGTGTGATATAGATATTCTACCTATATGATAGTGTAACAATTTATATATACTTGGTTGTAATTAAAAAAATAATAATAAACCGCTTCAATTATTGTTCAATGTGGATATCCTACCTATGTGGTAGTGTAACAATTTATTTGATAATAAATATATATATCTGGTTGTAATTAAAAAAAATAATAATAAACCGCTTCAATTATTGTTTATTTTTTATGCTATCGTATTTTATCTATCTTAATTATACAAGATTTATGCAAGATTTGTAGCTCGACCTAGAAGGAAAGTACTTTCTATTTATTTTGGACTTTGCTCAAAGTTGACTTGTCATTTTTAAATATGTGACTAAGTGTTCTCATATGCTCTTGGGTTTATTGGACTTCCACTCAATCTAAGGGAGCATTGACAAATTTTATATAATCCACATAATTAAAAAAGTCCAAATTGTAGCTTGCTATACGAATCATTCTCAAATTCATATGTATTTTTTTTTTCGAACAATTGTAGCATTGTGATATATACACAATAAAATTAAAGAAATATTTTTTGGACTACAAAAATTATGTCTATTAATAAATAAGGTAAAAAAAATACCAAGTTATGACCATAAAAATTTATTCCTAAATTGAGCAGTATTGTAGGACACTTGGAAACTTATCCATATATATGCAAGGAAAGCATTAATAAAATGTCAATAACATATTTTAGAAGTAAACTGAATTTTCATTACGGAAATAAATTGGAAGGTACTACAATATCAAGAAGTCGAGATGAAAAATTAGTCTTCAAATATTGCAAATTGGGATGTTACCTTTTTTTGCGTAAACAAAATATTCCATAACTTAATTGTGTTTTTGTAGATAACAAGGAAATTTAAATCTCAATACAAAGAAGTAGTTGAAGGCCTAAAACCAAAATCTAGTTCAAAAGGAAAATAAAACCCTAAATAGGAAAATTATTGCATCCATTACTTGGTTTTCTAACTTTATTAATTTATTTATAAATTCAATAATAATTTATTATTTAAAATATTCGTAGAATATGTTTTGATTCTAATTTGAATGTGTTCTATTAAATCAAAATAATACTTATTCACATCGATAAACTCAATTAAGGTAAAAATTATAATAAGTTATCGAGATCTTGTTTCTTTATAAGTCAGAATAATATAGCAGCTCATTATGATCATTTCAATATGTTAAAACGTATTAGCATAAATAAATAGTCAAGATAAACTATTTAATCATTTATGCTACAGTCTATACCGATAACTTATTGATAATTTACCGCACCACATCATATGATATTGATTATATGTTGTCTCTATTTGCAGAGTCAGTATGTAAATTCTTTTCTTTAGAGAGGAAAAAAATCAATCAGAAATGTTTATAGCATAATGGAAAATGATTGATAACCCGAGTATGCAAACTCGAATAAATTCACTTTCGTAAAAATCCCATGAGGCAATTTTCTAAAGTGTTAATTCTTTTTGTCTCTACCGTTATGAACACAAGTAGTACTAAATTTATAAAAATATCAAATCTTCGGTATATCCTCCTCTCTCTTCATATGTTCATATGTTCATATGTACAAGCCAATAGCCATCATCATTCTACTGTTTAATTTGTCCATTTTTTGTAGCTTTTATAAAATATACCATTGAAAGAAATAAGATGATTTGAAAATAGTTCTTGATTTGGAGTTACAAAGCCTCAAAGTGAGTGACATATAATCAATTACTAAAGAAAATATTCATAAATTAGAGGGAAAAGGCACCAACAAAATATCAAACACGCCATTAAAAAGTTCACATGGGCATGCACCTGCATAGGGATATTTTCATCCTTCTAACTGTTTATACGACGAATAACGCCGCCGGTTGAGATATTAATTAATGGTTTGGTTCTAGAAACAAGACTCCTTTTCTTTTTCTTGTGGAAGAAGCCCCATCCAAGAAATAGAGAAACAAGTACAACATATAATGTTGTCATTGCAACCTCAGTGCATTTTACCTGCACATATGAATAATGGGAAACACATCACGTTCGAGTGTTTACATCACAATGAATAATAAATCTCCACTTCCCGTAATCGCCTAAAACAAATTCTCACATTTACACCCATTACTTGGATTTCTAACTTTATTAGTATTTAATTTATAAATTTAATAATAAGTTATTATTTAAAATATTTGTAGAATATGTTTTGATTCTAATTCGAATTTGTTCACTTATATGTTTTCTTCCTCCAATATTTATTTAGTAAAAGATTTTATAACATTGTAAATCAAAGAAATATCGAGTATATTAAACTTATACACAGAGCTTTCATCCATGATAAATCAAAATAATACTTATTCACACCGATAAACTCAATTGAGGTAAAAGTTATGTTAAGTTATCGAGATCTTGTTTCTTTATAAGTCAAAATAATATAGCAGCTCATTATGATCATTTCAATATGTTAAAACGTATTAGCATAAATAAATAGTCAAGATGAACTATTTAATCATTTATGCTACAGTCTATACCGACAACTTACTGATGATTTATCGCACCACATCATATGATATTGATTATATGTTGTCTCTATTTCTAGAGTCAGTATGTAAATTCTTTTCTTTAGAGAGGAAAAAAATCAATCATAAATGTTTATAGCATAATGGAAAATGATTGATAACATGAGTATGCAAACTCGAATAAATTCACTTTCATAAAAATCCCATGAGGCAATTTTCCAAAGTGTTAATTCTTTTTGTCTCTACCGTTATGAACACAAGTAGTACTAAATTTATAAAAATATCAAATCTTCGGTATATCCTCCTCTCTCTTCATATGTTCATATATACAAGCCAATAGCCATCATCATTCTACTGTTTAATTTGTCCATTTTTTGTAGCTTTTATAAAATATACCATTGAAAGAAATAAGATGATTTGAAAATAGTTCTTGATTTGGAGTTACAAAGCCTTAAAGTGGGTGACATATAGTCAATTACTAAAGAAAATTCATAAATTTGAGGGAAAAGGCACCAACAAAATATCAAACACGCAATTAAAAAGTTCATATGGGCATGCACCTGCATAGGGATATTTTCATCTTTCTGACTGTTTATACGGCGAATAACGCCGCCGGTTGAGATATTAATTAATGGTTTGGTTCTAGAAACAGGACTCCTTTTCTTTTTCTTGTGGAAGAAGCCCCATCCAAGAAATAGAGAAACAAGTACAACATATAATGTTGTCATTGCAACCTTAATGCATTTTACCTGCACATATGAATAATGGAAAACACATCACGTTCGAGTGTTTACATCACAATGAATAATAAATCTCCACTTCCCGTAATTGCCTAAAACAAATTCTCACATTTACATCCATTACTTGGATTTCTAACTTTATTAGTATTTAATTTATTAATTTAATAATAAGTTATTATTTAAAATATTTGTAGAATATGTTTTGATTCTAATTCGAATTTGTTCACTTATATGTTTTCTTCCTCCAATATTTATTTAGTAAAAGATTTTATAACATTGTAAATCAAAGAAATATCGAGTATATTAAACTTATACACAGAGCTTTCATCCATGATATATCAAAATAATACTTATTCACACCGATAAACTCAATTGAGGTAAAAGTTATGTTAAGTTATCGAGATCTTGTTTCTTTATAAGTCAGAATAAATATAGCATCTCATTATGATCATTTCAATGCGTTAAATGTATTAGCATAAATGAATAGTCAAGATAAACTATTTAATCATTTATGCTACAGTCTATACCGACAACTTATTGCTGATTTACCTGCACCACATCATATGATACTGATTATATGTTGTCTCTATTTCCAGAGTCAGAATGTAAATTATTTCTTCGAAAAGAAGAAAAAAGAATCAGAAATGTTTATAGCATAATGGAAAATGATTGATAACCCGAGTTTGCAAACTCTAATAAATTCACTTTCGTAACAAATCCCATGAGACAATTTTCCAAATTGTTAATTCTTTTTGTCTCTATCATTATGAACACATGGAGTACTAAATTTATAAAAATATCAAATCTTCGGTATATCCTCCTCTCTCTCTTCATATGTTCATATGTACAAGCCAATAGTCATCATCCTTCCATTGTTTAATTCTACCCATTTTTTGTCAGAACTATGTGTACGTTGTCTTGTTCGAATTAGTTACATTGAACTACACTATAATATTCATAGGTTTATTTTTGACAACTAATAGTTATATAAATGTCCAACTAAAAGAAACGAAAATGAAAAACAAAACTGATGAGAAAATAAATGCACTATTTTTTAGTAACAATTTTTTTTTGATATACAACTATCTCATGTATATATCTATCTATATTTATATCCATACCCGAATTTATGCGAAATTCTTAAATACGTCTGTATGATGCAAGTATGTAACTATGTCGGTATGTTGCAAGTATGTAAGTATCTTTTACGTATGTTGCTATATATGTAGTGTCAATTGATATGTTGGTACATATAAGTTAGAATGGTTAGCAAATTGATATGTTGTGATATGTTAGAATTATTTAATGTTTTTTCAGCAAGTCTGTTACAAGAATTGATTCATGATCATGTTGGTGTGTATCCTGAAATTCGGGCAGTGCATCGTGAAAATCTGCATGGCTATCGGATTGTTGATATCAGATCTACATTTAATCGGAATATGCAGTTGGTAGACATGAGATTTGAGCGTGTGTTTAGTGGACACCTTACAACTGGTAATGACCTCATCTATTTCGAAGTTCCGGAAAACAACAAATAAAAAAGAAGTTGCTTGGTATAGGTATAATACCTTCAAAAGTTGTGTATAGAAGTCATGATTAAAAAAAAAGAAGAAGAAAAGAGATGTAATATTATACTATTATATATAATTATATATAGATTGTGCAATTTCAATGTTTAAAATAAGTACGGTAACATAGTGTATTTATGTCAAATCAAGCTCTTTATATCTTAGGTTGAGAGGAAACGAAATACACAAATTTAGAAAACAAATATCACCTATTATAATACATAGTATGTTATAAATGTAACATGCTGTTATGATCATACATTATGGTTAGTATGTTATAATTGCACAACTACAAATGACCGGTAACAAAACTTTAAAACTTTTGGTAAATCTTATTCATAATTTCCATTTCGAAAGCGATAAGGAAATTACAACTCAAAATTCATATATGGTGAAAGAATAATTATACTTTTTCAACAAAAAAAATAAAAAAAATAGCAATGGTACTTCAAAGGGGAGCACGTACTATTCAAAAGATGTATCAATTATATGCGACTACTAGCATATGTTGCTTGAAACTTTAGTCAAGTATTTTGATGATAATAGGTGAATTCTAATGTTTGGTTCTATTTTAGATATAGACACAATTTGTTTTGTATGTATATGTATATATAATTCGAAACTGTGTCGAGGAAAATCATAGAAGAATTAGTTTTTTCTTGGCTAGGATTTGATGAAACGTATTAATGCATAAATGAGAAATTTCATATTTTAACATCACTAAAGATGAAGTTTCCCAGTGTGAATAAAAGTAAAAGCTAGGATCCCAAAACATTAAAAGTTCCATATTTTGGTTTTGTAATTTAATCAGGCTAAAAATAACTTCAATCATTAATTTTAGGCTAACTTAAATAACTTTAAGTAAATAAATAAAATGGATATTTGACCGAAATACATTATACTTCCTCGATCCACGAAAATTATAGTCAGATTTTTATTCTAGTCCGTCTATAAAAATTATAGTTTTTCCATTTAAGGGAGTAACTTTAGACACTCTTTACTGTTCTAATCTTATTCCTTTTTAATATTTAGCTACTTTATTACTCAACTCAAAACATATACCTACTTTTCAATTCAAAAAATGAATGGCATAATAGTCAATCCCATACATCTACATAACTTTTGTTAAAATATGCACTATAATCTAAAAACTATAATTATCGTGGACAGAGGGGGCGGAACATAAATCATTAGACTCTGATGAGTTTATAGA
Organism: Schizonepeta tenuifolia; assembly: GCA_029490685.1. NCBI lineage: Eukaryota > Viridiplantae > Streptophyta > Magnoliopsida > Lamiales > Lamiaceae > Schizonepeta > Schizonepeta tenuifolia. The sequence continues at coordinate 98,834,653 of CM055960.1, read as the reverse complement.
ATAAAACTGTTTGGAAGCACAAAATATTTAATTTGACACGAAATTCAATATTTTGAGGTTGGGCTTAAATCAATTAAATAACTTATTCAAAAGTTGGTTCGAACCAATAAATGATTGGGCTCATTTTGTTTTCCATATCACAAATAATTATTGGGCCAATAAAGGAATTGGACTTTTTCAAATAAAACGTTGAATCAGTAAATGCCTAAATGGAGTAGTAAATCAGCTAAAATAAAAAGTAAATGGAGTAAAGTTTTTGCTAAGTATCATAGTATAAGTTACAAATCATAAAAACTATGGATAAATTGTTTGAATAAAAAAACTAGACCCTAACTCACTAAGTATGAAATTCATAAACACAGCAAAATTTCATAAATTGTTTGAAATGTAAATTAAGTTATAAAGTACTAAAATCAATACAGTAATTTCAAAATGGGTGGGAGTAATACTTAAATAGAGTTTAATATATTTCGAGGACTGTACCATTTAGTAGTAGATTAGATTTACAAAAATTTTAAAAGAGCATGTCATAAAATATTGACACGTAGAGGGATGTTTCGTCAAATGTTGATATGCCACAAAGAAATATTTAATTGAATTTTTTTTCTGGCAATTTGCTACATGTTTAATAGCAACTTTTTATTTTAATTTGAATTTTAACTCGTAGCAATAGACATAAATTTAAAGATACAGCCTATAATTGTAGTAATATTTCATTTGCAAATTAATATAATTAGGTAAAGTGGTACACTTTGAACTTGACAGTGGTTGAAGCTTTAATTCATTGAGACAGACTCTTCATAGAGAAAATATTAATTTCTTATATAGACTTACTAAAATAATCAAAGAACAACCACATCATAAATATTTAATCCAAGCATTGTCTTGAAATGAATTGACCGATAAACCGAACATTTTTGGGTACGATTTGTTTAGTATTTCTTTTTCTATTCACATATTATGATATAATTGTACGTAAAATGACTATTATTAGTACATGTTTTATTTTTTTTTTTGATATCGTGGGAACCCGCAGACGCTATCTTCGGTGCGCACTGGGTAAACCCCCGTCCCTTGTGCAGTAGCCTGCAAACCACACAGGGCAAGTAAACCACACTTTCCAAGTACATGTGTGTGTGATAGGCTCGACCTATAGAAGCGCTTCATGAGGTTCGAATCTGAGACCTCTCAGTCTCAAGCGCTCGCTTTTTACCACTAGGCCATCCTAAGGAGACTATTATTAGTACATGTTAACACTATAAATAGAGGTTGTAGAGCTATTAAAAGTAATCAATCGGCAAAAATTTCTCGTAATTCTGTCGATCATGCATGTCACACGTTGAAATAATTTCACTTTAGCGATTTACCAGGCCAAAAGTTATATGGACTAATCAAACATGAAATCGGGCTATCGACCCGTCACTTTTTCGACTCTAAGGGCCTGTTTGGTATTCATATACCAGTATATCAGATATCATGTATGAGTATGAATATCAGATATTAGGTATGTGTATTAGATTTATATTTGATATTTGTGTTTGATATATTGAAGATATCGATTGATATTAAATGGGAATGAAAGTAGAGGTATGAGTCATAACTAGCAAAAATTGGTATATGAAAATATTGAAAAATAGCATATCAAGTATATTAATTTGATACTCATATACTGATATACCAAACACAAGGTATGAATATGGGTCATATTAATACTCATACCTGATATACGTATATGAATACCAAACGACCCCTAATAGCAACTCCTGGTGTTATTTTAGAGCTAGAGAGAGAGAGGAATTTCTTCCTTATGACACATTGGATCTTTCTTGTGGTGACATAATCTAATATACTAGTACATGTTAAATGAAAGTTTTGTAATTTACATCTTCGTTAAATGTTTTATTTTATTTTATTAGATATCATATGAGTATTTGCAAAAATAGGAGTGCTCGAAATAAGTCACTTTGATTGGTCATATAGATCGAGCAATATTATTCTTTTTTTGGCTCTCAAACAAAATAAAGACAACTAGATACCTTGCCCTAATAAAAAAGAAGTATAAGGATGTTGATTGGTCTCAAATAAAAAGTCCCACTTGTTATAGCTTTATAAAGTTATTCTTTGCATTTCTTTAATTTTAATAGTCTTTTTAGATCAGTATATTTTGCGATACAAAAGGTTAATGATCGAATTTTTCCATTTTATTCAGTTATTACACGTATTTGGCATTTATTATTTTATCCTCCTTTTTTTATATTCGGAATCAATTTTATCGTCAATTTTCACTAAAACTACTGAATCGCGATGGGACATGCCGAATGATAAATGATATTCGGACACACTGTGGTCAACCATACGCGCTATAAGTTTTGAAAATAAAAATATACCCTAATTGGAAAGCATAAATCCTAGGGGGAAAATGTGATTATTTCTATTTTTACAGTCAACTTTCCTTTTTTTTTTCATGCGCTTGGCTGACCACCGTGCTTTCGAATATCATTACTCTATCCAGGTATAAAATTTGTTTTTTGGACACAATAACATGCCAAATTTTAATACCAATTGAAAGTGTTGGATAGAAGTAATAAAGTTCAACGATAGGATATAATTGATCTACATTATTAATTGTTGAGATAGATTCAATCATTAATTTGTAACGTTTCACAAATTTAATCTCACTTTTCTTATTAACTACAACTACGAACTAGTCTCACATCTATAATAGACACTACAATATCATATACTCCTGCATAACAAACTCCATAAATAAGAACTGTTAAATTGTCGCACACAAGATTTTCTATTGTCAATTTATATGACATTCATTATTGCTTTCTTTGAATTCATGACATGTGTCAATTTGAAAATTTAAGTATGACAAGTAGGACATCATACAAATTAGTAATATAAGACGCAAATCGAATAAATTAAACAATACTCTCTCTCTCCATTAATTCTGTACTCACTTGCCCCATGTTATCTATCTATTAATTATGTACCTATTTGTATAAAATTACCCATCTACCGTTATTAATTCATGTTATTTTTTACCCTTTGCCACTTGGACTTACACCTTTATTCTACTAACTACCACTTTATCACTACCTTTTTCACTATGGGTCCACCACTAACAATCTTTATTCCACTAACTACTACTTTATCACTACCCCTCAAAAATAATTTTATCCCACCAACTCCACTTTATCAACTTTTCTTAAGCTCCGTGTCAGCATCAAATAAGTACAGAATTAATGGACGGAGGGAGTAAATCATTTAAATTATTCTTTGAAAAGATATTTTCTCTTTTTAATTTTATTATTAACAAACTCATATGGTAACATATGTGTCGAGACTTCTGAAACTAAATTTATAAGACCAATGAAGTATAATTTGCCCGGGAAATTCCATGCTACATATACATAAACTCTAATTGTGCCTGATTAGATATAATTGAGTTGCACATATGTCATATACTCATATGTGTGATTTAGGTTGTTCATCTAGATATCTGTTAAAAATAAAAAAATAAAAAAAATAAAAAAGAATTATAACATGGAGTATAATAATTAACAATAAATTTATTCGGTCACACCGTATCTGAAATAATCACATTTCCCTTATAATTTATGCTTCCTCAATTAAGGTATAATTCTATTTTCAAAACTTATATAACTATTTTTAGCTTGCGTGATCAACTACCGTGTGTCCAAATATTACTATCCAATAATTAATTGCCAAATGTTGAGAAAACTGTCTCATAAACTACCTATATACATATAGCAGAATAACTAACGGCACGATATGTGAAATATGAATTTCAATTGAGCCATCATTAATAAAGCACTAAGGTTCTTGAATTTTTGAGAATTAATAATTCATATCTTAACATACGTGTCGAGACTTCTGAAACTAAATTTATAGGATGGATGAAATATAATTTGCCCCGAAAAATCTACTACTAACATATACTCCATCTGTCTCATTGAATACGACCTGTTTTTCATTCTGGAACGTCTTGCTTTACTTGTCCTATTTTATTTAAAGGAAATATTTAGTTTATATTTAATGTTGTTAAGTAAACTTTCGGCTACTCTCTGCAGATACTATTCATTCTCGCTCTGTGAATAGTAAAATGAAATTTATTAATAACATTAAGATATTGCATATAAACTACACTAAACATTTTTTTTATACTCCCTTCATACGTGAAATCTTGCCCTACTTACCCTCTATTTTTGTACGTGAAGTAATGCTCTGTTTCACTTTATGTACATTTCTACCCCTAAAGAATCTCTCATATTTACATCCAATTGTCATTTGGATCCACACAACCACAACCACACATTTTTCTCTTTAATTTGAGCCCACACAACCACAACCACATATTTTTCTCTTTAATTTGGACTCATTCAACCATAACTACACATTCTTTTTAATTTGCAGTTAACAATTTAAACCTATGTCATTAACAATACCCCTACTTCTAACTTTTACCTCACTAAAAATAATTTTACCAACTTTCTTAATCTCCGCACGGAGCTGTCAATAGGGCATAACTTGACATACGATTCAGTATTTAATACTGTTTTTCTTAATCTCCTAGACCATACGAAATCGGTCTACACCATGTTAGAATTTTTCAATTTATGAATTATTTTTCTCTTACAAAATGCCATTTACCCAATTTTATTTTTTATTTATTTTTAGGAACATTACCCCAATTGCAAAGTTACACAAAACTTACAATACACCGTAGCATTGAGCATTGGCATCCCCCAATCCCTCTCCCTTATTCTCTCACATACCAAAATCAGACCTCAGTCTCTCTCTTCTCTCTCTCTCTAAAACAAGTAACAACAAATCCTTCCAACATGCTTGAAGATTCTGCATCTGCAATCCCATCTTCGCTATGGGCATCCATGAACAGCTGGTTCACTCCCACTGTTCTCTTCCTCCTCCTCAACCTCATGATTGCTACCATCGCCTTCACCTCCTCCTCCTTCTCCAACCACAAACACCAAAACCAAAACCAAAACCAAAATCAGAAACACTCCCCAATCGCCAGATCGCCCTCAGTTCTCCAACGCCTCAAATCCATCAACTTCTACTCAACTCCGCCGCCGCAGGATTCCTCTCTCCACCACAAACACCTCCCCGATTCCGACGTTCAGGCCGCGCACTACTTCTTCCAGCACCACAACCCTCACGAATCCGCCGCCTCCGACGAGCAAATCGCTCGGAAAATGCAGACTGAGTTCGATCTCGAGCTGAAAAACTCGATCCCCAACGATTTCGAGGAGGTCGGAGAGGGAAAGGATAAAGCGGCGGAGGAGAATCACGAGAAGAGCCTGGACGAAGTGTACAGCCAGCTCGCCGCCGGCGACAGTCACTTCAACCGGACGAAATCGGACACGAAGCCTACTGCCGGTGAGATTCCGACCAAACTCCCGGCGAAGATGCGGAAATCGGCGAGCGTGAAGTCGGCGTTCGCGCATTTCGAGGAGGGGGACATCCTGGAGGCGCGGCGGCCGGCGACGGTGAGGGAGAGGGGGAATGCTAGGGTTACCGACGTTGACGAAGAAGAAGGCGTTGACGCGAAAGCCGATGATTTCATCAACCGGTTTAAGCAGCAGCTGAAGCTGCAGCGGTTGGATTCCATCATCCGCTACAAGGACATGATTGGGAGAGGGAGGTAAATTGCAGTTTTTTGGTTTTGGAGGGGTCGTTTTGTAATTTCCGTTTAGTTATGGGGTCGTTTTGTAATTTTTGGGTTTTTGGTGGTAATGGTAATGGTAGGTCTTGATGCTGTGTATCCATCATCCATGTGGTTGGTTGTACCTTTTTGGTAAATGGCTTGATTTTGGATGGGCATTTTGGTCATTTTATTGGTGTTGCATTCATTTGTAGTGACATGGTAGAAACTTCAAACTTTGGAGATGAATGGCTAATTATTCTTATTTGTATTTGCTTTCTCAACAATTGCAAAGTAATTGGACCTCTTAGCTTTAATTTTGATTGATTGGTGTGGCATTAGGAGTTGGGAGGGCCGGATGCTGCATCGAGTGAAATATATATATGTTCGTTTAGATAACATGACTTGTGCGACATTAGAAGTTGGGAGGGTCGGATGTTGCATCGAGTGAAATATATTATTTTCAATATATGTTCGTTTAGTAACATGACTTGTGCGACATTAGATGTTGGGAGGACCGGATGGTGCATCGAGTGAAATATATATAGTTTTCGGTATAATGTATATTCGTTTAGATAACTTGACTTGTGCGACATTAGAAGTTGGGAGGGCCGGATGATGCATCGAGTGAAATATATAATTTTTGATATATGTTCATTTAGATAACATGACTTGTGCGACATTAGGAGTTGGGAGGGCCGGATGCTACATCGATTGAAATATATATATTTGTCGGTTCTTAAATTTAGCTATGAGGAGGTAGAGAATAATTTTATAAAGTTGCAACAAGATTTTTGAAATTGGATAAAGTGGGCATGTGGTGAAGGAGATATTTGGGGCATGTGCAATTAAATGTGGCTATAAATGCAGATTACTTGGTCCCATGACTGTGCATTAACAAGGTGGTGGGGGATTCAAATTTCAAAGAAGAGGAAAAGTGGAGACAATTGCAAATCTATGTTTCTTGCAATTTGACCAAATGGCCCCTCCATTAGGAGAGCTTTTGCTTCTATGATAAGGATTATTGTCTCGTATCTTTGTTTTGAAATGACATAACTTAGTTTTTGTAAGTTTGTTGAGGGAGTATTTGCTCAATTCGGGATAAAATATACTCTATTCGTCCATGCTAAGTGTAATCTGGAGGAAGTGATACAAGTTATAAGAAATAAAGGGGAGTGTGTGAGAGTAAAGAATCTAGATATATTAATTTTAGTGGAATAAATGAAAATGAGTGACAATGAGAAAGGTTAAAGAGTAATATAATTAGTGGGTCATTTTCATTTATGAACATGTCACATTTAATGTGAACGACTTAACAGCTATCATTTATCGTAGGCATAGAGAGTATATGTAACGTGCATGGAAATCATTTTGGATATATAAAGATGGCATTACATCTTGTATTTTATTCAAATGACATAACAATAATTTGGGGTGATAAAGTTTAATGTTATCTTTTAAATAAAGTAATAATGTAGATTTGGGAAGCAATAGAGTATGTGATTAGTGTTGACTCTTCTAATAAAATTTATTGTTTTCATTCATTTCTAATAATCTTACCATGTTATTTATGATTGAATTTAATATATTTGAAGAAATGATATAGCATGTTCTCGAAATCCTTTTTAAATAGTGTTCAATATTGAAATTGAAACCAATCATTGTATTGAGAGGTCAAAAGGTTGATAAAAAGAATATCGAGTTGCAACAATTTCTATTTATAATTATTTCAACTTTTGCAATTATCAAATTGAAAGAACTAAATCTACTGAGGGATACGAATTTATTTCACTTCTACTAGCTTTAGCAGAAATATTTAATGAGATGTGCAATGATTTTGTCACAAATGGAATAGTAAGTGGTGATGGTCAATGGTTTCTTCGTTCTCTTTCTTTAGTGGGACATCATTCGACTTTGATGCCCTTTTTAGAAAAATCGTTTTATTTTGCTAAATTCTAGTAGTATATATATATTTTAATGAGGATTCTATTCTAATGTATGAGAAATTAATCTTGTTGCAAAATATTAATAGTATATATTATATATATATATATATATATATATATATATATATATTTTAGAGTAATGATATTCAGATAGACTGTGACCAGCCACACGCGTGAAAAACATGAAAGTTGATTGTGAAAATGGAAATCATCACATTTCCCCACTAAAGTTTATGCTTCTCAATTAGAGTATATTTCCATTTTCAAAACTCATATTATCATTTTTAGCGCGTGTGGTTGGCCACAATGTGTCCGAATATCATTACTCTCTCTCTCTCTCTCTCTCTCTCTCTCTCTCTCTCTCTCACATATATATAGAGAGTGATTCCCATACAAAAAGATCTTAAAGTGAGAATTAGGAATTAATCTCAACCATTGATTATATCTACATGGAGGGTCAAGATTTGGCCTGGTCAAAGCGAGTCAAATCTGGGTCAACCCGTTGACTTTTTTTTTTTAAACTTCAACTTACATGCACCACTTCACATATTCGGATACACCATTTCACATATTCGGATGCACCACTAAGTGCATTGAGATGCACAAGATTTTAAGTTTTTTTTATTTAATTTTTTTTTTGTCTTTTTTTTTTTAACGTTCAACTTACATGCACCACTTCACATATTCGAATGTACCATTTCACATATTCGGATGCACCACTAAGTGCATTGAGATGCACAAGATTTTAAGTTTTTTTTTTTTATTTTATTTTTTTTTTCGTCTTTTTTTTAACGTTCAACTTACATGCACCACTTTACATATTCGGGTGCACCATTTCACATATTCGGATGCACCACTAAGTGCATTGAGATGCACGAGATTTTAAGTTTTTTTTTTCGTTTTTTTTTTTGCATCAGAATATGTGAAGTGGTGCATCTTGGGTGACCCCTTAAAAAAAATTGAAAAAAAAAACTGAAAATCTTGTGCATCTAAATGCACTTAGTGGTGCATCTAGTTATATAGAGTGGTGCATCCAAATATGTGAAGTTGTGCATCTTGGGTAACCGTTTAAAAAAAATGAAAAAAAAAAATCAACGGGTTGACCCGAGTTAACCGGATTGACCCTGGTTTAACCCACTTTGACTAGACCAAATCTTGACCCTCCATCACCCATAAATCTATGGTACAGATCTATTCTCATTTCTTCGGATAATATTTATTCTCATATATATATATATATATATATATAAACCACAATTTCCCGTTGTTGTCTAATGGTAAAAAGGGCACATGAGACTGAAGTTCAAATCCCACGAAGCACCATTATAAGTCGAACTTATCACATCTATTCTTGAAAATTGTAATTTACCTGCCTTGTATATTATGCAAGCTATTGTAAAAAGACGGGGTTTATCCAGTGCGTACTAAAGATAACGGTTGCGGATTTCCATAACATAAAAAATAAAAAGTATAGTCCAGATGAGCCAATCAAAACAAGATAATATTGTTGGTCAATTTATGTTAGAACTCATTTAAATTTTAAAGGCACAAATAAAACAATTAATAATAATGTTAATAGTCTTATTTTAATATTTACAGCTATAGTTCAAAAAGATCGATTGTAGAATGAACTTTACAATTTTCAGAACATAATCACAAGTATATAATCGAATGGGCCAAATCTTTCAAAAATAACATAGGATTTGGGCTTATGTGCTTTGGGCCTTGGTTGAATTTGGATTTGGTAAACTTTCATTCACAATAAACATAATTTAGCCCAACAAAAATGCAGAAAGAGAGAGATAACGTTAAAATATGGGTAAATTGCATGTAAAATCAAAACGTTTTGCCAAATTCGTAAATTGCACATGTTTTTAAAAAAGCGTTTTATAAAATCAAAATGTTTTAATTTTTTGTAATAGAAGTCCGGTGACCGATTTCTCCCAACTTAAATCTTACGTGGCAGTCGGAGTTGACACGCTGGACTCGCCGGAAACCAAAACTACGTCGTTTTAAATTTAATAAATAAAAAAAAACAAAAAACAATTTTTTTTCCACCTCACCACCCTTCTCCCCCATCTCATCCCCCTCTCTCTCTATTCTCCCCATCTTCGGCGGTAAGGTGGTGGTGAAAGGCACCCCTCCGTCGCCGGCCACCGCCACCAACTCCAGCGTCCTCCCCATCTCCTCCTCCACCACTCTCCCGAACATATCCGCCGTCACCTTCACGCCGAGCCTGTCCCCGTCCAACCTCTGCGTCAAATTCGTCCCCATCTCTCTCTTCCCCATCTCCTCCTCCACCACTCTCTCTCATATCTGAAAGCAAAGAAATAAATAAGAGACATAAGACCCAGACTCCAGAATCCTCCGATGAAACGGTCGCAGGCAGCGGCGAATCCATCACCGCCGCCGACGACAAAGACGCGAACAAGAAGGAGACAAGGTAGCAGAAATGGCGAAGGAGGCAGAGGCGGTGCTGCTGGACAACAATCTCCTGTACGAAGTGCTCCGCCGCGTCGACGACGGCCCCACGATGGCCAAGGCAGCGTGCGTCGGCCGGCTTCTTCTTCTTCTTGGTCTTCAGCGCCGACTGTTGCTACCATGCAAGGGTAATGGAAGGAAGAGAGGGATGAGAGGATGGAGAGGGGCTTGGTGGGGGAGGCGGTCGACGTGCGGGAGAGGGTAGTGGGGAAGGCAGCAGTTTGGGCGGTGGCGGCGGGTTTCAGGTGGGGGAGAGTGGTGGAGAAGGAGATGGGGAGGAGGAGATGGGGAAGAGGGAGATGGGGGACCATAGAGAGAGAGGGATGAGATGGGGGAGAATGGTGTTGAGGTGAAAAAAAAAATAGTTTTAAATTTTTTTTTTAATTAAATTCGAAACGACGTCGTTTTTGTTTCCGGCGAGTCTAGCGTGTCAACTCCGACTGCCACGCAAGATTTAAGTTGGGGGAACCGGTCACCGGACTTCAATTGCAAAAAATTAAAACGTTTTGATTTTACAAAACGTTTTTTTTTAAACATGTGCAATTTACGAATTTGGCGAAACGTTTTGATTTTACATGCAATTTACCCTTAAAATATTTGAAAAGTCAACTAATATTTGCTAAGTATTCTGCCGGTTTTAAAATAAGTGGCTCGTTTTCTATCTTACAATGTTCCATTAATAAGTGACCCATTTTCAAATAAGAAAATAATTATCTTTTCAAAAGTTTGAATCATACAACTTGAACTATTTTTACTCTTTACCTTAATACTCGCACCTAAAAGAATCGAGTCACTTATTCCGAAATGAAGGGAGTAAAATATTCGGGTGATTGTTGTATGTCAAATACATCTACGATATCTACCATTATCACCCAAAGCTACTTGTATAGCTCAAATGATCAATATTTTATGCTAATATTAAATGAAAAATCAGTCATGGTCAGCTCATTAATTTCAGAACTGAACCGTTATTTTCTTGATAATGATAAATTACGAGTTAGAGTTCAAATAAATTTAAAAAATGAGTAGTCGTGTATGAAGCGATTTCACAATAGGATTTAAATCCAAATTTACAAAATATTTGTAATTGATACTATTAAAAATGTTACTCCCTCCGTCCATGAATCATATTCTCATTTGGATTTCGACAAGGAAAATAAGAAAGCTGATAAAGTTATTTTCAGTGGGGTAAAAGTTAGAATGTAGGGGTTGTAGAATAATGACAAAAAAACAGTGGTAATAACAAAAAGGTAGTGGTATTGACCAAAAAGTGAGAATAAAGTTGTTGTGATGGTCAAAAGGTCGGAATAAAGTTGTTGTGAGGTGGACCATCAATGACAAAGAATAGTAAATAAAAAAAGTATGAGGGTATAATTGTATAAAAAAGTAAGTAGAGATTTGATTCATTAAGAAATAAAAGTGAGTAAATACTGATTTGATTCGTGGACGGAAGTATTAATATTTGTCCGATATTTTAGAAAACAAATGCGCCGTCGAATTCACATGCCATGACGGCATGACCACATCACATGCATGTGCTACTCCATTATTATTATTGCATTTTTTTCTTCTTTATTTTATTGTTATCAATTTTGGTGTTTATATACATTATCATTCATCTTATGACCGTTGTCCAGCTTTTTGAAAATAATTTGACCCTTGATTTTATTTTTCATACACATAGGTTTAGTGACTTTAGTCAACTTGATGACATTGTAGTCGGGAACGGAGCCAGGAATTTTAAATACGGGACAAACTTTCTCAACGATATTTGTCGAATGATTTGTTATTAAATAAAAAAAATATTATAGTTTAGTGTTGGCAACTTTAGGCGAGCTCTTGGCGGCGGTGCACGGCCAAACCAGCGTTGGAGCGACCGAATTTCATTAGTATAAGTTTTGTAATAATTGCACGCGCAACTATTTTCAACCATCGCGCCATACTCGTTGTATTGTGTCACGGCTCGATAAATGTGGCTCGTTAGGGAGGCTTGATGAATGCGGCTCGTTCTATCTCCAGCTGACTCGAGCCGGGGATTGCACCCCCACGACAGATACTCTTGTGCTCTTTAGAAAAATGGGAAAATTGTTTTGTGGCGCGTTTGTTTAGTTTGTTTAGCAATATGTTTATGGTGATTAGTTGACTCAAAATTTATAACGATATTGTATGATCAATTACTTAATAATTCGATGTTGCCATTTTAATAGAGAGAGAAAGAGAGAGAGAAGCAGTGTGTTTGGGGTTGATTAATTTTAGGTGAAGGGTACAATTTTGTGGTATCGAAGTCAAAAATGGATTAAAGAGAGGTAGTGAGTTGTGGAGAAATTCACGTCGATCTTTCCCATGATAAAATCTCAAGAAATATCACATTCTTTTATTCATGTTGGAAAAAAAAAAAGAAAAAAAAAGATCATATAGCCGTATACAATATTCAAATTATAATTTATGCAAAAAAAGTATATCAGCAATTTAGTAGTCCGTATGATCTCTATATTAATGGTCATAAAGGAGATGATATTCGGTCATAAAGGAGTATAATTACATTTTCCTTTAGGGTTTATACTTCCCCAATTAGGGTATATTTCCATTTTCAAAACTTATATTACCATTTTTAACTCATGTGACCGGCCACGTGCCTAAATATCATTACCCATTGTTAATTACTTATAATTGGAGCACTCTATACTACTCCTAAATCCTAATGCTCATTTATTAAGTATTCTTAAATAACTTATGTTTAGCGATGAGACATAGCTCAAGTTGCTGACTGGGGTATCTTAAGTTTTCCTTAGTAAGAGATTTTGCATTCAATCCCGCCAGTGCAGTGTAATATATTCTAACTTTATTTGTGGTGTAGAGGTCTCACCTCTATGATGGTGTAACGATTTATTTTATAGTAGGTATATATATCTCATTGTAATTCCCTCAAAAAAATAAGTGAAGTAGATTTATATACTATATCTCATTGTAAATTCTATCAAAAGAATAATTGATGTTTACGGTCTATCTGAATATCGAAATTTATGTCTTTATTTATAACACATGCTCATTATCTGTTCTCATCAGAAATCACAAAAAAACTAAATATAAATTGACAATTCAAGATTTAGTACTAGTTATTCATCACACGTTACGATCATTACCTGTATGACTATTGACATAACATAAAATTTGCTTGTATAATAATTTTGAGCTATTTTGCTTTATAAAAGGTCGCACACTGGTAAATAGATGTCGTTAAATTAAATGCACTTTGAAAAAAAATATACATCCTTATCTATTTTTTGAGAGAAAAAATATTCTTATTTTAAATTATTGAACATATTTACGAACGCATAATGAATTAATGGATATATATCTCATAATTCAATTTAAATGAGAACAATATCCCAATATAACTTACGAAAAATAAATATAATTTCACCAATTTATACTAAGCAAAAACTATGAAATAAATAAATAAATGCAATAAAGTATATTACTAAATGTCTTATATTTTTACCTATGTCGGTGGCAACTGACACGAGTGCAGAATTAAAAATACCTCCTCACTGTAACACCTGACTAAATAATCTTATCAAATTAATTAATTTATTACTACCTAAATAATTGCATTGTTAGATTAAATTGCACGCATCTTGGCTACTCAAACCTCGATTAACAAAATTTAATTTCATTATTTTTAATAAGTCTTGTTTATTGACTTTTGAGTTAAGTTAATGTCAAGACAGCAATGAGTGCTCAGACGATTAGGGAAGTGATTACACTTTTTGTACTTTTCTATTATGGTTATAAAATACTCCCTCCGTTCCGTTCAAGAAGTCTCATTTGAGAATTGCACGTAAATTAAAAAAAAGAGAGTTAGAATGTGATTAAGATAGTATTTTATTATTAATATGTGTGTGTTAATTTTTGCCAAAAAAGAAAATGTGACTTCTTCAATGGGACACTCAAAATGACAAAATGGACTTCTTGAACGGGACGGAGTGAGTATAAAATTCCTTTAAAAAAATATATAACATGGTAATAATTACGAGTACTTTTTTTGGATCAATAAATCTCTTACACTTGGAAAATACCATGTTAGTTGCACCCCCTTTTTTAATTGCCATCAATTGAAGGTTTCAACTTTCAAGTACCACCCATGATCATTATCCAAATAAAATTACAAATAGTAGTACAAAAAATCCAAAAAAAAATTAAAAAAAAATGAAATAAACTACCCTCATTCCGATCTAAAATATTCCATAATACAATAATATTTGATAAATATTTGTAACTTCCATTTTTGTATTTTACTTGGATTATTCCATGTGACACAAAATTTGTGTCTTTGAATAAAAATGGAAAATCAATTTGCAATAATTTAAGTCATGGAGTAATATAAAGTGGAAGGCTCGATTGAACTTGATAGTCCAACTCACCTTTTGATTCACACAACAATTATTTGTAATAACTGATTTACTAAAAGGAGAATACTTTAGTTGTTGGGAAGTTAATTGTAATTATCCGTTTAATTAATGATTTATGCAAATGCTTCTACTTTAGGCTAAGGCAAATATGAATACGGTTTACAGAAACTTTTCCAACACATGCACAATGTTGCTTTATTAATTGGGTTTCGCAATTTCATATTTTTATGAATTTTGCAGCAAATAAAAATAAATTTTACCGTCTTACCATTTTTTGGATATTCATAGTTAGGCCTTCAATATTTATTTATTTATTTTCCTTTTTTTATGTAATATAATTATTTTCTATCAGGAAAATACTAAAAGATACTCCCTCCGTCCCACTTTTCTTGTTTTGTATTCGTCTTTGGGTCTCATTTCCTTCTTTAGAAATAATTAGAGGTGAAAGGGCCAATTAAAATGTTAACCAAAACCATTTTATTCTTCTACTCAATTTTTGTGTCATTTACTATTCACCCCCTCATTATCCATTAAACTTCATTATTTGTACTCATTTTATTTCAGTGTCACTAATTTTATTCACTTTATTTCGCTTTAATAATTCTACTAAACATATTTTTTTGCACTTAATTATTTTTTTTCTTAATACTTGTGTCCAAAAGAAATCAGATAAGTCTCGTAAACGGGGGAGTAAGGTGAAAGTAAGAGCTTGGTTTGTAAAGAATCACGCAGCCTCTTTGTATGCAAATATTTCAGTGTGCACCTTTAATTTTCAAAAATAACAAATACATTTTCGATTATGACCAAAACTCAAAAAGTAAAATTATTAAAATTATTATTTCTATTACTGTTTTTTTTTTTAAATTATTATCATAGTTAAAAACAACAACAATAAATAAATAGAAATAATAAATAAAATAAAATTTGCACTTTCCGTAAGGCCGAAAAATCCGCCATAAAAATAAAAATAATATTTTGTGGAAAAGTATCTAAATGTAAAGCTAAGTCCAAGTTAAGAACAATTTGTTAACTTGTTTGGTTAAAGTAGTGATGCATAATTCAATGCCAACTGGAACTAAATTTGGACCATTATTCCAATTTTATTCATCCCATCATTTATGAAAATAGCAAAACTCATTTAAGTTCCAACCAATAATTGTTACATAAATTTATTAATCGAAAACCAGAACTCTTTAATTTTGTTTTGCCAAGATGTCGGGAATTGAAAACGGTAAATCATGACAGCGTTCATATGAATGAAATGAAGTAGAGCTTTATTTTGATACCCACCTTATATTTCACATTTTCCAGTGAATAAATACAATAATAATTCTATTTGTATATACTATGTCTGGACATACGTGCTTGAAATAGGAAAAAAATTGTTCGATTGCCTTCAAAATTTCCTTCCTACTCAGATTCCCCTTCCGAAATATCGATATCACGGACACCCGCTCACAATTGTACTCGTATTCACACCCAACTCCTTAACTTGTAAATTTAAATTGGGATGAAACTTTATAATTAATATATAAAAAGTGTATGTTTATTAATAATCGAACTGACGAATCTATGAAATTATTCAACAAATTATTATACTAATTCGGGTATATCAATGCAATAATCTTATCAAATTAACACTCATATGCAAGTTGGATTCCTATCTATCTTATTTATACACTCCCACCATATTGTAAGCGTGATCTGCTGTCAACATTCGTATAAATTTTCTCCTAGCAATTGTTTAGACTTTGAAAAACCGAACAAATCAAGGAAAATGATACAAAATTAATACTTCATCTATCTCCTTCTATATATCATATTTTCTTTTTAGGCTGTCTCATTCAATATGACATGTTTCTTTTTATGCAAAAAGTTACGACTTACTTTATGCTAAAAGTACATTTTATCGATTAAAAAATACTTTATCATATCTAATTATCTTCATCTTAATATTCGTGCAAAAAATACAGGTTATACTCAAGGAGATAGAGGGAGTAAATAGTTTTGACATATTTTTGCTATAGATTCTGAAATTTAACACTTGCTCTCAAATAAAACTTTGTTTTAAAATAAAGTATTGATATTTGGACAATAGTTGTCCGAACAACGGTGGATAATCGTAATTAAATAATCTTTCAATTTTTTTCATAGTTAATATAATTAGTGTTTTGTCTATAACACTCTTTTTCAATTAATTGTATGTTAATTTCTAATATATTAATATCATGTACGAATTTTTAAAAATTCGAAATATTAATTAAATTTAAAGATTAACATATAATTAGGTGGGAAAAGGTATTATAGACAAAACACTAATTATATTAATTATTAAAAAATTGAAAGAATATTCAATTACGAATATTATACCATGGTCCGAATAACTGTTGTTCAAATATTTTTATTCTTTAAAATAAGACACGTGTACGAGAAAATAGGAAGTTACACAGGATAATTGAAGGGAATTGATTACCAAAATATACTTAATTTGTGGGACTGAAATTGGATTTAAAGGCTGGAAATGAAGAAATTGAGGTCCATAAAATTTGGTTTTTATTGAATGAAACCAAAACAAAAGGAGAAGGCTCCACTACTGTTTGTCTCAATCACATCCCACGCGTCAACCCTAGCTCTTATATTACTACTAGATGTGCGCCTCATAATCAGAGATAATATACATCACACACACTACACACACTCCCCTCTCTCTCTCTCTCTCTCTCTCTCTCTAATCTCTCTCTAAAACATACTTACAAAACCAGCCATGCAGCAAACAAAAATGAGAAAAATAAAAAGAATATAGAGAGAGAGATTTTAGGACCATAGTTTGTTGAAGGTGGGAACCATTCCTTCTTGTTTTTCACTCTCCACTTTCCATCTTCTTCTTCCCCATTTTTCCATCTCTCTCTCTCTAGAAAACACTTTCTTTCTCCTCACTTCACTTGATTTAGTTTCTTTAATCTTCAAAGCTCAAAGCATCCCCCTTTTTTTCTTCTTCATCATTTTATACTATTTCTTACATCACCTTCTTCACTTCTTTTTCCTTGGCTCTTGATCCTAGTTTTCTCTCTCTCTCTAACTCTCTCTCTCACACACACACACACTGAGTAATCTGACATTACACATTCTTGAACATGACAGACAGAGTATACCCATCAACAAAGCCAAACGGCGCGGCGGCCGCCACCCCCACGGCAGCGCCGCCGCTCCCAAACCCACCAGCCAAAGCCCATCTCTACAACCCAAACCGCCACCCCTACCGCCCCAACCCCGCCACCCGCCACCGCCAGAAATCCTCCCGGAAATTCAGCTGCCGCCGCTGCTGCTGCCTCACCTGCTTCTGGTCAGTCCTCCTCCTCACCCTAATCCTCCTCGCCGCCGCCATCGCCGCCGCCTTCTTCTACGTCCTCTACCACCCCCACCGCCCCGTCTTCTCCGTCACCTCCCTCAAAATCGCCACCTTCAACCTCACCACCACCCCCGCCGACGACTCCACCCACCTCACGTCGCGGATCAACCTCACCCTCTCCGCCAAGAACCCCAACAAGAAGATCCTCTTCACCTTCGATCCGATGTCGATCACCGTCCTTTCTCGTTCAGTCATTTTGTCGAACAGTTCGTATGCAGGCTTCAACAGCTCCGGCGGCAGCATCTCCGTCATCCACACGGCAATGGCGCCGCACCAGCAGGTCCTCGACGCCGATTCCTTGAAGCTGGTGAACTCCGATCTGAAGCGGCGCAACGGATTGCCCGTTCAAATCGTGGTGGATACCACCGTCGCCGTGAAAATGGATAAGCTGAAGACGAAGAAGATTGGGATCAGAGTGAAATGCGATGGGATTCACGGAGTTGTGCCCAAGGGCAAAACCGTCATTCCGGCCAAGACTACCGACGCTGACTGTGAGGTTGATCTCAGAATCAAGATCTTGAAATGGACATTTTGAATTATTTATTTATTTATTTTGTTATAATCTTTTTGGCATTTTTACTTTTTTTTTATAATGTTATTAATGCGGTGCTACTATACTTTTTTCTTTAATTTATATTTTCTGGCATTTTTTTTGGTTCTGAAATTTGGAGAAAAAAATCTTAGTGGAAGTGAAAATGCGAAGTTTGGGGGTTACTTTGGTTATTAGTGGGAACTAAAGGGATCAGTATGTAATTATGTTCTTTTTTATTCTTTCCATTTCATTTTTTTTAGACATGGATACACTTACATAATTACATTTCAATAGTAATTTGTATTGTTATGGGACTTATTAATAGTATGAATTGCATTTTAAATTATTGATGATTGTTGTGATTAATTGCATAAGTAGGGTATAAATACAACGACAATTCCGTTAGTTTTCACGAAATAATGAGTGGTGAGAGCATAAATAGTTCCTCCCACTAAGTATAAAAGTAGTGCAAGTTTGTCTTGTCATACTGTTCAGGGATGATCCAATGGTGGAGCGTGAAATTTACGCTCACGAATTCTTATTTTGCATGTGTTTTATTTGATCATGAATTCGAATGTCACTAATACTTTATACACTTTTCGTACCGGTATTAATGACTCATTTTCTTTTGGCACGGAGACTAAAGAGAAGGAAATTAGAGTTGAAAAGATGGTGGTCCACATGTTTAATGTAATTTTATAGAATATTTCCCATTAATATCTCTAAAATTTTTTTTGTTAATAATGTGCTTTATATGCTCATAAAGTGATTTTAGGTAAAAAAGTAAGAAGAAAGAGATTAAATAGTCTAAGTTTTAGGTAAGGATGTTAAATAATTAAGAAATTTAATTAGGTTCTAATTTAGTCTAAAAAAAGAAATTGACTATCAATAGTGGAACACCTAAAAAAAGAAAACAAGCCATCAATACTGAGACGGAGGGAGTATATTATTTCTAGTTCATATAATATAACAATCACAACAATGGCTTTTGATCAATCGAAAATTTTCTCTCCCACTTGATATTTGAATCTGTAATATTTGATACAATAGCATCATGTTGATGTAACATTTGTGAGGAAGATATGGCCATAAAAATTAGGTGGTGTATGTTAGTGATTATAGAATGGGTTTTACACCATTGGAAATTTATGGTTTTTGTCATATTTTGATATTTTCATGTGCACAACGGTAAGTTTCGCTTTCTAGTCTAATATTTTCATTCATTCATATTATTTTATTTTCAAAGAGTCAAATGTGTGGCAAGCACTTTTGACTATTTCTCACTATACACAAAGATTGATTTATTTTCTGATTTTTTTAAGTCCAATTTCAAGTGACCGTTCACATGCACGTAAATTAATATCGTTTATTGGCCTCAAAATAGTTTGGCAAAAATGCATAAAAAATTCTGATCTTTACTCATATTCTCGTTTAAAATCAAATTTTTTAAAATTATCAAATAAAACTACGACTTTGCAATTTGACGCGATTAACTCCTCTGGTCGATTTTACCCACAAAAACGACATTGTTTCATGCAACATATTGGGGGAAAATCGACCTTTAGGAGTTAATCGCGTCATATTGTAAAGTCGTGGTTTTATTTGAAAATTTTAAAAAGTTTGGTTTTAACGAGAATGTGAGTAAAAGTTAGGATTTTTTATACATTTTTGCCAAATAGTTTTGCTTCAACTATTAATCTAAAGTAAAATGCATTTATAATTATAAAACTCATAAATAGATTTAAAAGAAGAAAAAAAGTGAAGCAACAAAATTTGGTGGAAAGTAATTGGGAGGAGTGGGTTAGAAAACATGGAATATAAGTGTTCACGTGGATGTGTGGTTTTATAGATCTCGCGATGAAAGGCAGTTGGAATATGTCGGTTTCTTTTTTAGTTTTTATCAATTTAATTTTTATTTTTCCTTTTATTAGTTGTAAGTGCCCATCTACACTCTCATACTATTTTTTGGTAATGACATAGTACTTAATTCCGGCCTAATATAAGTGGAAAATTTAAAATAATATAAAATAAACAAGATTGAATGAAAATTTGGACATCATTTTCAATAATAATTTTGAAATATGACTCTTATTCGGGGACAAACGTGCTCCTCATAGACTATGAGTCAAATAAGTGAAAACGTTACCTACAATTTAACTAAAACTATTTAAATTAGAGATAAATGTCACATGTGACTACTTACAATAACACGCATACCACATAGAAAAGATTATTACAATAGAACAATTATGAGCTTTCAGAGGCCATACTATTATTATAAACATTCAAAAAATACTCTTTTCATTTCGTTATCCTTGTATATATATTTTGAATTGTCCCGTCATTCTTGCCATTTATTTTTCGCTAAATTAAGTCATTAAGACTCTATTTTTTTTTAAAGAAAAGCTCTATTTAACTTGCTTATATAACCTTCTTCTAACTATTCAACCATTCACTATTTTCTTCGCTTGGTTTATGTACCGTTCAATATTTTATCTCTCTACCAACTTTATTTCATTATTTTATATGAACAGTCACATACAATAGTGTACACACTATATAAGAAAATAATAAAATCGGAGCTAGCTTGTATATGTGACCATTATTTCTTCTAATTACTCCACCATTCACTACTTTTTCTTTCATTTTTTGTGTCGTTTACTATTCAATCTCTATCTACCATTTTGTTTCACTATTTCAACATCGGTCACATTCATTATATCACACACTAAATTTAAAAATAATGATGTAGGAGGTAAGTTACTTGCAATCATGCCAGCCAATCTCTATTGATCCAGAAAAAAGAAAAATAAGTTACCAATTTTTTTGCAAAAATTGTAATTGTTCAATTGGGCCAACCCGCTGGCTTATATCGGGCCAAAGAAGCACCGGCCCGTAATCCTTCCACGGTGTTTCACTATTTCAACATCGGTCACATTCATTACATCACACACTAAATTTAAAAATAATGGTTGGTAATTTGACAGCAAAAGCAAGAAAAAACCCAATATAAAATAATATTTCCAAGGCCATAGAATAGGACTTATTAGCCAATATTTCAAAATTTAATGTTGGTGCAGTAGAACTATATAAACTAATGCCCAGAACTCCCATTAAAAGAAAAATAGAACCTCCTGCCGTGTACAAAATTCCTTACAATCATGCCAACCAATCTCTATTGATCCAGAAAAAAGAAAAATAAGTTTCTAAATTTTTTGCAAAAATTGTGATTGTTCCAACCCGCTGGCTTATATCGGGCCGAAGAAGCACCGGCCCGTAATCCTTCCACTGCAGAAAGCGGGAGGTAGTCGCTGCTCTGTGATGAAACCAGCCTCACGCGGTGCCCTCCACTTTAAAGGCTACAAAGTCCGGGCCTTCGTCCGGGCCATGAAGCCCAGCTATCTGCTTGGAACGGGCGGGCCAGTATCAAGCTAACTCGGCCCAGCCAGTTGATTACGCTCAACGTTCAGTCACATCAATGCTCCCACAATGGGTTACAAGCCAACGTTACTAAGCTCGGCGAAATGCATGTTGCATGAAATGATTATAAATAAATGAAGTTTGCGTTATTATTTCGATGTGGGATAATTTAAGAATATAAGAAGACATTCAATTCAAATTTACTTAGTAACATGGCATACTTCCAATATGATGCTTGATCTTTCTCATTCATCGAATTGCAAATCAACCCTTTCAACAATTTTCCTTAATTTGCTATTGCGACTTGATTCTTTGAACTTCTCGATTTGTCGAAGGTAACTTCTTTTGTCGAAACATTAGAGTTGTTGAGCATACCCTTTGTTACATGTCGAGCTTTGTGTTTCTGAATTTTGCCATGTTCATTCGACTTGATTTGAAGTCCCGTTTCTGCCCAATCGTCTTCTTTCCTTCGGACAAATCAACGAGTCCCATGTTTCGTGTTTCTCGATGTTGGACATTTCTCTGTGCATCGCCTTCTTCCTATGCTCGTCCTTCATAGTATTTTGGTTCACTTGTACCCAAACAAAATTTACAAGATGACTAAATTATAGGGGTGTGCACGGGCCAAACCGGACCGATGGGTTTTGGTCGGTTCGGCCGGTTTTTTTTTTTTTGTACCGGTATTCGGTCCGATTTGTAAAATTACAAAAATTCGATTCTCGGTTCGGTCCCGGTTCCGAAAAATTTGTTCGGCCGGGCACTGAACCGACCGAATATATTTTCATGCTTTATTAAAGGAATAAACATGAAATGTATATTTCTCAATTTAAATAGTCTATTATTTATTTTGACAAAATAATAATTGATTTTGGTCACATAAATATAGCAACATTATATTTTGTTACAAAACAATAAGATTTCGGATTTATTAATTATTTTGGTTTAACTTTTCTATGTACCATTAAATTATAATATATCGATATTTTTTTTTCTACAATCAAAGCAAAAAACAAAATTCATAATATTAGTAACATAAACACATATTCAAGTATATATACATATATAAATTCTAACAAAGATTATTATTAAGTTAATATCTTATACTACAACATGTAGAGAAAGAAGTAATAAAAGAAATTAAAATAATGAACAAGTAAATAAGAGGGTCGTTCATATAAAAGAATTAAAAATAGTATATGAAAAAAAAAAAGATAGCTACTCAGTATATTACAATTTTAATATGAACGACAAAATAAATAATGATTTTTTACATGAAATTAGAAATCAAAGATTTTCATTTAAAAAATACGAGTAAAACTTCCAAATATGTTAAAGCAATAATTTTACTACTATTATTATTTAATGAATCTCCGTCGATTTCCGATGAATTACACGCTAGTATTATATATATTTGCTTGGTCAGATCGGCCCGATTTATATATAATATATATTTATATCATTAGAATAATATAAATATATATTTTTTATTAATTTTTTTTTCATTCTCATTTTTATTCGGTGCCCGACCGAATTGAGTGAATTTTTCAATTAGTTTTCGGTTCGGTCCAAAAGCTACTTTCGGTTTGGCCCGATCTTATTTTTTTTACCGATTCAGTCCTCGGTTTACAAAAATTTGGACGCCCGATGCACACGTCTACTAAATTACAAGATTATACATAACCTTTATTTAAATACATTTAATGACATTATATTCAATTCATATACAAGCCTACCCATCACTACCTTCAATAAAGTTGCATTTAATTTGAGTAAAAACAAAAAAAGTGAATGTTCGATGGGAAAGGGCCAGAAGATTCGGAGCCATCTAACTTGGATTACAAAAGAAGGTCTGGACCTTCTCTGCTGCAGAAGCTCCATCAAAACCAAAGATGTTGAAAGTTATGATAGCATTGGATGAGTCGATGACAGATCCTCCAATTCTATGCACCAAATTTGTTAATAAACATAACAATCATCTTAATATGTCCAACATATTTAACTCTTAAAAAAACATAATAATTTCAGAAATAATATTATTGTGATGGCCATGAGGAAATCTTGAATACATGTGGGTAGTTGCAACACCAAAATTAGATGTGTAAATGTCAAACCAGTTGTTAATCGGAGCATCCGGTATGGTATCAATTTGATACACAATTCCTAATTTACGCATACACGCCTCCTTCCAGACAGAGTTCACCATTAGGATATCTCAAAGCGCCTTGTGGCTTACAGCAAATCGGAGGATCTCCTTCCCATCTAAGAAGGAGGCAATTGTACGCAATGCGTCGAAATTCAAATTCATAAGAAATGCTGCTTGGTTTGCTTCTTATAAAACCTCCCCCACATGGATTGGTTCAAGTGTTTCTGCCACAACCTCCAATTGGTTCGCTTCAATTTCAGTTTCAGGATCAGGCACTTCATCATCAAACTTCTGCAACTCAAAAGAAAGATTATCAAAAAAAATATAACAATAAATTAAATAATAAATAATAGATTATCAAAAAAACATATAACAATAAATTAAATAATAAATAATAGATTATCAAAAAAACATATAACAATAAATTAAATAATAAATAATCCTACCAGTAGCTCCAGAGACACGTGATCATCAGTATTGTCAAGTAAAGGATGCTCGGCAGTTACAGAACCGGTAGATCCAATTGAGTCAGAATCACTCGATCCAGCACCAACAGTAGATGTTTGAAGAACAAGTGGAAATCCAAAAGAAGCAACATCAGAATTAGGCGAGGGAGATGCCATAGATTCCTATCTAAATTCAAATAAAAATTAGCATTCAGCTAGACGGAATTAGCATCGCTCAATGAAATTGTAAGAATGATAAAGCAAAATTTGAATAAATCAATTTACAAACAATTATGTGAAACAAACATAACAATCAAACGAACGAAATTAGCATTCAGAAACGAAAGAATAAATATACACTATAGTAGGAAGAAATTAATTAGCGCATCGCTAAATGAAGAACTAATGAATATAACGGATTAAATCAATTTTACAAATAATTATGATAATATACATCACGATCAAACCAACGACATTAGCATTCAGCAACGAAAGAAGATATATACACTACAATTAGACGAAATCAAGTAGTGCATCGCTCAATGAAGAACTAGTGAATCATACCAGAAGCTTTGCACAACTTGAGCGCTCACTCGTTTCGACTCTGTTTGAATTGTACATCATTAATTTGCACAAATTTGTGCATGATGTACATCATTAATGATGTTTAGAAAAATCTATGCAAGATTATGGCTATTTGTGCATGATTAATATAGCTAATTTCATAATGATGTTTTACTCGGCACCAGTAAAAATTTGTGCATGAATAAACGAAAAGAATACACTTTTTCTTCATTTTTTATTTTTTTTTAATTTTTTTATCAATTTTATTTTTTTTATCAATGTTATCAACGAAAAGAATACACCTTTATTTATTTTATCAATGTTATTGTTCTTTTGTATGACGTTATTTTTTATTATCAATATGTGTTTTTGGATTTTGAACCTCCCGTAGTTTCTTATATTGGCACTTCGATGTTAATTGATCATCCAACCAACTACTTCACATACGATTATAATTAGGTATCTAGAATAGTTTACATACTATTCTTTTACTTATTTTTTTGACATTTACCAACAAAATAAGTAAAAGAATAGTTTACATACTTATTTTTTTTGACATATTTAACATGTGCAGTTTTCATTTACCTTTTAGATTGTTTTTTTTCCTTTCTCATCCTTCCATTTTTCTAATTATAAAATATTTTAACTCTTGTTAGTCTTTGACTCTTATTACTTTTTTTTTCTCATTCTTTGTTACTTTACATTCTTCATCGTGACAAAAATTAACGCACAGAGTAATTCTCCAAACACCAAGGTCGGAGGGTTTATGAAGGTGAGGGCAGTGTTGATTAGCAGTAGCTAAGGCGATCAAATTATAAAGCAGTTCTTGAGACTCACGTAGTAGTTGTCGCATTCCTCAGTTTTGGTGAACGAGAAGATCTTATAGAGTTGGCGTAGGAGCCGGCAAGGACCTCTCACGTGATAATATTTTATTATTTTATAAAAAAAAGTTTTAAAGTTAGTAAAGCACACATAGAGATTTTATAGAGTTGGCGTAGGAGCTGGCAAGGACATTCTTATCAAACGGATGAGTACTTATAATCTTAGAATGTGTTTAATTTGGTGCGGATTTTGAGTCTAAAATTTCGGATGCTTCAATTTGAATTTTCGAATAATTTTGTTCCAATTGTTTCTTTTTTTTTGCTTCAAAAATTTCAGACACCGATATCCACCTTTGACTACGGTTACTAATATAAAAATAATCGTAGTGGCAACAATTTGGATTATACGGCTCGCTCCGCTCCCGTCACTCGATCTTTTAATCAAAGAAGAAGATACAAACAAAAAAAGTTGAAAAAAATCTAAAAAAGAATAATAATAATCAACTAACTTGATCGGATCATCACGGGTTCGACCCGATCGACCTGGTCTCACATTGTGACAACCGTCTCACCCAACTATTTGCCAAAGAAAAAATTACAGTTAATTGAGTAAAAAAGATATTCGATCAACACGAATTCTATCCGATCCGTACCGAATCGACCTGGTATCACATTGCGAGACCCGTCTCACTCAAGTATTTGCTAAAGGAAAATTGCATTTCATTAAGTAAAAATACAAAAGATATTATAGTTCAAACGGACCGGGCCAGTGATCAGTCCACCCTGGCCCAGGCAACTGATACGGTCGGATTGTTCAAATACTTTAATGCCCCCAAGCACGCGGGCCCACATGGGTTACAAGCCACGTCACTAGCTCCGCAATTTGCTTTCGTCATAAATCATTTATAAATAAATGCAAATATATATATTATTCCGGTGTGGGAACATTTTCCTTATTAGTGTAGTATTTTCAGTAAAACTTTGATTAGCACGAATATCTAAAACGTTAAAAGTCGAAAAACGAAGTGTAACAAAAACATAACAACTTTTCTAGCATTAAAACTTGAATACACATTTATCTTCATATATTTGGATTTTGATGTAACATAGATCTCGAAAGATATAGTAATAAAGAGAATACAACAATTTCTATCGAAAAAATGAGGAATAAATATATTTACATTAATCATGGTAGAATTTGAGTCATATCTATACTTTTCGTTTGAATCAAATATTTAACAAAATTGATCTATTTTAATTTAATCGGTCAAATTATGGCTAGTCACATTATGACTTAATAACATCACTCAGTAACAAATACTTCCTCTGTCTACGACATATTTGCATGGAAGACGACACGAGTTTTAAAAAAATGGTAGGTAGTAGTGGATAATAGTAGGTATAATTGTGAGTGTAGTATCGGTATCATAATAAATGTGAGTGAACTAGTGACAAATATAAAATTAAATATAATGTATTATGTGAGTTCTACTACTATAAATGGAAGTGACAGCTATTTCGTAGACGGACTTAAATGTGAAAAGTATCAACCATATCGTGGACGGACGAAGTATAAGTAGTTGACAACTACTCCCTCCGTCCCGCCACGGATGTTCTAGTTTCTCTGGGCACGAAAATTAAGGAGGACACAATTAAGAGTAGAAAGTGTGTTTAGTGGAGTTGTTAAAGTAAAATAAAGTAGGTAGAGAGAGAGTGAATAGTGAAATAAAGTGGAATAAGTGAGTAGAGAGAGAGTGAATAGTAGGTTGAAAGGTGTAAAGTGAGTGTAATTAACCAAACTAATTATTGCCAAAAAAGGAAATAGGACAATTGGAGCGGGACATCCAAAATAGAAAGTAGGACAACTGGAACGGGACGGAGGGAGTAGTATATTGTTCGTCTACAATCGAACCAGGCAGCACACTATATTTAGTAGGGCTCTCACTCATTTTTATTTGTTGAATTAATTTGTTGTTTTATTTAATTTTTTATTTATTTATCCACATGTATATCACACGTGGGAAGTGAGTAATGTATTTCGTTCGTCTACAATTGAATGGAGCTCAATCAGCACACTATATTCAGCATGACTCTCTTGTTTTTATTGTTGAATTATTATTTCATTTTCTAATGTTTTTTTAATCCATGTGTATATCACACGTGGGAGTATTTCATTCATATATTGTTCCTTCTCATATTGCTCGAAATGTTTAAACTGATTAGTTAGTTTCAATGAGTCTATTTGATCTTAAAAAAACATGTTATAAAATTTGAGAACTAACAACCTTTCAATACAAAGACATGTAAAAAATGTAGGAACTACTACCTAATTTGCTAAAAGATTTACAAAAGTTCTCTTAAAAATTCAAAATAATAGTTTCTAGAAAAACTAGGTTTGTCATTCAAAATATACTCACTGATTCAATTTTATTTTCCATTTCCTCAATTCGAAAATCCGATTCCGATTCTTCTGCAACGAATTCTCATTAATTTCGAAGGAATAAAGAAAGATTTTTAAAATAAATCCTTTAAGACTAACAAGAGTTAAATATTTTATAATTAGAAAAATGAAAGGATGAAAAGGGAAAAAAAAAAAAAAACGAACAATCTAAAATGTAAATGAAAACTGCATATTTGACATGTCAATAAAAATAATCTAAAATAAACACTCTAGAAAACTAATCATAACCGTTGGTTGGTTGAATGACGAAGTGGTAAGAAGAAACACTGGGAGGTTCAAAATCCATAAACAAATACTCCATCCGATTCTATTTATACAGGCTGATTGAAAACTTCCAAGGATCAAGAGAATTATTGAAAATTAAATTACATAATAAACTTTCTAATATGTCCATAGTTATTCTTTAACTATGCATTTTTCATGGGTCAATAAAAAAATTAAACAGGGATATAGTAGTAAATGAGTTAAAAAACACATTATCTTTTATGGAAACAACTCTATATATTTGAAACGTCCTGAGACAAGAAAAGAGAACTTATATATTATGGACATCCTCAAAACAAAAACAATACTATGTACCCCATGGGAATGAGAGAACATCTATATACAGTATATATTAAAACAAAAGTGCGGAGAGAGAATATGCAATCAATTTTGACTCTAAATTGGCCGCCCAAATCTTGAACCCTGAACCCTGAACTGTGTTCGGCCCAGCAGTTGATACAGTTCTACTTCAATGCCCCACGGGCCACGGCCTTAGCCTGTCAAACGTAGTTACACAGCTTCTTATTTGGGTGTGGGCAATTTTACTAACCTTGAAACAAATATGTAAAACGTAAAAATCGAAACTAGTGGTGTTTTCTAGCATTAGCACAAATTTGTAACAAAATATAACAACATTTTTAGCCTTCATACTACTCGAAAAATTGCAACAAAAACATAACAATTCTAGCATTAATACTACTTGAAGATTTGCATGGTATTACTATTATTATTTTTATTATTATTACATGAGGAGGGGAGCGGTGTTTGAATTCGAGACCTTACTGACAGACTGAAGCCTTGGTTGTCACATTGAAAACAACATGATTATTATTAGAGAGCTCACAGTCAAGATTTGCATGGTATTACTATTATTATTTTTATTATTATTACATGAGGAGGGGGAGCGGTGTTTGAATTCGAGACCTTACTGCTTACAGACTGAAGCCTTGGTTGTCACATTGAAAACAACATGATTATTATTAGAGAGCTCACAGTCAAAGGTAGCTCAAGCCTTAAAATAACATGATTATAATTAGAGTTAGTTGCACCTAAATTCATAACGTTTTACCAAATTGCACACAAACCTAAAATTATATATGTTTCTAGAATATGTACATTATTTCAATTTTTGACAATTTTACTCTGGTGCCCATTTTTGCCCAAATTAAATCGCCCATTATTATATACTCCCTCCGTCCCGTTCATAATGCAATGTTTCTTTTCGGCACGTGTATTAAGAAAATGAGTATTAAGAGTAAAGATGGTAATTAGTGTATTAATAAAGTGATATAAAATGTTTTAAAAGTAAATAAAGTGTTACTGATGTAATATAAATTGATTTTAAAGTGAATAAAGTAGATAAAATGATTTTCTAATTATTTCTATGAAAGGAAACGTTGCAAGATGAATGAGACACTCTAAAAAGGAATATTTTGCATTATGAACGAGATTATGAACGGGACATAGGAGTAAATGATTATATTATGGTGGAACCTACTCAGTTTCTCTTTTTTACCCTATTCTTAATCTCCATGTCCAAAAGTAAGGGAACAGAATGAGCGAGGGAATATATAATTTTAGTTAAAATATAAAATTACTATAAAAAAAAATAGTTGTCCAATTAGACTAGGCCAGTGATCAACCACTCTGGCCCAAACAGAGTGGTTGAGGACCTACTCAGTTTCTGTTTTTTTACCCTATTCTTAATCTTCATGTCCAAAAGTAAGAGAACAGAATGAGCGAGGGAATATATAATTTTAGTTAAAATATAAAATTACTATAAAAAAAAATAGTTGTCCAATTAGACCATGCCAGTGATCAACCACTCTGGCCCAAGCAGCTGATACAGTCAAATGTTCAACTATTTTAATGCCCCACTGAGCTAGACTCATAACCCTGCTCCCGTGATTACAAGCCGATCTCGACAGTTTGGTTACAAGCCCACGTCACAAGGCTCAGCAATAATAATGCAACATAGATTCATTTATAAATGATTTTATTAATCCGGTGTGGGACTATTTTACTATTATCTTGTAAATGGAGTGAGTGCATATTGGATATGTAAAACGTAAAAAATCGAAACTAAGTACTCTCTCCGTCCACGAATCAAATTTCTATTTACCCACATTTTTTTGTTCATGAATCAAATTCATACTTACTTTTTCTATACAAACTATACCCTTTTACTTTCCCTTTATTTACTATCCTTTGTCTTTGATGGTCATATCGGCTACCTCACAACAACTTAATTCTCACTTTTTGGTCCATACCACCATTTTTTGTCATTACCACTGTTTTTTTGTTATTATCTTACTGCCCCTACATTATAACTTTTATCCCACTCAAAATAACTTTAACAACTTTCTCAGTTTCCGTATCGATTCCCAAATATGGAATTGATTCATGAACGGAGGGAGTATATTTTTTACCACGAATATGTAACACAAATATAGCAACTTTTCTATTCCTTGAATATGTGTGTTGTCTATGGCTATTAAGCATGGATTAAACAATCCGTGTTCTTGTTGTGAGTAACAATCAAGGGGATCATGAATATCCAAGCGATTGATTACGTTTAGGGTGTGTTTAGTTTGAGTGATTATGATTGATTGTTAAATAGTCATGCATAATCATATGTTTGGTTTGTATGATTGAGCCTGTGAAGGATAACTAGGCCCGTGTTCATATCAATCAAGTGTGTGATAAACTATCTTTCCTATTTTGGGTTATTTATTAATCACTCATCCAAATCATTTGAAATTTTACAACTTTGCTTTCAAATTTACCTCAAGTTTAGACTCTTCTCTCTCTCTCTCAACTCTATGGTGCCTCTCTCTCTCCCTGTATTTATGCTAGAATAACTAAAATTTTAATTGAAATTCAAACATATGATAAATAATACAAATACTATAATCATATTCTATCCTATTAATCTTATTTATCCTATCCTTCAAACCAAACTTGCCCATAATGAATTGTCGTTATAGGAAGGAAGCTTGCTCATGCATGGTACAAGTGATGAGGTGGAGATTGATCTACAACTAACGGTGTAGATCATGAGTTATGAGGCGGTTATCTTCATTGTATAAGTTGCAATCTTTCATTCTTCACCAAGTAGAATCTGCAGTTGTTTTAGAGACAGAGAAAGGGGATACAAGAGAGAAGTGAGCCGAGAGCTTTTCGATTCTTGTTCCTATTATTCAAATCTGGGCAGATTATAGTTGGTTAGTGTTTGTTGTAGCCAGCCACGCACGTGGGAAAAAAAAAGTTGATATTAAAAATGAAAATAATCAAATTCCTCCTTGGGGTTTATGCTTTTCAATTATGGTATATTTTCATTTTCAAAATCTATATTATCATTTTTAGTGCGTGCGACTAGGGATGACAATGGGTCGGGTACCAAACCCATTAAGCATTTCTCAAACCTAAACCCATGAAAAATTTCAACACCCAAACCCGTCCCAAACCCGATTAAAAAATAATTTTAAAACTTATACCCGATCCGAACCCGTTGGGTAATACCCGTTTATTACCCGCTAAAAAGCCGAATACTAAAAAGTAAACATCAAATAACAAAATATTATAAATATGATTAAAACATATATATCAGCAGAAAATTTCACTAAAATTAATCTCAAAACAAAGTATTACAAAATCTTAAAACATAACTAGAAGTATGAATTATTGATGTTGTCGTTGTGTCGTCGTAGTTCGAAAGTAGATTTACAAAAGTAGAGGAGAAACATTAAAGACTTGACTCTTACAGAATGTGTGTGTGGGTTAAGAAAATCAGATAAAACCCTAAATCTACTAATATTTATACTAATATTTATAATTATATAATATATTATACATATAATAATATCTTTTATCTTATATATATAAATTGATTTGGGTAGCGGGTACCCGAAGGTAATTGCTCAAACACGACCCAAATCTGTCACGGATTTGCATGTTTCGACCCAAACCCGTCCCAAAACCATATCTCCCAAACCCGTCCCATCAGGATTTGGAAAGTGCGAGTACCCACGAAATCCCGACTCGTTGCCATCCCTACGTGTGACTGGTCACAACGTGTCATAATATTATTATTCAATATAAAAATTATGAAATAATGAAAAAAATAATTGTTCAATTGGACAGGGCCAACGATCAACTGCCGTGGCCCAAGCAGCTGATACAGTGGCTCGGCGATTAGCAAACAACATAAAATAAATTATAAATAACTGCAGTTACAATTATTATTCCAGTGTGGGACAATTATTATAAATAACTGCAGTTACAATTTTACTATCTTAATTTTTACCACGAATATGTAACACAAATGTAGCAACTTTTCTAGCATTAATCCTTGAATGTCTATGTATTGAGCATGGATTAAACAATCAAACGTAGCAACATTTCTAGCATTATTGAGCATGTTGCTATGATTATCCAAGCGATCGACTACATGTAGTGCATTGTCGGGTGAATTTTACAAGATCAAAGAGCTCGAAATCGAAGGGAGCACGATACTTTAACATTATTGTAATCGAAGAGTTGAAAATCGAGGGGAGCTCAATCGATCGTCTTACTACTATATGCAGTGGCAGAACTACATACAGTCCAGAGGGAGCTCCGACACCCTCCAAACTTTTTTTAATATTATGTTCAAAATTCTTAAAAATTGTGTTTCGTTTGAAGTTTATACATTTGCCTGTTGTAATTAGAGTATGGAGTAGTATTTTAAGGAAAAATGACTCGATTTCTTAGTTCGGTACATTGCCCAATCACAATATGAGGCGCGAAGAAATAATTTTCCCCGATCAAACGCCATCCCTCTCGTTTATTACTTCTTTTTTATTTTTATTTTTATTTTTACCTCTTTAGTTTGAATGGATATAAATCAGGCAAGCGCAATCAAATTTCAAAAGTAATGTAAGCTACCCACTTTCTATTCTTTTATCTTTATTCTTAATTTTGGTGTCGAACACTAACACTAATTCACTGGGTTGGAGGGAGTAGTTAGCTATTAGCAAAACATGATTCATGATTAAATTAAAATGTTGGAACAACTAAAGTTACTAAATACTTTACAAAAACTTGCTCAAAAATTCAAAATAGTATTAATAAAGATAACAATGTACAAAGACAAACAAAAAGCTTTAATTTCATGCACACGGCATTATTCTTACGCAGCTTCGATCGTTTCACAACTCTCTTCTAAATAAAAAAGTAATAAAAAAAACTATAAATACTAATCTAGAATTCACACACACGAAATCTCTGCATTTATTCCTCCTCAGTTGAACTAGGCTTATCATTCAAAATCTGCGCCACGATCCTATTTTTATCCTCCATTTCCCAAACCCTAAGATCCGATTCCCGATTCTTCAGCAGCGAATCCTCATCAATTTCGAAAGAATCGAAACTCTGCTGCAATCTCGCCCTATGAAAATCGTTGAGTTTATCGACGATCTGGAGTTCGGCTCTGGCGATTTCGATCTGGCGGCAGAGGTCGACGGTGACGGCGAGGCAGCCGCCGACGGGGTCCATGGCGCGAAAATTGGCCTCGTGGATGACGGATTTGACGGCGTCGTCACGGTGGTCGAGCGGCACTTGCTTCAGGAGGTTGACGACGTTGCGGATTCCGAAGAGGCGGTGGACGTTGTGGAAGTCGTTCTGCTTGTCGGCGGGGAAGTAGGGGGCGAGGGCGCACTGCGCCGAGCAGCGGCGGCGCTGGTGTTTGCAGGCGGCGCATGCTGGTCTGGCGGAGGGGATGGCGGCGGAGGGGGAGAGTGGTGGTGGTTTGGTGTGGGGAGGGGTTTTGCTTTGAGAAGTTGGAGTCATGTTTTTATTTATGGTGGTTTTGGAGGAAAATTCGCATATTTTTTGGGAGAGAATTTTGGCTGATTTTGGGGTGGTATGGTATATTAGAGAGAGAGAGAGAGAGAGAGAGAGAGGAGAGAGAGAGGTTGGATATGGATTTGTTGAGAGGTTTATGGGACGTGGGATTTTTGAATTTAGGTTTGTGATTATCTTTCAACAACTTGGTTTATCATTCTTTTCAAAAAAATAAATAAATTTGGTTTATCATTATTTATCATAATATAATTTAACTACGTAAAATAAAATAAAATAAATCTATTTTGACCATGTTTATTTCAGAAATAATGCACGTTGCTCAATTTTTGAAATTGTGGTTCTTCATTTGCACTAGATTCTACCACAATTTTCTTTTGCATGAATTAGACTTGTTGTAAGTTATAATGTGGAGACTTGTTTCTAATATTTTACGACGAAACTTAACGTAAAAATGTTGAAAACTCCCAATCATCGGTCACAAGTTAGATATTCATTGGTATTCTTGATATATTTACTTAGGGTAATGATATTCGGACACACTGCAGCCACACAAGCTAAAAATGAAAATATACCCTAATTAGGAAGCATAAACCCTAAGGAGTAAATGCGATTATTTCCATTTTTACAGTCAACTTTCCTCTTTTTCGCGTGTGGCTGGCCACAGTGTGTCCAAATATTATTACTCATTTAGTAATTTGTACTAGAAATCTTGATGATACGATCCCCGCACTCGATCTCAATTCAACCTCGTACGAGAGTGGTCGTGATTTAACATTGAAAATAGTGTTCGATCTAGAATGTGTTAGTTGAGATGAGAAGAGTCACTCTTCGAATTTTTACTATTTACTTGAGTCTTGGATGTGTTACTAGAATTTCAGTTTCTGATTTTTACTATTTGACTCTTTTTTTTTTTTTTTTTTTACCGTAGAACCCGCATTTACTATATTTGGTGCATTACTAGATAAACCTCGTTCCTATGCAATAGTCTGCAAATCATACAAGATATGTAAATCATACTTTCCAAATATATGTGTTCGTCCCTACGCAATAGCCTGCAAATCGCACATGATATGTAAATCATACTTTTCAAATATATGTGTTTGTCCCTATGCAATAGCCTGCACACACAAGATATGTAAATTATGCAATAGCCTGCAAATCGCACATGATATGTAAATCATACTTTCCAAATATGTGTTTGTCCCTATGCAATAGCCTGCACACACAAGATATGTAAATTATGCAATAGCCTGCAAATCGCACATGATATGCAAATCATACTTTCCAAATATATGTGTTCGTCCGTATGCAATAGCCTGAAAATCACACAAGATATGTAAATTATGCAATAGTCTGCAAATTACACAAGATATATAAATCATACTTTCGAAATATATGTATTTATCGCTATACAATAGCTTGTAAATCACTCAAGATATGTAAAATATAATTTGTAATTATATATGTGACAGACCCAATCTATAAAAATATTAGTGAGAATTGAATCTGATACCTTTTGACGGCCGGAAACACTAATTTAACACTCTTATCGTATTTGTTGATGAAACTGCATTATATGTGCAATTCGGCCCAAAATTTTGGCCAGCACGAGGGAGTATATAGTGAGCTAAAATGAAATGCCATCAAACGTTTGGGCCTCTATGGGCCTGCTTTGAAGATAAATGGGCCTAGCTAGAATTCGTCGGGTTTCCTTGGCCCAATTGTATCATAACGATTATCCTCCAATTATACAATCTCGTTTTTTCTAATAAAAACATTAAAATCTTCTCAAAAAATAAAAATATTAAATGAAAATGCAACGAAATAAATATGATCAGATCGAACTTAATTTAGAGGTATATATTCATAAATAAGGAATACAGAAAATTTATTCAAGTAATTTTGCTTCGCAAAAATTGATTAATATGGTATTTTAATTGAAAAAATGAATTAATAAAAATGAAAGCTGTAATTCTCTATATAATTATTGGTGTAGCATGTCGGCAGAGATAAATCTTCTGACCCCACAAGAAAAGTTGTATAAATTGACATTCTAAATTGCTTTATTTTATAATTTTTGTTTTATAAATATTTTGAATTTGGTCAAAAATTTGGATCATTTATTAGTTAATTTTAGCATACAACTCCGAACGTGGATATAAGATGCCAACAGCCTGTATGATTAGACAAATTTTTTTTGTACGTTACTATCTTTATTTTCGTTAGTTAATTCGTGACGTACCATTTTTCACCTACTAGGCTAATTTAGGATTAATTTAGCTTAATATGATGGCTATTGATGAAATCAAATGTACATTTCTATCTTTCTATGGATTGACACAAATATGGTATGCATGTCATACTCTTGGAACAATTCCAATGTGGACTATCGATTGATATTTTGTGCTATCAAATTATTAAAATGTAAATTATCTGATGTCGGTATTTGTCACGATATTATTGTACAAATATTGGAATACATATATGCATAAATTGTAAGGTTTTACAAGTAATAAAATTATTGTAAAATCGACGAAACGTAATAGAGAACAAGAATACGACCACATCAATAATGAGAGACGTTCATACCAAACGTGGTTCATGTATGATTTACTATAATTTATCACTTCCTTAGATACAAACATAATATGGACCATCAATAGACAACCTTTTTCGATATCGCAGACGTTATCTTTGGTGAGCACGGGGTAAACCCCCGTCCTTATGCAATAGCATGTAAATCACACCTTCCAATTACAAGTGTGACAGATTTGACTTATAGAGATGTTAATAGATATTGAACCTGAGACCTCTCAGTCTCAAACACCCACTCTACCGCTAGGTCATCCCCAAGGAAACCAAACATGAACTATTTGATCTCAAATTTGAACGTCATGATTACAAAATTGTTGAAACTTTTTTTTTTTTTTTTTTTGTAAAGTTCATTTATTTATTTTTTTTGTAAAGTTTTGAACGTTAATATCACCCAATTTTTGTAAAGTAGTGGCGAAACATACTATAGAAGGACCACAACTACAGCCACTTCTTCAGAACTAACTCGTGGATCATCAATAGACAACCATTTAGCTACCAAATATTATCAAACATAGACTATTTCTTGAAATTTTAATGTCACGAATAGTATTACAAAAACGTTGAAGCGTTATGTAAAGTTTAAACGTTAGCAACATTATTGTTTTTTTTTTTTGATATGGGAAAGAGGAGCGGCGAGATTTGAACTCGAGACTTCACTGTATACAGATTGAAGTCGCATTGTTTGAATGTCCAACATTATTGTGAAAACGAGGAAAGCTGTCAAAGAAAATAATCACAACCACAACCATCATGAGAAACAAATTGCTTGATAATCATAACATGTTTAAACAAATACATATTCCCTCCTTAAAACCCCAAGAAACAACTGCATCAATCATCCCTCAAGATCCACAGATGAATCAATCCCACATCAAAAAAGCAGCTAAACAAGATCAAACTATAATTAACCAATGCCAAAACCTCAAGAACATCATCATCATCAACACCTTCAACCAAGAGTGTTGACAGCTTCCCACACAAGATTCTTGGGCAATGGCTTAGTAAAATCCCTAGCCTGCATTGCTGCATTCCTCAATGTCCTCACTGTCATCTTGTTCGCCTCCCAGAACGACGCGCAGTTGTAAGGCAAGCCGTGCTTCTTGCAGAGCTCCCTCACGACGGGAGAGACTGCCCGGAGCTGGCGACGGGGGAGGCGGGGGAACAAATGGTGCTCGATTTGGAACTGCAATCCGCCATGGAACCAATCCATCCATTTAGAGCAGCTTATGTTGAGAGTGCCATCAGTTTGCTTCTCGAACCAATCGTTGGCTTTAGGCATTCCAACATAAACAGAGGAGGAGAAATGGTTGAGAGTGAATTGAACATGTTGAATGCTGGTGACTATGAAGCTGCAAGCGACGAACATTATTCTCTCTCCCCAATTAGGTAAGAAGGAGACGAGCAATGGATACCAAATCCAGAAAATCAGTAACCCTAGAAGCTCCTGAGCTCGATTAGGCACGTTTTTGTTGGAAAGCAGCAGGAAGAAGGATTGGGCGAAGAGATTTAACCTAGCGAGGGACATTACCGGATAATAGGTGTAATGCTGCTTGCTAATTAGGAATCTGGCGGCGGAATCGAACTCCAGAATCCGATCGTAATACAGAGATTTGATGGAATTGAAGAACTTCGGCGAGATCGCGAAGAACGGGAGGTGCTGGAGGTCGGGGTCGTGGTCGAGGCTGTTGACGGCGATGTGGTGCGCGTTGTGGTTGCGCTTCCACCACGCGATGCTGATGCCGGCGAGGCAGTTTCCGGTGAGGACTTGGACGAGTCGGTTGATGTTGGGGGTGAGCATGATCTGGTAATGGCCGGAGTCGTGGCCGAGCCAGCCGCTCTGGATCCAGAGGAACCCCATGGCGCCGCCGCAGAGGGCGTGGAGGAGGGCGCCGGAGCAGAAAACGACGCCGTAGACGCAGAGGGAGAAGAGGAGGGCGATGGCGGTGAGGGAGATGAAGACGGTGTGGCCTTTGGAGTCGAAGAGGCCGGATTTGGTGAACTGGTAGACGAGGCGGCGGTAGTCCTTGGACATTTCCGAAACGACGTAGTCTTGTAGGTGGAAGCCGGTGAAGAATTGTTCCAGATGGTTCCAGGCGCGGCCGGGGTGGTAGGCGACGAAGGCGTCGGTGGCGTCCTCGCCGGCGAGGTTGCGGAGGGGCAGGTCGCCGCCGGGGTGAGTTTTTATCCATTCTGAAACGTCGTAGATTTTGCCTTGAATCGAGATCCACAGATCTCCCGGTTTATTGTGCGTTTTCAGCTCGTCGGAGGTAATGTACCTCCGGTTTTCCGCCATTTTTGCGGCGGAGAGAGAGAGAGAGAGAGAGAGTTGAGTTAGTTGCTGCTCCTCTGCTTCCTTTGGTTTTGAGGAGGGTTTTTGAGAGGTTGAGGAGAGAGAGAGAGAGAGTGATGATTGTGTGCTTGCTCTGCTCAGCTTCCCGTTGGTTTAAATTTAATCTCTCTCTCTCTATCTCTCTCTCTCCTCTCTACGCCATTGGTTGGGAGGGAAGTGGTTTTTTGAAGAGATAGAGAGTGTGTGTGTGTGTGAAAACGAAACGATATTTTATTTTTATTTTTATTTTTATTTTTATTTTTATTTTTATTTTGTGGTGAATTGAATTGAAAATGGATTTGCTGTAAATTTGAAATCTTGCTGTAATAATCTTTTTAAATTTTCCTTTACCACCGAATTTTTAAAATATTAGAATTATTGGTGCTCATCTCTCAAATATGGAGATATTATTATTTTGTTTCCATTATTGCATGTAAATATTTGCATTTTTAGAATGATTGGAGGTGGGGAGATGAATTCTACCATGTTTTTCACTCTTTCTTTTTACCCAAAAGGAAAAACTTAATGGTGTGTGTGTTTTGTCAATAAATTACTAATAATTTCTTGATTCCTTTTTTTTGAGGAAATATAATTTCTTGATTCTTTCTTGAGGAGAAACAAGCAATTTTCATTCAACGAAAGGACGAACGTCTATAGAAATTAGTATTTCAATAAGTTATTCCGTTTAGTTTTTCGAGTTAATTTTATCGGTCTCGGACTATTTTCGGTTTGAGTCAATCATACTAAATTTTTTTCGGGTTACAAATTGTTGACCCTAACCCTAAACCTTCGGACTAGTTTGTCAGGCCAATGAATTTATAAATATTTTTGATAACCATATGTTTTATAGCAAAAAAATAAAATAAAGTGTTTTCTTATTAAAAAAATTGGCCCATATTAAATGCATATATAATCCTACTGATTTCATAATTTGGTGCACTTTTTTTAATTAAATTATTATTAATTTATAATTTTGAAGTCATAATATATATAAAGATTACAAATTACAAATGAAAAATCGAAACAATATTTGAACAAAAAGAACTTAAAATAAATTTATAAACAAAGTAATGAAATGTAACAACTAAGTAATGAAAAATTTCGGTTATTGGGTCAACCCACTCTGTTTTCGGGTTAGCCCTATCGAGCTCGAGCTAATATCAATTCGATCCATCCGGGTT
Organism: Schizonepeta tenuifolia; assembly: GCA_029490685.1. Classification (NCBI taxonomy): domain Eukaryota; kingdom Viridiplantae; phylum Streptophyta; class Magnoliopsida; order Lamiales; family Lamiaceae; genus Schizonepeta; species Schizonepeta tenuifolia. Next base: position 98,794,113 of record CM055960.1, on the reverse strand, counting down.
AAAATTTTTAGCTCTAACCTTTCTCAAATTCGATTCGGTTCGAGCCAACCCGCATGTTTCGAACAAAATTAACATCCCTAATAAAAATATTGTGGTGCCATAAAAAGGGTGTTGTCATCATCAAACAAGAAAAAAAGATTCCTAGCATAAGACGCAACATTGTTTTGATGTTTTCCAATCCACTGAAATTCTATGCTTTATCTTAAAAAAAAATGTAAAGTACATTATTCTTGATAGATGAAACTAAATTTCTCAAAAATATAAATACTTTTGATGAGTGTGTCTTTAAAATGAATACTAAAATACAGTACTATTGTATCTCGGATGGGTGCAAAGAGAAAAATATGGGTTACAATTTGTTTTCCCCAATAAAAATAACATAGTACATAGTATTTTCAATGTGAAATAAAAAATAGAAGAGTAACACCAACAACTTATCTTTAAAAATAAAATATTATAAATTCCATCAAACTTGGTATATATTGAAACACTATCTTTATATTCTATCCAATCCATATTTTTTTTTCAAGAGCTATAAATTGAACGATGTTGTATATTCCAAAAATAGTAGAATCTTTCTGACGAATATAGCCAAAAAACCATAAATATACAAATACCAAGACATTAAATATATAATTTATATTAAATCTCAAATTTTTGAGCAAAATGACCACGTGCTTAACCGTAATCCCAATCGCATTGGTAGGTGAGACATACTAAATAAGCTGAAGATAAGTGGGCAGATTTGGGTTATAATTAATCTAATTACTTAAAAAAATAAAAGAAACAAATATTCATCATTGGAAAATCTAAAATAATGTTTGAATTTATATTAGAAAACATATAAATCTGGACAGTGGCCCAGATTGGTTGATATTTGTCTGGTTGTAACTCCAATTAGGGAATATGCACATGCATATACCTTTCAAACATCACAAAATATCTTCTTTTTTTACTAATTTTATTTCTAAAACTATTGTATAATATTTAGTTGGTATTGTTCTCTTAATAATGTAATTATATTATATTATGTTGAACAAGTTTTTATTAAAAGAAGTGAACAAAATAAAAATAATAGAGGCGTATGTAAATATGAACTTAAAAAGTTCGTTTAAACTCGATTAATCTCGTGATATTTGAAATATTCGATAAATAAAGTTCGATGCTATTTGAGCATAATTAGACTCGACTCGATTACACCTGTACAAACTAGTTATAGATGTGAAGCCCAAAGAATTAGAAGAGTAAAATAACAAATCTATGTCCCAAAAAAAAGGAGCTGCAAAAGCGTAGAAAATGATTATGATATGAAATTGGGCTATAAAAAGCATGCTTTTAATATAGACTAATACTTAATGGGCTGAAACTAGGCCCAACAATAACGGCCCATTTATTTTGAATGGACTATGCAGCATCGATTTTGAGCCCAAAACAGAAAATGCCATTTTGGGGTCCATTTGAAATATAAAATAATATAAGGGTACTTCTGCAAAATTCTGAAGAAACGAAGAATATCCATTTTGATTTCTCCTTTTATGCTACTGAAGCAAAAACATACTACTGTACTAATAATTTCATTTTATCAAGAATCGAAGAATATATTGATCATCAACACCAGAGGTACATCTCTCTCTCTCTCTCTCTCTCTCTCTCTCTCTCTCTGTGTGTGTGTGTGTGTGGTTATTTCACTATTTTCGTTGCTGGGCTTTACCTCAATTGCTCAAAGTTCGAGTCTTGAATAAGAAGAGCTCCAATTTGCTAGTGCTTGGAATTAATTAGTGTTCAAGCGAGTGCATGTGTGTGTGTGTTTTTTTTTCCTAAATTTAGCTTCCCTGTTTTCAGTTATTTGTTATGCGTGCAAAATTGGATAATGTTGATATAAATTCTGCAAAGACTGAAATTTTATTTCCCCAGTTTCAGAAAATGAATTATTTTCTTGAGCTGCATATATCTGCATCTCTCTAAGTTGGATATTTACTGGAATTGCACTTTTTATGGTTTCAGAATTGCTCAATATTTGCTCTGTGCCTTGATTTTAGCTTCTGAAATTGAACTATTTTGCTAATTTTTGAAAAACAAAATAAAAAAAAAATAATATGTAACTTAGGGTTTATGATTTTCTTGAGCAGTAATTAGTTGAAATAGACAGTATTTCCCATGTAATGTGATTGTGATCATTATCTTGGTTGATAAGCATCTTTTTATTAGTTTTATTCTGTCTATTTATGCTCCTAAAAAAGGCTGTAATCGTTGTTCTTCTACTTCGAATCGTACCAGTTTTTGTATAAGCTGTGTCTCCGAATCTCGAACGCCATAATGTGGTTCGTAGTAGGTATCAAAAGTCTCATTTTTGTCTATATATTTAACTGATTGTTGGTTGAGTTCGTCTTGATTCTGTTGTTCTTGCTAAGTTATGTTGTGTATACATCCGATCACGCTTCGTTTGATGCTAATTCGTTGCTCTACCTATTCATTATCCAGAGTTTGGTCGAAGCTAGCAACTTATGGCACACGCAGCTTTAGTATCTTGCTCGTTAAATATCTCTTCCGGCAGCAGGTCTTACAGCAAACCTTTGAACCATCTTGCACTCTCTGCACCTGTCAGTTTACAGATTTCTCGATCACCATTCCGGAGATTGCAGAAATGTCGTACTATATATGCAACAGCTGTTTCAATGGGTCAAGAATCGAGGGTCCAGCCCGGATCAGGGTCTGTTCATACCTCCAACGAACCTTCTCCACGGAAAAAGGTTATGGTAATCGGTGGTGATGGCTATTGTGGTTGGGCTACCTCGTTGCATCTCTCAAATAAGAACTATGATGTAGCCGTTGTTGATAATCTCGTTCGTAGACACTTTGATCACCAGCTAGGTCTTGAATCCCTCACTCCGATTGCATCGATCCACGACCGGATTAGGCGTTGGAAGTCTCTCACCGGCAAAGACATCGATCTTTACGTAGGAGATATATGCGACTTTGAGTTTTTGTCGGAGGCCTTCACGTCGTTTCAGCCTGACGCCGTCGTCCACTTCGGAGAGCAGAGGTCAGCTCCATATTCCATGATTGATCGGTCGAGGGCCGTGTATACTCAACAGAACAACGTAATAGGCACTCTTAACGTGCTCTTCGCCATAAAAGAATACGGAGAGGATTGCCATCTTGTGAAACTCGGGACGATGGGAGAATACGGGACTCCAAACATCGACATCGAGGAGGGGTTCATCACGATTACTCACAACGGGAGGACCGATACTTTGCCTTATCCGAAGCAAGCAAGCTCGTTCTACCATCTAAGCAAGGTGCACGACTCCCACAACATTGCTTTCACTTGCAAGGCGTGGGGGATCAGAGCGACGGACCTTAACCAGGGAGTCGTCTATGGAGTAAAAACCGATGAAACTGCCATGCACGACGAGCTGTATAATAGATTGGATTATGATGGAGTGTTTGGAACTGCGTTGAACCGGTTTTGTGTTCAGGCCGCTGTCGGTCATCCTCTTACGGTCTACGGCAAGGGAGGCCAGGTAATTCTTTTTACTTATATATATAGCTTTCGATCATTGATTTGTTCGTCTTAGTTTTTGTTGTTCGTGCTTGTTATGCATTTTCGGTCCCGACTTGTTTCGTGTTATTCGTGTTATTCGTGTTACGTTGATAAGATGCATGATTTCGCGTAGATTTAACTTTTTTGCGTATGCGTTCTTGAAATCATGGCGCGTTTTTCCCATTTCATGCTTGGTTACAATGTGTAGATTTAACTTTTTATGCTTTTCGAGTCGTCTAATGCATTCTATCTGAAACGAACAGACGAGAGGGTATCTTGACATACGAGACACAGTCCAGTGCGTCGAGCTCGCCATAGCGAACCCCGCCGAGAGGGGCGAGTTCCGCGTCTTCAACCAGTTCACGGAGCAATTTTCAGTGAACGAACTCGCGGCCCTCGTCACGAAAGCCGGTGAGAAGCTCGGCCTCGATGTCCGGACGATAACCGTACCTAACCCTAGAGTGGAGGCAGAGGAACATTACTACAATGCCAAGCATACTAAGCTCGCGGAATTGGGACTCAAACCTCATCTTCTATCGGACTCGCTCCTCGACTCGTTGCTCAACTTCGCCATCCAATACAAGGACCGAGTCGACACCAAGCAGATCATGCCGAGTGTTTCGTGGAAGAAAATCGGAGCGAAGCCGAAGACGGTCTCAGCTTAAACGAGTTTCGTCGTCGAGCTTTTATCGGTGTAGGTGAAGTTAGCTTGCTGTAGGATGTGTTGTATTTTTGTTTTTTAACTATAGACATCATATCACAAGGCTCTTAACATTCAATATACACAATTTGAGGTAATTATCAAACTATTTGCCTTTTTTTTTTTTTTTGGAAACTATTTGCTTTGTTTTAACGTCAAATGGTGTATTGTGCATCTATAAAAAGAGAGTTTCATATTAAATATTTAATGTTTCTTTTTTACGTCACAATTTTTTAAATTTTAGATTTTCTATTTTTAATTTCAGAATTTCTTCCAGTTTGTTTTAATTTTACATAAAATTTGTTTCTACATACCATTATCCAAAGGTATAGCTCACGCGGCCTCTCCGGTGAGCCACGTGGACACTCGGTCACCGGAAAGTGTTGGAGGGGCACAATTGTTATTTTCTATCAAAGTCGGAAACCAATTCAAAATATGCAACATTGGGACTTTATTGAGAAAAGTGGCAAACGTTGAGACAATGAGTGATATTTACCGTTATATTTATGTAAAATGATAGATTTATCCACCACACATTCGATATGACCCTTCAAATACTCAATACTATGTATTACGAATCTAATCTATCACCCAAAGTAAACGGCTCGTTACAGTTATATACGCAAAGAATTAGAGTTGGGAGTCGATAATTTGTTTAGTTCGGCAGCTACAAGAGCGGGGAGTAGGCGAGACCTTGATTTTATGCAAAGATCTCATTGATCTCGGATTGATGCTTGGTGAATTCATGATCAGCTCATTCGACTATACGTAGCTTATGATTTGGAATATGTTCAGCGAATTTCGTTGTGTCTGCCACCAGAACCATCTTGTCTAACGTACCATAAACTATTAACACTCTTCAAACGCATCAGAATCGAACTCAACTTCTCATTTCAAAAGCTAATATTTGCGTTCAAACCTTCGATTCCTCTCCTCACATCAAAGCGGTCGGCTATGTTGACAACGGTTTGAACGTCGTTGTACTTTGATGCGTACAAGATAACGACATTCCCTCCTGTAAGTATCCCGTTGAGCAGTAAGACGTGTTTTAGAAAGTGATGAGTAATGTGTTTGCAAAACGAATAGTCGAGGTGCAGCTCATTCATCCTAATAGTTGAGTTGCATCTCGTTCATCCAAATAAGGGGTTAAGTGCTGAAAATAACGCAACATTTACACGAGATTTGCAATTTCTCAAACACTCTACTTTTATCACACTCATAATAACTTTATCAATTTTTCTTCAACTTCGTGCCCGATACACACTAGGGCAGAGGCGAATCTACGCTTTGTCTAGTGTGGGCTCCAGCCCAGTACACTTTCGAAAGTTCTTTATATACTTATTTATTTGCGTATTAACTTAATTTTTCTCCACTTAATATGTTATTCAACATACGTACAAGTATTTACTTATCAGTCCACTACATTAAGAAATTATATGGCAAGGGAGCAGTATTTTGTTATTTCTACTTTTCAGTCCACCCCGTTAACAAATTTTGGATCCAATCAACCGGTTTAATTGGATTAGGATTCGAACCAACCGGTTAAATTTGGGGTGGTCGTTCATCAAAACAATTAATTTAGGATCGAAGTGGTTAGAGCATCCACAGCGGGATGTCGAGCGCCGCTCGACACAGGCGGTGTTGACACCGTTGTGGAGTGCTCGACTCCACCAAGGTCGAAGGGTATGTCGATGGTGGTGTCGATTTATTGACATCGCCTTCGACCCCATTCCTTCGCCACGCGTCGCCATGAGAGAAGGAGAAGAAGGAGAAGGCGCTGTGGAGCTTGGTTTCATTTTTTTTTTTTTTTTTTTTTTTGAATTGCAGGTTTGGCGATGGAGGTGAGAAGAAGAAGAAGTGGTGGGGAAGAAGGAGAAGTGGGGGTAGAGAAGATAGGGTAGTGGTGGACTTATTTTGGGTTTAAGGGTAGTGGACTTTTAATAGGATAGTGGGCTTATTTTGAGTTTAAGGGTAGTGGATTTTTAATGTTTAATATAATATTTTAATTAAGTTTAATAAAATTAAAATTAATAAAATAAAATTGAAAAATTAAGTATTGATATTATTTATTTCCAATCAAAATGAAAATTATTTTTTACAAAAAAAAAATAACAAAATAAAATCTATTCAATCATTGCCAATGATTATAGACCCGGGGTCTTACTCAACCCCATGGGCCCCTACGACTCGTTCTCCGTCACTGACAAAGTCGAGGACGAGGATGAGGACGATTACGCAAACTACTACAGGGATGGGTACGGATACGTGTACAAGTACGAGGACAAGAACGAGAACGATGAAATTGTGGCGTATCTCTACAAAACCGTCGATTTCGACGTTTTCATGATTGATACGGCGACGGGAGCAGTGACGCACGTGAAGCGTTCCTTAAAAGGGCTTGTGATGTTCGTCGGTATCAACCATCCGTTTGCGATGATCCCGGGCGGGGCCGGGGTGAAGCCGAATTCCATTTACTTTACCGACGAGAACCGTTTCGTGGAAGCGACGAGGTGCAACTACGGCGGCCATGATAATGGGATTTTTGACTACCGGAATAAGGAATTCTCGGCAATCTGCGATGACTATCCCATTGTAAACCACAAAATTAGGAAGATTCTGCCGCTGCCGATGTGGTTCACCCCTAGCACCTTGTGATTTATCATAATAATTTGCTTATGCTCTCTTCATTTTTCGGCTACTACTTCCTCCGTCCCAATAGCATAGTTCCACTTTTTTGGGCACGATTATTAAGAAACAAGAGTAGATGTATGAAAAGCGGTGAGTCCTATAGCTTTTGAAGAGTTAATTGTTTATATTTTTGAAATGAGACCTTGCTATTATGACACCCCTAAAAGAAAAGTGAGACCTTGCAATTGGGACGGAGGGAGAAGTTCATTTCTGATAATTGTTGAGTTACAGTTTTTATATAATAGTTCTAATTGTTAATATCTTGAGGGCAAAAGTATTTCAACTGCATCAGCTATATATTTTCAATCATTTAGCAGCCAGCACAGAAGAGTAAATTGATTTATTCTATTGAAGCCATGGCAAATGGAATGATAAACTTGAGAGCCTACAAATGTTATCAAGTCACCTAAATTAGCAACTAGAATAAGAGGAGTACAATATTGATGCATGCTCTAGTGTCAAAAACAAGTATTAGTATATGAGTATCAAATTGATATACTCCCTCCGTCCAATCTTTATGTACCTATTTGGGTGCTGGTACGGATATTAAGAAAATGTGATAAAGTAGAGTTGATGGGATAAAGATGTATTTGAAGGGTAGTAATAAAGTGGTAGTTGGTGGAATAAATGTTGTTAGTGGTGGACCCATAGTGAAAAAGGTAGTGATAGAGTGGTAGTTAGTGAAATAAAGATGTGGGTTCAAGTGGTAAAAGATAGAAAATAACATGAATTAGTAAGGGTAGATGAGTACTTTTATACAAATGGGTATAGAAAGATTGGACAGATAAAATGGAACAAATGGGTACACAAAGATTGGACGGAGGGAGTATTTGATATGCTAATTTTTAATATTTTTATATATTAATTTTTACTAGTATATGCCTATATCTCTACTGTTCTTAATTAGTTCAATCGATATTTTCAACACATGAAGCACACCAAAGCCCCCTAAAACTAACATCAATCTCTTAACCCAGACTACTCTTCATGATTCTGGAATAGCTACCATTTTCCACAGCTAAGCAATAAAAAAGATGATATCTTGTAAATCACAAATAAATATATTCAATCAAAAAAAAGAAAAATACTGAACACTAACCAGCAGTGTCATCCCCTCCATTCAAAGGAACCAAGACTATCTTTCTAACTACACGCATCCAATATCACAAATAAATTATGAGAGTGTTTGGCTGACCTTAAAACCTCCTTGTAACAATTTATAAGCTCCTAAATTTTTAATAACAAATAGTTTATAAGCTGTTTTAAGGAGTTTAAAAGCTCAGTCAAACATCCTTTATTGAACCAATCCTTTACTCAACCAATCCAAATCAAGATCTCATTCGCGGGGTGAACCACACCGGTTTTCGGACGAAATCTCGAAGCGAGATATTGGAGCGCGGCAGACCAGAGATGCTCGCCTTCCGGTAATCGTAGACACGAATGCAGAAATTGCAGCCAATCCGATCATCATACGTGTGGTAGATGCAATCGGGCTGCACCCCCACCGCATCAATGATCGCAATGGGATCGTTCATCCCCACAAACAAGCTCATCCCTTTCAAAGAATGCACCATCTTCACCACCTCCTCCCCTTCGATCCTGTACACCACGAATCCCACCGTCGCTTCCCAATCAGAGTTGATCATGACATCAGCATTGGCATGGCGCACCACCAGGAACAGCTCGCCGCTCTGCTCCGCACACACTATGTAAGTAAATATCACCGTCCTCGACTCCGAATCCGGCGTCGTTTCGCGGTGGCAATGCAGCTCAGCCACGGAGTCGAGGCGAGGAAATCGACTGATATCCCAAGCCTCCACCTTCAACGAAGCCGTGAGGCAAAAGAGGCGGCGGTGTATGCTTGAATACACCACGCTCTCGTACACCTCATCCTCGCTCAACATAATCCACTTGGAGCTGCGCCCGACCCAGCAGAAGCCCAGCCCGCGGCCCGGCCCGGGAATCATGAAGGCCTTATTGCCTTCTCTCTCATCGGAGAGAACGACGCGGTGGACTTTGTCCGCCGCGGCGTCGACGAGGGGTGGGAGGTGTGTGAGTTGATGGGCGGTGGGGTCCACGAGGTAGAGATCGCGCTCCGACTGAAAGGCTAGCCACCCCTGCGATGAGCCGATCAAATTCTCTTCGCCGATCAAATTCTCTTCGCCGCCGCCGCCGCGGCGGCGCTTGTGTATGTTCTCGAAAAAGCTGTAGCCTCTATTCTCTGCGCAAGACCACGAGCGGTAGATCGGTCCGCCCTCTGAATCACGGTCCGCTCCTACCATCAGCAACGGCGACCTAACGCCGCCGCCGCTCGAGGTAGTTATCATCCGATTCGCCGCCGCTGACCTGAAAATTGCAGGGATCGAACGGCGGCGGAGGACGGCGGATGAAGCCATTGTTCCACACCGGCGGCGCCGCTTATTTATTTCTTAAAACCTAGACGAGATAATGGCGCCACTTATTACATATAAACTATTTAAATTAATACTCGATAAAATAATTTTTTTAAAATAAATATTTTTTTACGATCCCGATTATAAGACTACCTCTTAAATTTTAACTTGATAAATTAATAATTTTTTAAGTTAATAATTTTCTTCGGTTCCGACTACATTAAATTATAGAGATTTTAGTGTATTTTCATCTTCTTTATAATAGGAAAATGTATTACTAAACCCACAACCATTCTCTATCCTACATGGATTTTTCATAAAAATTCTTCTTTGATTATTATCTAAATTCTCAGTACCAAAGTCCACCAAATGGACATATAACAGTAAAAATAAAATCATGCATATGACCATTATTTACTCTTCTTTATTGTATAATTACCCTCTCATTAATCTATCATTTCTTGGTTGTTAATAACTTATATATTAACATAATCATAGACAATAGGAGCCATTGATAATTCTTAATACCTGCTAAATGGATTCTAAAAACTACAATTATTTTATATCCTACATAGAATTTTAAGATTTTTTTCTTTTTTATTTATCTTTGATAATTCTTAATACCTGCTAAGTGGATTCTAAGCACTACAATTATTTTGTATCCTACGTAGAATTTTGAGATTTTTTCTTTTTCAATTATCTAGAAAGATTTTTTCTTTTTCGTTTATCTAAAACATTATATAAACGTCCATTCATACGAATTGAAATCAACCATCAATATCACTCTTTAATTTTAGAAGAACTGAAATGAAGAACAATTCATAATAATTTATTATGTTAACACCAAACACATAACGCGGCCGGCTTAAATATCCAAACTATCCTTGCATTCAAAGAGTATTTTACAACATATCAGATTAAATAATCAAGTAATGATAATATTAATAAAAGTTAAAGTGGAGTAGGACGTATTGGATATTCTAAATTACAATGTGTCATTGCAATTGATACAACTTCAAAAAGAAAAATGAAAAGTAAATAAGAGAAAGAATGAGAATTTGTATCTATTACAATTTTACACTCTTCAATATATAATATAGCAAAAAAAAAAAAAAAAAGAGAGTATGTGACAATTTATCTATTTTTCTTTCATATTTATTTAAAATCTTTATCATTATTATACATAATAGCAAAGCCTACGCTATCATTTTAAAAGAACATAAAAAATTATCATATGCATAAGTGGTAGATATCAATAATATATTACTAATATTTTTCAATTATATACTAATTAATATTAGATGTTACAAAAACATAATTCATGGTGTAATTAATTCCTTTCCCATTTTCAAATTGTTTCATGCTTATATATTTTGAGAAATTTGCAACAAAAAAATACTCAACGCTTCACTTTCTTTTCGCTCCTGAATTTGGATTTAGGTCCAAAACAAGATGGTTGACATGAAAGAAATTATCAAAACAAGAGCATTGTGGTGTCGAAATGTTTCAAATTAGATGGAGAAAAAGTGATTTGTTGCAGCGAAGTGCAATATTGTAAGAGCCAAAGTATTTGATGCAATGATCAACACTATTTTGAATTGAATTTGCTACTGCAATAACTCCTACACATGGTTTTTTTAATGTTCATTCCATGTTGCACCTAATGTAATCAGATTAGTAGTTATATTTTATATATTGATCAATTCTATTTCTGCATGTATTTTTATCATTTGCATTGCACGTTAAAAGTGTAAATTTATTATGTATATATGTGTATATCTATACATTCTATATTATCATACACAATTATTTAATCAGTGTTCAAAATTAATTTATCACTTTATGGTGGACAATTGCTCATCAAGCTCATCAAGCTCTACCTGAAGATGGACAACAATCACTAATACTCGCATTCTACAACAATATTGGAACAATCATGAGAACTTATGCATTTCATATTTTGTATTATCATCTAAATAATTTTAATTATTAAAATTCATCAGAATTGAATTGAATTCATAAATATTTTGTATCATCTAAATAATTTTAATTATTAATTATTTTGTTTGTAATTTTTTGTTTGTGCATCTGATTTTTTGATATTTATTTTTGTTTATATCACTTTGAAATAAATATTGCATTAACCCTTTTTTTATTTGAACATTGTATATATAAGTTACAACGTAAAGTGACTGTCGGTAATAAATTCTACACGAGACAATCCTTCATGTAAAATTTATTTGCCACGAGATGATCCTTCACGGTACAATAATTTGTCGAAATATTTCAATTTGAAATAAAGTAATTTCTTAAAAATAAATAATAGAAATAGTTTTTGTAAAATTATACTTATAAGTTACAAAGAGACCCTATCGATAAATTCTACTTTTCTTTCATGCAACATAAATTCTACATGAGACGATCATGTAACACTTATTTGTAACGAGATTATACTTCATGTAATACTGGCAATGATTTATCGAAATATATCACTTCGAAATAAAGTATTTTTCTAAAATTATATTTCTAAGTTACAACATAAAGTGATTTAATTTCTGTAAACAATTTCTACATGTGATCATGTAATACTTATTTGCAACGAAATGATCTTTTACGTAACACTCACTTGAATAATTTGTCGAAATATATCACTTCGAATAAAATACTATTTTTTTATAAAAAAAATTATATGTAAATTACTTGTAAAGTGGTTCTCAGTCAACAAATTTTACACAATATAGTGTTTCATGTAACACTTATTTTCAACGAGATGTAGTCATTATAAATGGGAGAAGATTCAATAGCAATCCAATATAAACAAGGTAATATGTAATTTAAAAAGACACAATAGCAATCTCGATTGAAATCTGAGAAAGAAAAATGATTCAAAATAATTATTGAATAGAAACGGTTGGTTTTCCAAAATATTTTCATGAGCAAAAGAAAACCCATGTTAATGAAGTGTAAAATTTTAGTAAATATCAATGGTACAATATGTCAAAAAGTAACATACTATAGGGATTTATGCTGAAAATTTGGATGGGTGCTTTGAGCGGGAAATTGCATGAAAGCCTACCTTTTTAGGCAGGAAAATGCAAAAAATTATTTTGCTTCTATATAGTTTAGAATATAATCGTGCAACACTTTTCTAAGGAATTATCTCAATACTATTACTTCAATATAATTTTTCTTTAAAAATTAAAATATTAATGGATTACAATGTAAAGTGATTTTCCGTCGATGCTCGACGGGCTACACACTAGTTATATTATTATAGTCCCTCGTGTTCAACATGTCTCACTTTAGTTTAGTGAATAATAAAGTGAAAAAAATGTTTTATTAATAATATTTTCTTAAAAGAAAATGAAACATGTTAAACAGGACACAAAAAAAAGAC